>JAQMCW010000014.1:10994004-11005622 GCA_030068335.1 Chrysichthys cranchii | reverse complement strand
GTCAGCTGGGATTGGCGCCAGCTTCCCCCCGCGACCCTGAACAGGATTAAGCGGCAGAAGACGAATAAAGATGAATATTTGTATCCTTTTTCTGTCAAGTAATGACTACACCCAGTCGCTTGGCAAAGTTGAAAGTAGTACTTTATTTCTAATTATGCTACAAGTTAATGGCAAAACAAACAAACGAAATCTTTCACCTGTTAATTTTTTTGTACTTTTTTTTTTTAACCCCTGAGCACCACAATCCAGCTTTCCCATAATGCACTGGATTATCCAAATAAAATAAAAAGAGGACTAAAAGAAATGTTCTGAAGCTTCATACACAGCGAAAAAGAATCTAAACTCTACCATCATAGCATTGTGTACATATTTAACAAAGTAAACATAGTTCTGTAAGCACATGAGTGAAGCTTTTTTTTTTCTTTTTAACATTCAACAAAATGATCTCATCTTTGTTAACAAGCTTTCTGATGGCGAACAGTTTCTTTAGAAAAAGCTTTGTTTTTTTTTCTCTCTTTTTTTTTTTTTTACAAGAATCACACCGACTCAAGTTCTTGTTTCACAGTCGACAAATACTCCAGAGTTGCACAGACATCTCTGCAGTTTAGAGATGAGATGTGAAGTGGCAGCTATGTGAAAAGATTTAAATCTGTGCCATTGCTGAGGAATAAAAATGCGAACGTCGGTTAGAACACATCACATTGCGACAGCTGTGTGTCGACTGATCCCCATTCAGGGTTCCACGTGTTCCCTTCAGTTTTTTGTGGCTATACAATGATTTTCAAAACACGGTCATGATCTAACGTGATGTTGTGCTAAATTCAGGACACGTTTTTACATTCTTACGGTTATCATTTGTCAACCAAGGCTTGAACCGAATATATAATCATGTTCACTTAAAATATTTTCTGAGCTGTTTTAACAGCAAAGCGTATGTTCAACGAAAGGCCGCCAAACTAACGTGGTCAAAATTCTATTTCGTTGACGAGGATGCAACTGAACCCTTCAATCTTTAAGTAAATTTAAATGTATGTAGAGCACTTTTAGATGTTCAAGATCTGCAACCCCGAAAGGCTCGAAGTCTTTCCAAGAAGAAAAACGAGCTTTTCGAGTTTGCCGGGTTTTTGTGGGGCCAGTATTACTGCAGCCATTTGCAAGTGTATAAATCCTAGCTAATGCAAAAGCCAACCAAATCTAATGCAAAGTATGTTGGAATTATAAAGATCAAGGCCAATGTTGATCATTGGTACATCTACGCTTAACCTTGACTATCTTAAGATTGCATACAACATGGCTCAGGTGAATCATTTTAACTGTGTGTCATGTGATCAGTCATGCCACCTGCATTTGGTAACCACACCTTTGGTCATCTTTAAAGCCAACGTAATGTTGTGTATGAAAACAGTGATTCAAGTAAACACTGGATTTAAAAACGATAAGAACGCTGCCAAAACCACCGTGCGTTACACAGACGCTTCACAATCCAAATCACATGGTTGTCATCGGTTGTAGTCTTCTCATGAAGCGGTAGCAACAGCGTTTGGCGCGGAATAAAACCATTCGCGGTACACCAGTGATTCAGATCATTTATATCATTTACAAACCCGTCACTATTAAATAGCTCAGAATAGACTGCGTACGTATGATAAAATCCTTCTGGCATTTCTTTTTCCACACATAAATAAAAATGCCACAGACAAAATTTAACAAGCAATGCAAATTACACTGTGTACACTAGACCTGTCTTTCTGTATGTATCATGTCTGATGTAAAGCCTTAAACATTACATTTAAAAAACGGGCGATTGTGGTCATGTTTGTTGGCACAGTCTACAACAAATGAGGTAGATGCGTATTAATATAATTCCCTTCTTTGGTATAATAATAATACAAAATAGGAAAAAAAAAAAAAAATCCAGTGATCTGTTGAAACAAAAGCTTTGATTTTCAAGTGGCTTCACAAGAAATAGAAATGAAATAAAATGAGGTATACCTTGTAGTTTCATAATCTATTACACGTATGTACAGGTACAATTGTGAGGTATCTGGCTGCATTTAAAATAAACTTTTTTTTTTTCTTTTCTTAAAAACAACTGAACCGTGGAGCTGCTCCAACAATGCAGCCCAGGATTGGGAAAAAAATAAAAATAAAAATGAAAATGATTCTAATAATAAATAGAATTTGAACTTATATGCTTTACAAACTTCTGAAAAGGAATAACAAAAAAAAAAAAAAAAAAAAGAATATCCTTAAATCCTCTTTAAAGACAAAAATAAAAATGGAGCAAAACCAAAGGTTACAAGAAAGGAAATCAGAAATCCGACTCAACTCACAATAAAAGATATATTCTTATCCACTACTGTTTGGGTGAGCTTTTTTTTCTCTCCTAATAACCACACACGTATATGTTTTCCTTATATCAGGGAGTTGCATTGAAGTGCTCAGCCATTTTTCATACTAAATTCCTAACTACACAATCCCAACACATATGACATGGTGACTAATGAGAAACCTATATTGACAAGAATGACCATCTTTAATGACATAAAGTTGTATTTAATGAACACATGTGAACCTTGGTATTAAACTGAGGCAGAGGAAGTATGAAAGGGTTTGTCAACGGAGGTAACAGAATATCACTAAATACCAGTTTCAGATATAACGGACGCTTACGATTGTCCCAATATTTATGGATTATGTGGCGTTCAAGGGAATATCCATGTCCGTTCATGTCTAATCTCTTTCCGTTTTAACTCCGAAGAAAGAAGTTAAAGCTAGGATATGACACAGAAAATCCACTTATCTCCCTGACTATTTGATGCCCCATGTTAAGCGGGATGTGCTTTGTCTACCAATGATATATTTGTTTGTACTTTACGTTGATAATCCTTCCCCTTGCATATTTTATTTCTGCACAGGCATCATCTAAATGTGATGATACTGGGAGAATGTGCATGTGCACTGTATCACAATGTTATTCATATGCTCTTTGGTATTTTTTGTTTTTAAAGCTTGTCTGATTCACACGGGAAGATAAAAGAATGCTAAAGAAGGACAAGGTGTATTTTCATCTTTAACAGCAGGTAGCTCTCCATTCAAGCGTTCTCTCCATAGAACATCGTCTCCCTCGTCCTTTCTTTTAGCTTAAAGCTTCTTGTCTTCTTGGCACTTTTTTTTTGTCTGGTGAGCCTTCCAAAGATGTGTTACTCAAAAAGCGAGCCATCAAAAGCCTGCACCATTCAAAAGTATGCATACTGAACATGCTTCATACATGCTGCCAGGATGACACGGCCACGTTTGATTCTCGTTCTCATGGAAGTACTGTTCAGGAGATTGACTTTGCATGGACAGGAGGAGGACGTGTAGAAAAGAAAGAGTGGGAAGTCACCATCAGAGGATACCAAAAAAAACGTACAGTCTGGAGACTTTAGCAGCCTGCCTTGCATCTCTTTGGGGAAAGGGAGCAGGGTTTGGTAGGACTTGGTGGATTAAGGCGAGGCAGATGGTCCGTGTGAGGAGGAAGAGGAGGAAGTGGAGGAGGAGGCTGAGGACGGCTTGCTGTGGCTGATGAGACTGGGGCTGTTGCTCTTTCCCTGAGAGCTGGCATGAAGAGGAGCTCGCTGGCTAGCTGGCATCCCGGAGGTGGCCGGCTTACGAGCAAACAGGATCCCTAGAGGCAGTGCGATAAAGTAGTTAATGTACATCCCAAGAAAGCCTCAGCTCAAGTGTCAAATCTAAAGTTAATACATATAAGATTAATAAAAAAAAATATATCGGGTTAATGCCAAGTGTTGAGTCTTTTCTAGCAAAAGGGTAGATAATATAGTAATTAAATAAATGCAAAGTAAATATTAATTCAATTCAGTTCGATTCAATTTTATCTGTAAAGCGCATTTAACAACAGACCTTGTCGCAAAGCAGCTTTACAATATATAACGTCCAATTAAAGGCGTATTAGTCAATAAACCTATCTACAAGTGCATATATATTTACTCCCTATCCCTACTAAGCAAGCCACATTAATGTAATGTGATTTTTTTTTACTTTTAAATTCCTGTGACTAATCTAGTCTAAATGTAACTGCCATTAAACAATCGCCTGAATACTTGTAGAATTGATATGAAATTAAGACTAAACAAGATTCAGATTCGTTTTGTCATTCAAAACTGTCATTAAAACAACAACAGCAACAAAAAAGGTCTCGCTAACCCTAATCCCTAACCCCAGGCTTAACCTTTGCCCTTTTCCGTATGAACTGAGTTGGGCAAATTATGAAATTTCATGTGTGAGGCCATGTTGACAAAAAATAAATTAAAATAAAAACTCTAATATCAGTAAGAATATCTGTTTTGTGAAACCTTTTTAGCTTGTACAAAAGTGTCGTTCTGACGATCTTACTTTTAACTGGGTAAATTACTTGCAGTTACCGGAAACCCTCTGTCCAATTTTAGAAAAATAGTCGCATCTTAAAACCAACTGGCGTAGCCTTCTTTCATTTGCTACATTCTGACATCCATCACTTCCACAATGGGTTGGACGGCATGACATTTGATGAGGAACAGTAATTGATTTGCGAAGAAAGAACATTTAGCCGTGGTCTTTTCCTCCCATTGAAAAAGCCCACTTTAACTCGATGTCCTTTCTGGAAAAAGTTTCCCGGCACTTACGGAGTGCTCTCCAATGGGCCATCTCCAGGTAATTACAGTCACTTGTTTGCCAGGCACAAGCACTGTATCCACCTTAAGCAGGGGCTTCTTCCTTTCAGGCACGAAAGACAATAAGCCCCATCGACCTGGCAGCAGCTGGATGCCAATTTCTAGATATTTAACTTTTTTAACTCTATTGGACTTGCCACTTCATTACGATAGATTTTATAGCAAAGACATCAAATTGTGTGGAGGACTAAACGCACGGGGGTGCTGCTATAACTTATTGAATTTCCTGCCCGCAATTACATCAGCAAACGGCCGCTCTATTTACCTGTGTAGACAACTCCATTTATTTCTATTGACATGTTGATGCTGCTAATGCCGTTGGTAGACAGGTTCAATGCAGTCTCTTGTCTGTCATCTGTCAAGAGAGGAGCCGGAGAGAGCAAGGGTGAGAAAAACTCAATATGAGCATTTATAAAAGGAACACAAGAAGCAAGAGGAGCGCGCCGCCAACTATTGGCGATAACTCATGAGTGACAGGATAAGAAGCAGTTTATTAAAAGAGTTCAGAGGGAAGGAGGGGGAGGGAAAAAATACTCAAAAGCATGTCACATCCATTTGAACTTTTCAGTTATCTCAGGAAACGGTACTACGCTGAGGGTCTATATTATAAACCACAGCCCCCTTTGAACACGGCCTTACTTTGCCCACTCCTTAACGACATTAAAACATCCATTACGTCTCTGATTGCAACCCTGACCGAAGCTAAATTGTTTGTTCCGTCGTTTTTTTTTTGGTTTTTTTTTTTGGACGCTGCAGCTACATTAGAGTAGATTTTAATGTCTATCATTTCTCTCTCGTGTGTCATTACGGGGGACGCCGAAATGTATTTTCAGACACGGTTTGAGCAAATAACATTTAACAATAATCTTTAAATTGCAGAGTGTTTGACTGCATTACATCAAGCTCTACACTGGGCTATAGAATTACATTCTATTTTCCCCATCATATGGTATATAAAGCGCAGTCTGTCATTATGACTGATACAAAAGCAACAGTCGTCCAGAGATAACGTGTTACTCATAAGAGAGGGAAAGATGCCGCAATCTTCGCACAGACTCTGTCATTATGAAATGCATGACTGGAGGTTGTGCTCAAATCATTATCATCTTCCTTCTAGCCAGACATCGGCATTGTTGGGTGTCGTTTAAGCGTCAGTGTTTGACCTGATTTTGGGTAACATCTAAAATATATGTCGGATTTATCGCATTATGCGTTGTAATATTAGGTCGTTATTTGACTATCCTTTAGTACGTGGAGTCGGAGAAGTAATTCATGCACCCCAGAGACTCGCTAAAGGAAAGTGTTAAGTGGATAATATTACAGGACTCCTATATACATGTGTTTTCTGTTAGAAACAGCTACTTTTTTAAAACTCCTTAGTTCCCCCCCAGCTAATGACTCACTCCGCATACAGCATGGGACGCTACAGCAAGTGAGATTGCATTCAAAATGTATATTTAAACATTTTACTCATTCACCGAATGGAACTGGGATATTTATAGGCCTATAACTCCAAAGTATATATAAACAGCAAAACATCCCACCCCGGCCCACCCAAGATTTCCCCTCTGCAGTAAGTCATAACTGATATCCATCTCTAGCTACATCACAGTGATGTCAAAGTGAATTTCAGCCAGGGCCACGTCAGCATATTTGTAAGTGGTTGAAAGGCCAGAAACTAAGGCGACTATGCTTTTGAACATATTATTATGAGTCTATCTACCCTCTAATTATGGTCATGAGTCAGGTTACCGTATTTATTTTTGTTTCATAATGATGACATGAATTGTATTAATCCATACCACAGCTTTTTTTTTTTTTTACCGTAGCAGTAAAGACGAAATTATCCAGACGCATCCCTGCTAAGGACACACAGTCTCCTACATGTCTTATCTTCACTCTTCATTATTTCTTTTTTTTCCTGCCAGGGTTTTTTTTTAGCCCACTACCCTAGGAGACCCATGTCTGTATTTGGAGTCAATCTTTATATCAAAAGCTGTTAACACCGCACGTGCAACCCTGAAGCATTTAAAAAAACAACAACAACTCAGCACATATGTGTTCGTTTAAAAAAGTGTTTCAATCCCCAAGAGCTTCGTGGGCTTTTGTTCATAAGGTGTATATATATATATTTTTTTTATCATTATCTATCATCAGAATAAACAGACAAGTCATGTTTATTTTCTGTCCCACTGCATTCTCTCAGGTTTTCAAGTGAACCGTAGTGCAAAGGCAACTGACAACATCCACTGTCCACATCCCTCATGTTTCACTGACACTGTTGTACTCCATGCACTGTTTGTATGTTTACAGTCTTGATAACTGTGCTGTTGAGCTGGTTCCAAGAATAGACCTTCCATTATTATTTCTAGGCGATACAGCTCCCGTGTGAAAATGTTGGCTAGTAGTGTCCATCCAGCCAATTCAGTATTTTTTTTTGCAAGTTCACACGGGTTGAACACAATGACGGTCCCCTACATTTCAAGATTTTTCATGTTGATTTAAAAAAAAAACAACAACAAAAAAAAAAACACCTTCTTTTTAAAATACTCCTTAGCTTTAAAAGCTCTCTCATTCATCACTGACTGGTGAAAATCAAGCTTTGATTTGATTCTCATCTTTAAGCTGTACGCCCACGCCATATATGTAAAGCAACAAAAAATGCAACCGATGATTTAAGATATAACAATACAAAACAGAGTCCTATACCAATAGAATAAACTAGCTGAATACACAGGGGCTTCGCTCACTGAGGGCAAGGGAAAAAAATAAAATGCAGTATTTCTAAAATAAGTTTGTCAATTACCAATTTTATTTTTCAACAAACAGCGGTCGTACGTCAGTTCCGTTTCAAACGCGAAAAGAATTTTATAGATTTAGATCAAAATTTTCTTAAATAATTACTTACGAAACAGGGATTTACGTCTTCTCAATATCAGTAAAATAACTCTCACACAAATAATGACAATTCCTAAAGACGATATAAAAATGGCGTCCACAAACGGAGTGATTAGTTAAAATGTAAGCGCTAGTCACGCTGTTTCCGCTCATACGCATGTGTAATATTTCCTGAGGTTAAACGTCATTTCCGTTTCAAATGCGAAAAGAATTTTATATATATAGATATGTACTTGATATTTTCATACATATGCATATTCACTATCATTTTTAATGAAAATCCTAATTTGATGTAATATGGTTATGCTGTGGTTTAATATCTAATTCTTTCCATATTGAAGTAGACATTCCTCACACACACACACACACACACACACACACACACACACACACACACACACACACACACACACACACACACACACACCTATGTTGTTGAGCTTGATATTCATCGGCAGCTGGCTGGCCATGGCGAAGAGGTTATGCTGAAGAGCGTGCTGCATGATCCTCTGCTGCTCCTCAGCCATTAGCATCACCTTCTTCTCCGGGGGCTCTCCTGCCTCCAGCTTCTCTCTCAACTGCTCGAGGGCAGCGGCCTGCACGACTGCTGCAGCCTGGGCAGCTTGGGCGGCCTGTGCAGCCGCAGCCGTGCCATGGTGCCCACCCAGGGGCATGGGGATGCCCACCCGGTTAGTCAGGCAGCTGGAGAGTATGGAGTCTTCTGTGAAACAGAGTGAAAGAATGTAGGCAGGTCTACTGAAGACTTGGATTTGACCAGGGTTTAAAGGAATTCATAAGACAAGTGACAGAAATACATGACGCAGTATCAAAAATTACTTACTTAAATACTTCATTATTATCAAAATAATGTGCTTCCTGTGTTGAGGGTCAATAAGAAAATCAAAGAGTTCCCCGTTTGTCATCATCTGTCCAAGCATCTTAGGGTTATTAGATTTTTACCGGAAATCAATAAATAAGTGTTAAACAATTATGCATCTTGTATGGATAAAAGAAGTAGATATGTTTTGATTCCTTTAATAAAAGAGAATAAAATGTTTAAAGTTGCAAGCACATTGTATTTCACCTTATTAATAGAGACGGCTAATTATATGTAATCTATTTAACGAATGCCACATTTAGTGTTTGCTCAGTAAGAATAAGTGTCATGTGGTCATGGGAGTCAAACGCAAACGTCCTGCTCTGTTCTATTTTAACCCGTGTGGTGACGAGCCTATAAATACTGACAGAGCTTTAAAAAAGTCTTTGATCCTTTAAGGAATCTGTGCGTGTTTGTGTCTTTTTCCATATGGCCACGTTACTGAATCACGTCTCTCTGCCGTCGAATGCTCCCACCGGTGCAATGCGGAAACTGGCAGCCTGGGCAAGAGGAAGTTCTGCAAGCTGTTTCCTGTCTGGACTGATGACCACCCAGGCCACAAGGCGCGAGAAGCGTGAGTAGAAGAAGGACTCTACTGTTGGAATGAAATTAGTTTTCTTTCAATTTTTGATAGGATTCAATTGCAACTTGGACCAAATTACATTTTATTCAGATGCATTTATAAATAGACACCTAGGCCACATGTGGGTTTATGATTTTTTTTTCTCTTTGCAGTGCTGAGAAACAGCTAGACGTATATGAATTTAATTGTTTCATAAGAAAAATTGGAGTCTCATGAATTTATTTACACTTTTTAACAGTGAAGATTCCACTGTAAAACACAGCTTCTATTAATTATTTATTATTTCATAATACAGAAATCACTCATAAATCCTCCTGGGATATCATTTGGTCCCACAGACATAAAATAATCTTCAATATGTAAGGACTGTAATCAATGCATTTCGCCTTGCAAAAGCTGTTTATACAATGTTCTATTGCAGAGAAAGTTTTAGTACAACTTTTAGTACAAATGGTTATTCTGTGAATTTATGCCATGTACAATAATTACATTTATTTCGTACGCCATGAAATTATCATTTTATTTGTGTGTAATTTAGTAATACTGTTTAGTTCAGTTTTGTCCTTAATTCTTCTTCTTCTTCATCTTCTCCTTCTCCACTAATATTCTCTATTACAATGGTTATGTAGATCCTAATTTCATGATTTCTTTTCTGGTCCTGCAAGAACAACCATGCATCATATTTGTTTAGTCCAAAGGCAACCCTTCTCACCTTTCTTGATGATGGGTGTGTGGGCCAACTGGCCTCCGTTGGGGGTTCCTATGCTCATGTGAGAAATGGGAAGTTTGGGTGAGGGCAGCAGGGTGGGGGTGCCCACAGGCGAGTAGTTGAAAAGGGCTGAGCCGTAACTCTGTCTGCGGCCCTCGCGTCGGTTGCTGTCGATGGCTGCCTGCAGCTCCCCAGGTGAGCTCAGTCCCCGCTTTTCACATTCATATGGATAGAGGTACTTCATATATCTGAACAGAGCAGTAATATGTGATAATAATGCGTTGGAAGTCTCAGTGAAATGAAACAACAGAAGCTTTAAACTCGCTTGAACTTTAAGATGACTTAAAAAGGACACCTGGTTTTCTCTGAGATGAGTTCATGCTCAGGTGAAGCTCATGACATTCCTAGAATCCTAGTTCCCAGAATACTCCTCACATTTGCTTACATTAGGTTATATTGGAATATAAGAAAATTCGGTGACGTGACACTGACCCTTTTTTGAGATGGTCTATATTACAGAGTATGAACAAGCTCAAATTCGCTCAACACTGTTTACTCCACAGACTCTTCTCTACAAAGGGCAACCCTCCAGAAACACATCATTTTATCTTATCTCGCCATTTTATAAGCATATCTATTTCACATTAGATCTGAATGTTAAAAGTTATCTGGCGAATAAAGAATACAGAATATTAAAGGTGATTTTCTGTATTGAATACACAAACTAAGAAGTGCCTTTTGGTTTTCATGGTCACTGAACAACACTTTTACTTCTATTTATGCACAAAGTAAATTCTGAGCTGAAGGAAATCACTAGATATTGTACTATCACTGAGGAATTAGTGTTTTTGTTTTTTTTTTTGTTTTTTTTACAGCAATAACAGAAAACTATCCAAGCAGTATAATGGGTCCATTGGAAATGAGGAATTTGGATGCTACAAAATGGCTGACACACAAACACTACACTATACAGTAAATAGCGAATGAATTCAGACATTGTCCTGGATACATATTTGAATAAAAACTATAGCAATTTGTGTATTATTATTATTAAATAAATATGAAGGGTGGCTAGAAAACAAACTGGAAAGGATAATGCTGAAAAAGTATGATATCTTTGTCTGTATGTTATCTGATCTCTTTTATTCCCACAAATCATGTCTGATATACACCTCTCTGCACTTTAAAACCAGATAATGGAATCAGACTCTATGTTCAAGAAGTAAGACTGAAGATATAGGGGGTTATCACACTCACTGGGTCCGGAGAGTGAAAGCTGCACTGGTAATCGAGGTAGGGAGGTTTAGACCTCTGGTAATCTCACGCCATATTTTCTTATTGATGACTTCCACTAAGCCACCTTTTTCGGTGACAAGCTTGTAGAGAGTGTAGAGATCCAACACCTGCTTGGCCATGATAGGAATCCGATTCACTGGAGTCCCTACAGGAGTGGGACACACACACACAGACACACAATATCCACAATCAATGCCATTAACTCCGGCTTATCGATGGGTCTCTCTGCCGCTTACGAGGCCAATCAGTCTGGCATAAGTAAAATGTCCGACAGCCTCGTTCTTCTCCTTGAAAAAAAAAATCACTTTTACCGCTCAATCAAAAGTCTCCACTGTCTGGTGGAAAAGTATTGCCAATGCATTTCCGATAAAAATAAATGTTCAGGACTTGACAAGACATCAGTCACCTTTTGCAAGCTATTACATGTACAAATTTATACATATATTTATTACTTAACACTTTGGAATGTGTTGTTATAGGAAAATAATCAACCATGGAGTGGTGTGATGTGATGTAACTTCCATCCTGAAGTTGAATATT
>JAQMCW010000014.1:10941726-10980080 GCA_030068335.1 Chrysichthys cranchii | reverse complement strand
TCAAAATAAGATACCCAGGAAACTAATGAAAATAAAATAACTAAAAATTTCAGGAAGGTTATTATTTTTCCCGGCCCGGTACCAAAAGACCTACGGACCGGTACCGGTCCGCGGCCCGGTGGTTGGGAACCCCTGCTCTAAAGTACAGAGGAC
Source organism: Chrysichthys cranchii (assembly GCA_030068335.1). Lineage (NCBI taxonomy): Eukaryota > Metazoa > Chordata > Actinopteri > Siluriformes > Claroteidae > Chrysichthys > Chrysichthys cranchii. The sequence goes on along the minus strand of JAQMCW010000014.1, from coordinate 10,979,927 downwards.
CTCAGAAAGAATGAAAATCAATCTTTCTAGTACAACATGCTGTAAACAGTAATAAACTAAACAAAGTCAATATTTGGTGTGAGAACCCTTAACGTTTTTTTTTCTTAATTAGCACTCCTAGGTACAGTTTGTGTAATTTTATAAGGAAACGAGCTGGTAAATAATCTTGGTGAGTCTACCACGGTTCTCTTAGATACTTTGACTGCTGCACTTGATTCTGGGGGTTTTTTTGCAGCAAAACCCAGGAGCCTTCAATACGTCTTTTTTTTCTTGGCTGAAAAGTGGTTCCATGCAGAATATGTAGTTTTCTTTCCTGACATACAAACATTTGTCAAGTTTCCCCACCCACAGCTTGTCATGTTACTCCTCTGTTCTGAAGATTTTCCCGTGGCGGGACTCGTTCCACAAAGGTTAAACTAATATCTCCTTACAGAAAACTTCACTGCTGGTAAATAACAACACTTTTTAAAAATCTGTTTACTATGTGAAGCACCTGCCATACAAGCCTCTATGTATGAGCTGTTACCATGGAAACAATACTGTATTAATGTATTATACAGGTACATTAATATATAAACCTGTGGTGTGAATTATAGTTCACACTACTGCCAGGGCTGCTGTTAAAGATAATTAATCAACACCTGCTTATCAAATAATCTTCAAGAATTCAACAGCCTTTATTATTATTATTATTAACATTATTAACATTATTATTATAATAAAAGTGCATTTAATCCATGCAAAGTTGGTGCTATATTACTGAAACATCATTTGCGTGTGTACATTTAGGATCAGTGCACATAATTTTTTTTCCCTTCCTGCGTAATCTGAATGTTAACCTTTATCTATATTGGGTTTTTTTCACACATAGGTTGCTGCCTTTCTCATAATTTTATAATATGTCTTAATCATTATCTATTTCGCCCATAAAAATGTTTGAAGGTTACGCACACTGACTCTACTGTCTGAGGAAAAGAAAAACATTCTGACAATGTGGTAAATAATTTGGGCATAGCAAGATAATGGCAGGAAGTTATCCTCCCCATCTGGCAAGGTCTTTCCTTCTGGGGGATTTTTATGGCATCTGAGCACAATTATAAAAGCGACACTGGCAACTCATTGTGTCTGATAGCATCATGAGTGAGCGGTGAGACGGTAATTGCAGCATTGTTTTATAGATCTCAAACTGCAGCTTAAGCAGGAAACACACAGTCTTGGTATCCCAATATCATCCTAACGTTCCTGCAGTTTTCTTTGAAACAATAAACTTCCAGTATCAATTGTTCATTCTAGCTACAAGAATGAGCTGTTCCCACTTTTACGACTCTTTGTGTTAATATAGGATGGTAGAGCATAGTCGATAACACATTATCAAACATAGTCTATTTTGTCACTTAGAATATGAGACGACATTTTGGACCAAAATATAATTTCGTGGTATTTTTTCGTGGTAACAACTGGAACAAACATCATGTTTTTAAATCCAGATCACAGATAGAAAAATAGTTAAAGGTTATGCTTCACTCTTTTGTGTGTGATACAGGGAATAGAGTTTTTCATGGTCGAAGAGAAGTAGGTACAGGTCTTACCTCTTTTCTGCATGAAACTGAAGAGATCATCGAGAAATTCTTTTCTTTTCACGTCGTCATCGAGCTCATACAACTGTAACAAACAGAACAAACAACAGAAGCCTTTTTATTGCACATCAGAGACGGGACAAAGATAGTAAACGCCTTGTTTAATCGTTTTATGGGTGATACATGAGTTTTTCAAGTGATGGTTAATATTAGAGGGAATTTTTGTGAAAGAGAAACTCTCTGTTTTAGGATTCTACCAAGAACCTTCAAGAGATCCCTGGAAACACAAACTGAAGTAGACTTTAGGTGCATAATTAATAAATTAAAAAAAAGCTCTGAATTAGGGTGTGACGCCATGATACAATCTGTGTCTTTGTCTCTTTAGCACTACAAATACTTGTATCTACACCTGGATTTAAGCATAAAGTGGGTGTGGCCTAACCTTTAAAAACTTGGAATGGGTGTGACTTAATGAGAAATGAAATATGAACCCTATCACTCTGCTCCCAGAAGCACAGGAACTTTCATATTCGGGGGTTACAACAAAAAAGAATCTTAGTTGAATCCATTTTTAGTTCCAGGTTCTAACACTAAAAAATGCGCCAAAGGCAGGTGAATGCCTATGTATGCACTGTGTGCTGTATTTAAGGCTTTTAATTAGCAGTAAAATTTGAAATTAGTCATGCAACATAATCATATCATAATGTGATATATAATATAATTTAATAATCTGACATATAATCATAATTATTTGTACAAAACACCTATTATCAAAACGGTGAGCCATTGCTGAGCCTCTTACATTCCCACCCCCTAAAGACACGACTTTTCTTCGGTATCGGCTCATCCATTATGTCCCCCAATTCTGCCCTATTCACCAAACGACTGTCGAGTCGGAGTTTTTTTTTCTTTTTTTTTTTTTCAAAAGCTGCATCCTGAAAGCACGGACCGTAACCTGATGGAAATACGCCGCTCAACCTTCGCTTTCAATAAGTCCCAGTCCATGTTACCAGGAGTGCAAGTCGATAGATGAAAACAGAAGGATGACCTTTGAAAACAGCAGGGCACATGGAACGAGGCCCCAGAGATAATAACTGATCATTTAGAAGTGTATTAGCTGTCACCAATCTTAAAGGACCAAATGCAATCAATTCCTCGGAGTAAAGTGTCTTTCGAGAGGTACCTTTCAAAGGTGAGGAGATATAATCAAAGAATGCCTCTTTTTGGAATATGCACGCAAAGTGCAAGTCCAGGAAGATATCCACTCATCAAGCTCTTGTCTATTCATCGAGCTTTTGTGCAAAAGACTGTGGAGTTTGTCAGTGATGTGTACTTCATAGGTATGCACTGTACTGGCCAAAACTGTTGACAAGCAGAACACGATCAGTGAAGCGCAAGAGACAAAAAGCTAACTGGAAAATCCTGCAAGTCTTGTTGGCAATGAATAAAAACATTTTTGATTGAAACACAAGTCTGGCCACAAAGGTTTATAGTTACAAACAGACACGATTTAACAGCCTTAAATGACAAACTGCACAAAAAACAACGTGCAAACAATATACCCGTGCATTTTATTGTTTAGTTTGCAAATAAGGCTTTTACTTTGATATAAGGTCATTAAGACTGTTGCAGCTGAGCTGTAAGAAGCCCTGAGTCAACGTAGCGAGTTATACATTATTTAGGATGGAGGTGATGTTACAATGACTCCGTTTTTAAGGAAAGCAGTTGGCCAGAGATGAAGTAATTACGCCACAAGCTTTCAATCCATGTGTCATAATATGTTTGACCACAATACCCACAACATTGCTTTAAATATTAACCAGTGGAAAACACTGTACATTAGGCTTCTGCTTCCTCTTTCCAGTACCATCAGGTTTACGTTAAACCTGTTTAGAGCAATCAGTGTGCATGAGCAGCAGGAAAAAAAAAAGAAAGAAAGAAAAGAAAAGGGGGAAAAAAACATGCACAAACTACAAGAATGATATTTTTTGTTTGGAAGACATACTTTTTTATTTTATGGTTATATCCCAATACTCTGGATCCACAGGCATTTTCCTTATATCAACCTATATACAGTATTTTTCTTTTTATTTCAGATAGAAGATGGCTTTAAAACAACAACAGAAGATCAAAATCAGCATATACACAAAAAGTCGCAAAAAGTCTAAGGCTGTCGATTTGGGCATTTGGTGTAACTGCATTTGTTGAATAAATAATTGCTTATGGATCCAGACTTCTGGGACACCCGGTATTAATTAAAAGATATTACACGGATATTCTAAAAGCCGCGGAAATGTTAAAAGTAATAACATGTTCTTTAAACAAGAAGGCAGAAAAGTTTGAGTTACCCAATAAACACCTCTGTCAGCTTTAAACTGTGTACAGAACACAACGGGGTGCTTGTGTATGTAATGCTTTAGGGCAGCAGGTCTTGAAGTGTGAGCTGATCCAGTGCGAATGAGCCCCATTGTGTTTCGGTGTGTGTGTGTGTGTGTGTGTTAGAAAACTACAAGGCTTTTAAATTATTCCTCCCAGTCTTCCTTGTCAGGGGCTGCTCACTGTGTCAGTTTCCTCCAGCGCAAAACTAAGTGGTCGTGCTCAGACTTGACCTTGAATGGCTGGCGCTCTGTGCGTGTGCTGGCAGAAAATGTGCACGGAAAGGAAATTAGAGCATTTCGAATGTAAGGGTTATTTATTTGCAGTAAAATATTAACTTAAGTAGGGTTTAGGTGGAGTGTATTTTGGTGTTTTGAAGGCACTAGGAAATTTGGGTGTATTATCTGTTATCTTGGTTCTTCACTTTCAGTGACATGAAATAAAGGAGCAAGTTTTCCTTTTTTTTTCATGCTTGTATTTTTTTATTGCACATTTAAATCCTACTACATGCTCAGGATTTCAGTAGAGGGAGCTGTTCACAATACAATGTTTATTTATTTGTTTGTTGCTTTGTTTGTTTGTTTATTCATTTATTTGAAAAAGTGATTAATACGACGAGCGTGATCAGGAACCAGATATCTCTCAGGAGTAAAACAAGATTTCTTTCTTTTATTATTATGAGTAAAAATAATAATAAAATATTAATACCCTACATCTTGGGGCCTGCACAAGTTCATAAAGTTCAGAATTCATATTTCCAACATATAAAAGGCTGAGAAAAGTAACAGGGTGACATTCTTATGCCCGGGTTTGTTTTTGGCCTGTCAAAAACAACTCAAAGCTATGAAGCTGATATGACTTTGAACTAAAAGTTCAAACAAAGCTTCAGGCGGTCAGAGCCCATCCTGGAACATATCAAAATGAAGCCTGGTCAATCAACACAGAGGGCCTTGTTAACCGAAAAAGTTGGAAATGCCTTCAATTCCACCAACGACCACCCCAGTTTGGACAAGTCCCAACATGAAGACTTGTCCAAATGTTCATCCCTGGGAACTTTTAAGACCAAAAAAGTCTCCAAAGTCACAGCTATACAGTTTAACTCAGTGCTCTTTACCATCACTGTTTTTGTTCTGACTTAGTAACAGTTTATACAGTTAATAAAAAATATTAGAATAATCATCATTCTTCTATTTGGCTATTCACATTGTTATTATGAAACAAACTATTAGAGGCATTTCTCACAGGAAATAATCTAATCTAATCTATGCCAAAAAATTACACAATTCATATCTTGACCTTAATGATAACAGCACTACTTTTGCCCGCTCCTTTCAGAAAATAGCACGCCAATCTTCGGAACTATTTTTTTTCCTACCGTCATTACTGTAATTGCCCCAGAAGAGTGCAGCTTCCTTATCATGCTTATTTTATTTTTCAGACAGTATAAATGCGCCTTATCTGCATCTCCATCACTTTGTTTTTAAGTAGCTGAATGAGTGATGTATTATAGTGCATGCTTCTGGACTGGGATATAACCTTGAGGATTTCAAATTCTGTCCAATGTGCTATCAGATAGTCACTGGTACTTCGGGTTAAATGGTATTTGAATTTTTTTTCAAAACCGGCCTGGAAAGTTGCGAGAAATGTTAACATCTTTAGACCTAATTATTCTGGATATTAAAAAAAAAAATCTAGTCATATTCATGTCACAGCCTTTCAACATTACATGTATATTTCTATATTATAATAGACATGAAAGGATCCAAGGATGAATAGATCTGAAAGGATTAATATATTATCACACTATTTATGCAGAAAGGACTACTGGGTATTCTTTTATCGTCATGCATTTTGTCAGTATATTTATACTGATTACAACACCGAGAAAAAATAACCGATATTTATTTAGGTCGACTTCTAATCTATACTGAAACGGCAATGACCTAAAAAAAAAAAAAAAAGATATGCATGATGTTTCTGTGAACAGAACAGCACAAAATCTCCTGGTTTTGCCATCTACAACATTCCAAATATGGTCAATGAGGTTAAAGGTCACAAAAGATCTGTCATTTCTATTGAGCAAGCGCGGTTACATTGTATTTCATATGTGAACCTTAATGAATTTGCAAACACATGAGCCAACATTTCTGAACAGGTGATTCGCAGGGGGTTTCTCAGGGTTTCTTTAGATGGTTAATGTTTCTAGCTTGGTGAGGATGTTCTCATCAAAAAGCTTTTTTCAACCAGAAGCCCTCAGTTGTAGAGGGACAAAACAGAAGCACTATTTACTTTGGATATTACAGTAGACTGGACTGGATCTTTTCATTTCTCTAAGCGACTATAATAATAATAATAATGACCCTTGCTCCTTCTTCTCATGACATCAGAGGCATTACTGTCACCTTAAATCTTGCAATGACGTATTCTTTTTCCTAAAAGTGACCTTACATTACCGTCATTTGGCCGACGCCCTTATCCAGAGTGACTTACATTTTTATCTCATTTATACAACTGAGCATTTTTGAGCTTAAGGGCCTTGCTCAAGGGCCCAACAGCAACAGCTTGGCAATGCTTGGATTTGAACTCCTGATGTCTTAACCCCCTGAGCTACCCCCTGCCCCTTAAACCTTAAAATGTTTAGTATCACCAGAACGTTGTTAACTAAAAATCCTGCATGCGACGTTTTATATAATAACTGCACTGCACAAGTTGTGGCACCGATTTTAACGACATCAAGCCTGCAATTATAGTTTCCCCATTATTAAAAGAATATTTTATCCATTTTTTTCTCCCTCCCTGCAATTAGACAAAGCCATTCCAATCATTCCTGTTCACTCTTAATGCTAATAAGCATCATTTGTGAACAGCAGCCAGAAGGAAAAAAGCCGTGACAGCAGAATCAATATCGCAGCCATACTTTCCTGTGCGCTTAGTGTGGGGCATTCTGTATACGCATGTCTCTCACTGAGAGAGAGCTTCTGGGAAACTGCTAGGCTAGGTGTGTTTGTGTGTATGTGTGTGTGTGCGTGTGTGTGTGTGTGTGTCTGAGTGTGAGCAGCTCTGGTGTAAGGGGGCAAGAGTTAATTAGAGAACAACACGCCTGGTCATGCTGGCACCGCTTCAACTGGCGGAAAGCCAGCTCTACTCCAATTCTTACACACATTTACACACACACACACACACACACACACACACACACACACACCTTGCTACTAATGCTGTGCTGACATAATGAGATATCTACACAAACATGAAGTGCTCGGCTCGGCTCGGCTCGGCTCCTCCTGATAGGATTTGCCCACGTGCTTTATGTGGCAGTGAGCTGACAATGTATTGGCAGGTCTAAGTGTTATTTTACTGGTGCTTCACACCATAGGCTGTTTTTTATTTTCACACTAGTGGGTCTGGGTACTTACTTACAAAACTTAGATAGCGTTTCCGAAAAAAAAAAATCTCGCAATGTTTTACAATAACATTCTGAGTTACAAATTTATACTTTTTCAGTCTATTATCTGGTTAGCGTAGTGAAACAGCCATATATCTCGGCTTCCTTTAGGCAGGTTTGTAATGTTCACATAGTCATACCAATGCTGTGCAAAGCAGTACCTACAAAAAATCATTACTCACACACTCACGCACTCATCTTCTACTGCTTTATCCTGTTCAGGGTCGCGGGGGGAAGCTGGAGCCAATCCCAGCTGACTTTGGGTGAGATGCGTGGTACAACCTGGGCGGGTCGCCAATCCATGGCAGGACCAACACACAGAGAGAGACAACCATTCACACTCACATTCACCCCTACGGGCAATTTAGAGTCGCCAGTTAGCCTAATCCCCTCTGTGCAGGTCTTTGGACTGTGGGAGGAAACCGGAGTACCCAGAGGAAACCCACACAGACACGGGGAGAACATGCAAACAACATACAGAAAGGCGCCTAGGTCGACCCTGGGGCTCGAACCCAGGACTTTCCTGGTGTGAGGCGACAGTACTAACCACTACACCACCTAAAAAAAAAAATCATTATCCAAAAATAAATAATTGCATAAACAAACAAACAAATAAATAAATATGAATGCTCTTTATAAAATAAACGAATAAAAGCATCGATTTCCTTCGGTGTGTATGTCCTTGACCGGTAAACACCCTTCAGCTTTACTTACTTTAGCCAGCAATCAACAACGATCTAATTTTCAAAAAGATCCAACCTTTCCTGTTCTAAGATAATGCTGATGAGTTTCTGTTATTACTATTTGTTTTCAGATTTGTTGTAGCGTATAGGCTAATGTGACCCAGTTTACGGGTACAATGCATGTACAAATGCTAGTTGTATATGTAATCTGACATGTGTTAGTTTTATAGGTGAAGATATAGCAGCTTGTAATTTTTGCCACAGTTGATTCTATAAAGCAGAATTATAACCTCAACCTAACGTGTTTACACAATCTGACACAGACCCGAGTTTGTACATGTCCTAAAATAGATTTATATACATGCCAAAGTTATGGGTTCAAGCATGTGGCACGAGACTCCAAGATCACATTGCAACACAACACAACCATTGGTCAACATGTAAAAAAAAAAGAAAGAAAGAAAAGCAAAAACGCTTCTAATATTAATGTCAGGTGGAGGTCTTTAACAGTGCTGATGCATTATATCCAACATCAATCACTCGCAAAATCACAAAATGGGCACAAAATATTTTTTCTCGTATTTAGTGCTTTATTTTATGAATGATCCCTTGATACTGATACTGATGTCTTCTCTGTGCTGGTGAAAGCTGATCTCCTTTAACCCTGCATGGTGTTTCAGAATAAACCACAGCATTGATTTATGCCTACATTTATAACCATTGTTCATCTTTCATTTTTTTAAACCTACCCAAAACAGTACCTATCATGGTCCAAATGCAAAATAAATAAATAAAAATTGGCGGGAGCCGGCAAGAAGGAAACAAATGATCATGCTAAGTGGAATCCACAGTTTTCCATTTCAACATATTGCATTATATTCATGTGCACTGAGCTACAAAGTCAGTTGTCTAATGTAAGTGAGCGTTTAAGTGTCATAACACAACCTTACGTCAACAAAAATCTACAGCACTTAACTCAGGCGTTGTCGGACTGGTATCAAGATTGACAATGCGGTCTTTATGACAGCTGACAACTAATAGAATAACCCTGTATAAATGTTCCTGTAGATTTATACCAGTTGTCATGACAGTATGATGTAGACATTTAGGGATGGATCTGGCCTGCTGCTGGCATGGGCGGATCTGCTGTGGTGGCCTGGGACTTGGATGGCCGTGGATCGTCTTGCGCCTGAGGCTCCATTGGTGATCAGCTGAAGCTGAACAGACTATTTTTAAACCACAGTGAACTGGTGTTCTACACCTGAACTGACCACATACCACTTGGATGTAGATGTGGGTTGTTATAATGGCACTAGTTGTCACCCAAATGAGGATGGGTTCCCTTTTGAGTCTGGTTCCTCTCAAGGTTTCTTCCTCTTGACGTCTCAGGGAGTTTTTCCTTGCCACCATTGCCACAGGCTTGCTCATTAGGGATAGGGATATTATGTATTGTAAAGCTGCTTTGCGACAATGTCTGTTGTTAAAAGCGCTATACAAATAAAATTGAATTGAATTGAAATAGACTTGGGACACTGACTTTAAGTAAAGTATTACCCAAGTTCCATTAATAATCATTATAACATCCTGGTTTGCTAAACACTGAAGACAACCTGTTTTTTTAACACCATGTTTGTTTGGGTTCATGGTTATATTTTGCACGATTAATCAGTTTCAGCCACGTAGAAGACATGGTGTTTCTACACGAGTGTTAAAGGTTTATTTATTATGAATAGACTGTCAGAAGATCACACGAGAATGGGAACAAACAGGTCCACCGCCATCTTTTCATATGGCGTGAGATATTTGCAAGTGTGACACCAAAACATTACCTCCGAATACTTCCGCTTAGACGTGCATTTTTACCCTATGTCTAGCCCTTACACTGATACACATATGGTTCTCATAAATGGCCTTGACTTTTAGTTGTGTTAAGGTTTAATGTAAATCAGATTCCTGAGGTTAGCCTCCAGTTTAAGCTCATTCTTAAAAAAAAAAAAAAAAAAAAAAAAAAAAAAAAAAAAAAAGGAGAGGAAGAAGGGGGGGAAAAAGGGGATAATTTGACAAAAAAAAATGAGACACTACTTTAATAGCATGTCCCTGGAGCGTAATTTAAGGATTAGGTCTTAAACAACACAGCACTTTCATTTCACTGTTTAATTAAGGCAAAATAAAAATAAAAAATCTGTCAGGGCCACTCAGGCGGTACTGTGTGTATCATACGCTGCCTGACTGCAGACTATTCATTTGTGTTTGCTATAATTCGGCATTATATCTTGGAATGATACATCCGGCAGATTTCAATACCTTCCTGTATTCCTAAAAGCTATAAAGCTGTTTTTTGGGTTTTTTTTGTACTAGTTTCCACACTGATCTCAGCTAATGTTCAACTCTAGTTGTCAATTTCAGCGTACATGGTTATAGGTAAAAATTTGACCTCTGATTAATAATTTTTGTAGTTACACTCTTACACTTTAAACTTGTACCAGCTAACGTAATGAACGAATTCACATGAACACCACATACAGAGTGTGGACTTTAACCTTTAAACACTGCATTATATAGGTATCTCTTGCAATTCCATTACATATTATCTTGAATTTTAAATATTCTAACTATCAATCATGTCTGTTTCGAAATCTAGACTCACTCTGAAAACGGACATTTTTATGACGGGCGTGGGAGAGTTGTATACCCCTTATCAACTTTGCCCTTTGAGGGGCTATAAGACCTGCACAGACAGGTGCTAAAAACAGACATCTATTAAGTGCTAGTACGAGACGGGTTGATTATCTTTTCTTCTTACTAAAGGCAAAAAAAAAGAAAAAAATACACTGAAAACACTATAAATTCCTGACCTTTATATTGAACTGAACTGAACCATTCAGAAATTACGCTCGTGAGAGGCTAGAAATCCTGAACAGCAGAAAGTACACTGGTTTACTGTGTAATTTAAAATAGAAAAAAAGCATAAATATATTAACGCCAATATGCCTGTCTCAACTTCTGCTCTATTTCTGTCTCATATTTATTATCACAACACTTACTGGTTTCAGATGTTAACTGCTAAGATTCAGGCATGTGGGTGGATCAACAAAGACACTCACTGCTCATCAACTCACACTGAAATCTAAAACTTTAATTTACCATCATCTTTAATCATGTGAATGTAAGCCAACAGATCATGTACTATGTCTGGAAAGGTTAAAGGTTAGCAAACACCTAACCTCTCCCACACACACACACCATTATTTCTCCCCCTATTATTACCAGCCTTCAGACTTCTCCAGTACAGCCTCAGCTCCCTTAATCTTCACCACTTCAAAGCCACATGCCCTCTGGCCTTATAGTACATCCTCAACGCCACTGCAATTCATTTTTGTCAAATCTCTCCACCACATTGTCTCTTTTTGCCTTTTATCATGGTAGATTTCTTGCCTGATGTCTTTGCCTCGCCCCTTGCTTAGAATTAAAAATGTAAATTTATTCCAGGTGCTTGCGAAACTAAGCTTAAAACATTTAGGTTCTGATTTCAACTACTTATAGACAGAGAAATCACTTATTTTTAGACAAGAGAGTCTATTTTATGCTGTTTCATCTATCTTCTGGTAAAAGGCATTGAGCTTAATGCGACTGGAAGGGAGGCCACTGTTGATACACTTTCTGAAAAGCATAAGTAGAGGTAGACAGCCCAGTGATCACCGCCCAAAATCAATGAATATTGCATATGCTTTGATATACAGGTATCTGTACGGTATCTATAATGGATGGGGGTTGTCATATCACTAGGGGAAAAGCTGTAAAAATCACTGAAAGGTTTGATGGTGATGGAAAGTATGGACACAATACACACAAGGGCAATGGAAGCTGACGTCAGGGGTTAAGACATTGGACTACTGATTGGAAAGTTGGGAGTTCAAATCCCAGCACCACCAAGATGCCACTGCTGGGCCCTTGAGTAAGGCCCTTAACCCTCATCTGCTCAGTTGTATAAATGAGATAAATGTAAGTCGGGAGTCTGTCAGATAACGCAAATGTCTTGTAATGTACAAGCTAGAGTATGTACATTGCTACAAATGAACACAAGGAAGATTTTAGAGTCAGTCTATACTACAAAATTGCATAAGGAAATTTAATGTAAAGTGACACGTCCATTTGAATATGTATATACAGGAGGCCTGGCTTCCATAGGATGTTCTCATGGACTTTAAGGGTCATTTCTTTTAAAAAAATAAATCCATGCAAAAAGGGTTGCAGAACCTCCTTGGCCAAAAAGAACACGCCCTTGCAAACTGTAGAGTAGGATTTTTAAAAAAAAAAAGCTGCTTTACCTTCTAAAGAACAAAACAACGCAAAAAAAAACCCCAACCAAAAAAAAAAAAAACCTGGGATAATGATCATATGGACTTTATGATTGCTGTTTTAAACTTACACTTAGATCAGGTTTTAAGTACAGGGGTGCGAGGAAAATAACAGAGTCACAGAAGAAGGCAGGCTTATATAAAAAAAATAATTGCCGCGTATTGCATCAAAATGTCAATCAATAATCACCTTATGATGTCTTAAACAGGTTCAAAGCACAAGTGTAAAGGGAGGTCTGGGATATATGGCATGATGGCAGGGTTGATATATTGACACCCCCCCCACCCCAGTGTCCATCATTAATTTATGGAAACGTAGATTTAGCAGTAGAGATTAAAAAGATTTTTTTTCCCCCCACGTTGAGAGTGAGTACATTAATGACGAGGGCTTTGCTTAAACAGTAATCATAAGGAGAAATGTACAGCTCTGTATTCGTAATAATGTGGCCTTATGTCGATTTCAAGGTCCCCGTGGGAAATGGGTTGCTGTTCCTGTTGGTGGTGGTAGTGGTGCATGTCTTTGTGTGACATGATTACACACAAAGAAGAGGAAGCAGCTTCTATGTTCTTTACTCTAGCATGGAGTGAGCATATCAGATATGATTTCAAGAACCACAAACAGAAAACAGTGCTGCTGTTACTGTCTGCTAATATGAACACCACTATTACCTTTATTTAAAAGCGGTTAGGGAACCATGGTTAAGTGTCAAGAAATATTGCCTAATTACAGTAGCACTATTTTCCAACTTAATAATATACGCAGGTTCATATGAATGTAGTCCAGTAGCAAAGGTGAGAAGCATGATCATGTTACCATAAAAGACCAAAGAATTCTCACCCATCTACAGTTTCCAGTAACAGCACAAGAAAGACATGCCAAGTAAGTCACATTAGCCAACAAACATCAGAGTATTTTGATTAATATCACTTTTCACGCTAAAGATTGTGTGCCTACTGTGTGTATTTGTTAGTGTGACTCTGTAATGTGGTTTCGTTGGGAAGTAACAAAGCACAAAGTACTAAAAGGGAACAGCTCACCTATCCCAGAAGCCCCTGCGCTAAGCAGTGAGTGGCCATTTTCGACACCACTGATATTCCACACGGTGTGTTTGAAAAAACAATCCTCAACAACGCGCCGACATGCAAGACTATAGATCATAACCTGCAACATAAAATTATTTTGTCATAGTAGTTATATTTCAAATTCTTTCGAGCAATCTGTTCATTTTTTGTAGGGTTATTCTGTAAAACAAGAATAAGATTATGGGAAGGGTGAGCTGAGGTTACCCCTTTAAGTAGATTTTGGGTTGTTTTTTTTTAAATCTGTAGTTTATCTTAAGATTTTATTTAAGAATTTCAACTTAGAACATTTAAAAAAATCTCCAAATCTAAAACAACAACAACAACAACAACCAACTTGCATAGAAGCTAGTTCATATATATATATATATACTGTATATATATAAAGAGAGTACTTAGCATGCTAGCTAGCATCTGAAAGGTTACCAGTGTAGCTAGCTTTACTTATTGTTTGTTCACATTCCTTGAATCCTTGGAGCCCTAATTTACCCTTAGAAACAAAATCTTTTCCATTTGTGATCTTTCAGAGCTCTTTCGCAATTTTAATAGAGTAAATAACTGAATGTTCTACTTTTATTTTCACTATGTAAGGGGTACTTCCACTTTTACTTGAGGGAATGTGTGGGCTTTTGCCAACTCTGGCTACACCATGGTATTTACATGACTGCACGTGTAACTAAAACTATGTCAACTGTCATTTATACGAAGGAAATTTAGCTTAGCTCACCTTATTAAACTAGCTCCCAGGCTAGTGTGTTGATAAGGACATTGCTAGCTATTTTTACTGCACTACAATGTAGGCGAAGGGATCCAAAATGTTATTAACACTTTTTTTTTGGACAGTGGTATATTTCTCTAGCAATAGCATACAGTATACAACGCCTTGTTGTCAAACCTCCCCGCCCTTCTACTACCTTCTCTGTTTAGCTGGTGTCTGCCTGGACCCCCTCCACCACCCTGCTGTAATTGTATGATGTGTATGCTCTCAGCCCAAGGCCGTGTCTTTAATTATCCCCACATGAAAACTGGAATGTCCAGCACTGTCATTAAAAAAAAAGAGCTAGCGTCCAAAGACCAGCCAACAGGGTAAACAGGTGTGTTGGTTATGTTCCAAGACTCATTTTATTTCTCCTTCTTTTCTCAACAAAAGTTTGAGCTTTCAATTTGGTGCATGGCTAAAAGGGTTAGCTTTGTAAATGTTGCTCAAAATGGTGACTAACTCCTGATGCACTGTGATCATTATTACAATCTGGTACACACCAGTCGTTTGAAATGCAATCTATGTTATATTTACATCGAAATTGATTGATAAATTGATCTATTACATAATCACAAACTTAGTTTCTTGAAAATATATCCATTAAAGCGTTGGTGACATGACTACAAATGACTTCAATTCACCATCCATTACATTTTAAACACTTTTTGTGGGTAAAAGACTATACTGTTTAACTCTTTGTAACTGTATTGGTATAAGAAACACTGTGTTGTAGTCTGGGGAAAACCCTTTGCATGATGTCATTTAGATATTTTCTAGGAGCTTCCTGAGTTGAGATACAGTTCTCATTTGCATGTATCTTAACCACAAGTAAGATTACGTCGAATCTGGTAACCCCCAAAAGTGAAAAAGGAGAAAAGAGACAATTGCATTTAAAAATTTCTCTCCAACACCAATTAAAGACACCAACACACTAAATCACACCACACCTAAAGCAATATGGTGCGATATAATGATTTCATTTACATTTAATTTAGCATGTAATAAATAAAATAGAAAAACACAAAACCTCTCTATCATTTTAACCACCTTTATTCATAGCCTACAGCCATTTTACCAGCCACCTTTGTTAAACTGGTTCCTTATCTACTGTGATCTTTGCAAAAGACGTAGGCCAGACGAGAAGCTCAATAAAAACCTTCTGACGTTTTTAGAGAAATATATATTCATTTGAGGTCTCAAAGCATGTTATAGACATATCACAGGAATATATGATTTATCTTCATAGCTTTTGCTACTTTACATACTGTACCTTATTGTTCAGTTACCTATTTTTGAATTTCAGGAATAAGATAGATGCGTAGTATGTGAATTATTACACTGCTATTCTACTTCTAAAAGTACCACAGAGTCAACAAAAGATGTCAATCATTATTTTATCTTATATGCATGACAATTAAGCCTCAGCCAAAACTATACACCAAATAGTTACAGACCAACTAAATGGACAAACTTTAACCGGTTCTACAAACAATTTTACAGAAGATAAGAAATTTATTGCAGCACATCAGTTTGTTGCCTTTCCTGCTGAACATGTGCAAAGCAAGCTAACATGCCCAGGCTGATTCTCCAGTGCGTGTCAGAGGCTAACAAAGCACACAAATGTTTAATGCACAAACATTACAAGGCCCTCAGTCAGCGGAGTGGGGCCGCAGTTAGAGAACAGTGCAAATGCAACCTCAGCAGGAGCGATAAAAGGCCACAACAATGGAGGCGCTTGTGCACACCACTGTGGAAGCTGCTCCATAATTCGCTTTTGCTGACGGTTACAGGTTTGATCAAATTCATTTCAGGGTGGAGCCGTTATCGTTCACGGTTTTGTACGGGTACAACTCATTTCCGCAAATGAGGTTTCTATCATGTGTACATGTTAGTGTAAGTCTGTGACTCTGTTATGGGATCTCATTTGAATGAGGTTATGTGTACAGACTAAATCAAGACACTTACAAGAGAAAAGGACTCAAGCGTACCTATCTAAGTGAACAAGCTTCATTAGACCACTGCTATTTTTGTTGTGTTCTTAAAGTATATAAATGACCAACTACCAAGAACACTTATGTTAATCAGTAACTGGAATAAAGCATTAGGCATTTGATATTAAGATGCTGCCCCATGCTAGCCAGCTGTAAAAGAACTCAATGTTTTTTAATTGTCCTGTTTTCCCTACAGACTCTTTCCTGTCCTGGATTAATGTTTAGGAGTTAAAGCTAAATGAAAAGCATGTGCTGTCTGGTCAAGTACGGAAAATGTGCAGTTCTTCGTAATGGGCTTCCCAGAATGGTGAGGACGCTAAAATAAGTTACCTATAGCTAAGCTACTAAAACTTTTTTTTTTTTTCCAAATCACAATTAGTAAGGAAATACGATACCACTCACAATTAATCTTGTAATGTTAAGGTATAGTAGTTCTCATTTTCCTTGGCTTTTAAGCTTCTTAAATGTTGCTGAATATACACAACAAACTGATTATCAAACCTTTTAGTCGGCATTTTATCCAAGCAAGAAGATTTGGGTAAGATTTTATAATGACAATGACAAAGACGTTACTGTTGATCTTCCTAGCTAACCTGAACATTAGCATTTAAGTTATTGTTAATTACTAATGTCAGGCAGAATTTATGCATGTGATATTTTTAGAATATCTATTAGATTTGAATATTTTAATAGAATTCAGTAAAGTGTGGAAATCAAGAATTGTCAGCCTCTTCATAAGCACTTATACATTTTATTCAATCTGCGAAAGGACTGAAAAGGCTCTGTACTTGACACATGGTCACATGGGAGTTCGCAGACACCATGACCTCTGCAACTGCATTTTGTTTTGTAAATTTCAGCACTTAAGTCATGAAATTTTGGAACACTGCACCCAAATAACTACCAAATACTGTACATGGAGAAGAACGCTCGGACCTTTTTTTTCACAAGATCTCTGGTCTTTGTGTTCGACGTGTGAAGATTAACTGAAAAACCACGTATATTTTTCGACATCTACATCACAAGCGGTTCAGTTGCAGTAAGGGAAACCATGATAACAGTAATTAGCCTTCGATAATGGCGGTAAAATGAAGAAGTGGGCACGAAAGTGTCATCACAGCCCTTCGCATCATGTAGTTTCGAATGGTGTTAAAAGATTGGCATTTTTCTTTCATTAGTCATTAGAAGATATACGATACTATAACGCAGGGCAGGCTTTCTTTTCCAGCGAGTGCAAAAGCAAAAATGATGCATTGTTATTCAAGTTCAAGAATTGCAAAAATCTTAGACTAAACAGTTTGTTACTGTAATAATCCAGCAGGTCAGTGCTATAAAAGCACTGATAACATTGATGTCTCAGAAAAAAGGTCCCGTGTGTCATCATGTTCACCATATCGACATTATGTTTAGAATAAAACATGACAGTGTGCTTTTATAGGAAAATAAACCACAACAAAGTGGTGCAGCATTAGCTCTGAAGATTATTTCCCCAGTAATACACATATTGTGTTTTATTCCTCTGATATACCGCAGTAATTTGCCAATCATTATAATAATGCATTAATTAATGAGCTACACGTCACATGTTAATACAGTTAATTATCTGTTATTACAGTTATATTTAGTATTGTAGAATGTCACCAAAACTAGCTCCTATTATCATTTACAGCTATAAGAACTTCCTTCTCCAACGTCTCCTCTCTCTCTCTCTCTCTCTCTCAATCTATCAAGTTACCAAAAAACTAGAAAGTCCTCTGTTCTGTAGACTTTCCTCTCAGTAGAAAACCTTTGACTGTTACAACGCACGAACACTGGAGACTCCTTCCAAAAATGTTAAATAAGCATCTCCTTACAGGAAAGACTACCATATTAACAATTACATAATTTTTAAAAAAAAATCCATTTGTGCTCAGTGTCTGCCATAGCATCCCTATTACTATCTATATGTTAATGTGCTAGCATACGGAGCCAGCAGTCAAACAACAATGAATTAGTCAACATTTTAAAGTTTTACAATCCAAATTAAGAACTCAACAACGATATAGTCATCTAAGTAGTCACTGCCATTCACTGCTAAGCTAATTTTCGACAAAAGGCCCGTCTGCCAGATGTATCAAAAAATAAATCTTTTTCCTATAGATTCCAGTAGAAGATTTGGGGACTGGAACAACAAACGATTTGCGGTCACCCACGGCAAACACTCCAATAAGGTCAACGTCCAAATGTCTGTTGAGTCCACTACAGGCACCCATACTTATTCAAATATCAGTTTATTTCAGCTTGACCTACTCAACACGAATGAGTCCATGCATTTATGTTTAATGCAATGTCAAGCATCTGCTTTCAAAGACACGTCTTTCAGGTCTATAATGTTCAGCAGATTTTCCAGACTTCTCCCCTGGTCATGAATATTAAGGACAATAAGTACAGAGTGGGTGTTTTTTGTGCTCCAGCTTCTGATTAATTTTCTACCCTGGAAAGCCTGACATCAAAAGTTATTCATTGCTGCTTAAACTCAGTGACACAGAAGGTGAGTAATGACATCAAAGCTGTAGTTTTGTGTTTGAGGCCCGAAGCGCACACAGATGCCCACCACCATTACCACCACCCACACATCCACATAGCCTGGAACAGAAAAGGCTCTCCATGAAGTGATGTTTAATCGTCTTGGACACTATGTAAGTCAAGCCATCTTTGTTACATGATCCATCTGGATGTGCAGCTGATCTGCGGAATGTAAATAACGATAGGCCAAAACAAAATGTACAGGTTAACCTTCCTAGCATGGCAGCAAACGGTTTAAAATTGCACCATTTGGCATGCTCACACCTTTCCCTTGTCTAATGTGTAACTGTTCCAAATGAGAGACTGGTTTAATGTCCAGGGTTAAAGTAATCATTTCTAAGCTTATTAATAGAAACAGACCAGAAAAGCACATGAAAATGATTTGAAGTCCTCTGAGACCTCCATAATTTGATTAAAATATTAACCATAAGTCACATTTTTGTAAATACTTTAAAGGTACAGTAAAATAGCATTAAAACAAAAAAGCCATGTTCTCAGCCACAGCTAGCCTGATGTGTGGTATCTTTTCCCTGATATAAGAACTAACCTATAACAACTATCCTATCCTACTTTGCAAACCAGGCATTTGAGTAACAAATCGTGGGTCAGCTTGAAAACAGTCTCAGAGAAAAGGGCATTTCCTCAAGGTGTCTTGACCCACTGTCAAAGCCAAAGTCAGATGTATAGATGCTAATATATTGCAAATATTGACCTACATAAAACATGAAAATTTGAGGATCGTGCCTTCATACTTTGTGCATTCGGTCCATTAATTATGTTGCATATCGGAAATAAATCACGCCACCAGGAACTGGAAATATTACAGATGGGGTTTGAATTGATGGGAATTTTCTAATATGGATTTCTACACAATATGACAGGCATGTGAAGTTTATTCTCAGCCTTGGCATTCATAATATCTTTACAGCCTTAATTTGAGCATTTACATTAAGAAAGAAAACAGGAAAAGATACACGATGTGTGTGTACGTGCCACAGGTTAATGTAATTGTAACACCAGCGACAGATAAGCAGAAACGAATGACCTCGGATTTCATATTTCACTGCGGCTTGAAGGCAGAAATTCTCTTGTAGTACAGAGCTAAGAAGCCAAAACCAAATTATCTTATTCTCCCGAACTGTGAAATAAAATGCACGGAGCAATGGAAAATTGAATATTGATATATCGCCCAAAGGTCAGCTTAGTCCTTATCCTGCAATAATAAAGGCAATTAAAAGTGATTCACTCTGACATTTTGAATTGACAATGTGAATCACACCGTCTCTCATTATGCTGCTAATAACTGATCTCACTAAGCTAGAAGGCGTTCCAGCCTGTAGAATTAAGCCCAGCTCTCCTTTACATTTATTTTAATCATAATCAGTGTAGATGTTTGAACTTTGGAGGGGGTCGTTGTTTGGCGCTGTATCTTCTTAAACTCTTTAACATGTGTGTTTATAATCGGATAGAAAAACATTCAAATCCCATCACAGATAATGTCTTCTGCTGCTGTGCACTTGATGGAAACCAGTTAACAGAGCTTTGTCAGCACTGGACTGTGTGTGGCAGGAACTCTCGGCTTGGGACGAGGTCCGTAGCTGTGCTAGCTGGGAAATTCCTTAGGGCCGTCTGCCACCATAGTCTACTTGTAATAAATTTCCATTTTAGGAAAGAAAGAAAGTTTGACTCATAATGACCTTCATTTCCTTTTTGACCTAACATGATTTTTTTTTTTTTCATTATTTTTGCAATGCAAAGTGAGTTCCTTGATCGCAAGCCTTTACCATCCAGTAAGCAATATTAAGCAATCTTAACCATAGCTTTTCTACTTCACATTATCTCTACCTAGAACTTCACTACCTAGTGGTACCCAAGGGTGCACAGGTGAAAATATTTACGAAATCTGTATTTAATTTTTTTTAATAACATAACCACAAAGTGTATTCAACTATACCTTTCCTTGTTGGGGCTGTACCATTAGCTTTTATACGTTTAATATGAGTCTTTTAACCTGGAGACATGTACGACATGGTACCATTCATAAAAGATTTAAGGCACATAATTGGACCTTAATGACCTTTCAGAGGAAAGCTTTAAAGCCCCACTATATGCACCATTTTAGATAAATGATACACACTAAACTATACTAAAAATATATCCTTGAGGGAACCAACCGTCAGCAACCAGGAAAGGTACTGTTTAGTACTCTTTTTGTCCTAAGATTGTACTGACAAGCTCCATAGACCTATAATAAAACCAAGATGAATTGAAAATGCAATGTTAACAAAGATTTAACACCAACCCGAAGGCCTGGATTCCGAAACTCCTGACGGTTGACTGGTTTCACCAATGTTTCATCCCCGAGGTAAAGATCTATCTGTCAGAAAGGGGCCTTGAGTTCAAAGTGCTTTTACTGCTGGACAATGCCGGAGGTCATCCCGTGGATCGTTACTTCCAATGCACATAACTGGACCATAATTAAGTGTTCAGGATTCAAATGTACACTATATGCACCTTTCTAGGTAAATGATACATACTAAAAGTCCAAAACAGGGTGCCAGTCCAGCTATTTAGGACCCTTGGGAGTACAGTGACCAGCACCGTACAGAAGATGCATAATAGAACTACAATGACCTGACCTAAACGTCCAAAGTACAAATGTGTCTAATTATTCATTAGATAGCTCACACCTACCCAAACTCTTAATTTGTTTTCAGTCATACAACTAAAACTTGCCAATATTAGAAGAGAAGAAACTCTGGAATTGAAACATCTGGAATGGCTTCCAATATAGAGAAATTCTTCCCTCCAGTATACTTAAGCAATATATGGAAAGCGAGATCTAAATCACGACATAGTTTCTGCAATCAAAATGATTATTGTCTGTCAAACAGTGAAACGTTTAAATTAAAAGTGTACATTTAAAACAAAATGGGAGTTTCCCTTAGAACCCCCCCCCCCCCCCCCCCACACACACACACACACAATCATCAGCCAAATGGAGGCATTAAATGGCGCTAACAGGATGAAGCGATGGTGAACTGCACTGTTATAAAGTTCCAAAGCTGTAATCCAGACCAGCAGTTTGGTCAGGTTCCACCATCCCCCCTCACAGCCACACCCTGACACGCAAGTCAAATGCCGCGTGGAAGAGAGGCATAAACTTTAAACTCATCCCACATGCTTGACTGCTCCTCAATGAACACTTGCTCCAGCACTGATAATGAAGGTCTCTAGGTTTAGAATGGTTGTGTTTCTTTCTGGGATCTTTATTACCATGACATTCATTTCACACCATCTTTAGATATTTGGTGTATTTTCAGGGTAAATGTCTGGTGTTTAGCATTGCATGGCTTTTTAGAAACATAATATATTTAATTCATGCTTAGTGAAACGTTCAAACATCCAAATAGCAATAATCATACTTAACGGATGAAGGGTTGGATCCCTCATGGTCTAGTAGTGGAAAAGTAGTAGTGAACCATATCTCAGGTTTGCAATTTCTCCACAAACAAATATTATTATAAGGTATTGAACTATTGCGTATTATAATGAAGACTATACATATACATATATTAAAGAACCATACATGCACTTGGTTTTGGATAAACTCTGCCCCTTTGTATTTATACTTTTGGAAAGTTCCAAAACCAGAATAGAAGACATACCTGAACACCATATAGAAAGCCTTAAAGAGGTTATGCAACCACTTTACTTTGCACTTGTTCAAACATGATTTGACTGCTCCTTATTAGAGCACAATACCTGGCTAAAATAGGATCAGAGGCCTCCTCTCACCTTACAAAGCACTCAGTTCTGGCAGTTCTTGCTATCTGATGCCGATGCACCACCGTGGCCAAAACAGTCGTGTTATTGACTTACTGTTAACCAAAGGTTTTGGCAGGGTATGCTTGAGGTCAGAAGAAAACTAAGAGGAACGATAAACTGTTTTTTTTTTTTAACTCAGTCATAACAGGGTGGGACACTCTAGATTCAAATTGCCAATGGTTACCACGTTTCCATGTCTTGACAAACACTATATTACAGTCATGAAAGTATTATCTGTCTTAGTCTGGAAACCAGAGTATCAAAATATCTTCTCTATTATGGAAGGCTGACTTGAAATGACTTCACATTTTGTCATGATGGTGTCACATTTGTGTCAAAGCAGGACATAAGTGCATTTTTTTTTTAGATCCACAGGGGGAAAAAAAATCAGAACTGAAAAATGGGAATGAAATATACTAGAGTATATTTCAAAGACGAAACATAAAATGTCGTAAACTCTTCTTGGCTTGCTAAAGAGGTTCAGCTTGGAATTGGTTTTCTGAAACACTGAGAAACAAATAAAGAAAAACTTAAGTGTTCTAGGATGAACTGTTTTTTTTCTCTAAGTGCATGCATTAAGGCTGCACTGGTGCACAAAAAAGGGGATGATTTTAAAAATTTCTTTAGTACTTTAGTGTATATTATGTTGACCACAAAATGCCTCCTGAATGTTCATACATTTTCAGATGTGGACACATTTTCCAAACCTACACAAGGATGTACTGGGATCTTTTAACTTCTTAAGAAAAGGTCACATTTGGTTAAAATAACACAAACAAAAATAACATGATGTATATGAGAAAATGTAAAGCCTCCCGCTAGTAGCAAATGATTAAGCCACCGTATATACTGCCAGTGAAGTCCTTTTGCACTGCATCGTCTATATGCCCTAAATAATATATCTGGCAGAATAAACAGGGAGGACTCAATGTTTTCTTTTGCTACCTCTGCTGACACATCCTGAGACAAAAGGAGCCTGTCATGGTGGGAGGTCCCGTCTGCGTAAGTGGCTACTCAGGGTTCTGTGTTGTCAGTGTTGGCGACATGCCCGCTGGCCCCCTGACACCTGGCAATAATGACATTAGAGGAAGGTGGAGGAGACAGGACGTCAATGGACAGATTTGTTCAATTTAACCCCCCTGACCCCAGGCCGGCCGGCTCAATCTGTCAGCCGGACCCCTCCTCTTAGCGCTAAGCAGCCTCTCAGAGACCGGAGGAGGAGAAGCAAGGAGATGGAGGTAGCGAATGATGAGAAATGATGGAGATGTTACCAAAATGAAGGTGTATATCAGTGCACTTTCTTAAGCTGGATGAAATGCAGAGTCACAGCTATTCATACTAGTGTTAATATTTCTGCTTATTTTAGGGTTTCTCATTAGGCATGTAACAGAGTATGAATACATTATTTTGAATTAACAGATTATGTGCTCTAAATAGAAACTTATACAAGGCTTACCATTGCTTTTTGGTTTTTAAAGAAACCTTGGCAGAAATGTTCAGGGCATCTGCTTAAGGCTAGAGCTTCCTGCAGGACGCAGCAAAAAAGTTGCGCGCACAGGCAGGTTTTACATTCACGCTGGCATTTGCGAGCATTCAGATGTAGATCTCGCAGGACAAACATGGACACATAGGGTGTGCGATGTATGTACTGTACGCTGGTGCTTCATTCATCCTGGTCAGGACTGCTGAGTTGGGTTAACTTAGGCCACATCGGTTGCATTAGTTAGTTTCAAATTTGGGAAATTAGACCTAAATAAAACTGTTAGAAATCACTGCTGTCAAGTACTAACAAAAGCACTAACACCATGAATGGGATTTTTTCCCCCTCAGTGCTTTCCAGTGTTGCGGGGACAAGAACGGTACGGTTCATTAAAAAACAAAAAAAAAAAACGACAAAAATAAGCCCTGTAGTTTATACCCCACCTTTCTTGCGTTTAAATCCAAATACAGATACAGAAATAGATATAGATATGTATATGGATATTTAGATCCCTAAACTGATACAGATACAAATATTAGCATTGCGTTACACTCCTACTCAGCACACACGGCGAAGCAAAAGAGGAGCGAATAAGCAGACTTGAGACCAAAAACCATTCCTATCCTCCCAGGAAGCTCTTCAAAGGTTTACTGAAGGCTTGCTAACAAGACAAGATTACATAAGAGAGAGAGAAAAAAAAAAAAAAAACAGAAAAAATGAAGATAAGTTATGGACTATATTCGCTGAATCAACACATGATCAGGTGAACACTTGGCTCACACTGCACTATTTTATTCCTTCGGCCTCAGCTGTCTTTTGCTTTAAAGCATAAATCTCTCTCTGCTCTCAGGCATCTGTAGCGGATCGTCTGCACGCTGCAGCAGTGGAAGCAGCCAGCTGGAGTCAGGCCAACTAAACGCTGCCAGATAAGTCAGAGGGCCACAAGTGTGAGCAAACACGATGGGGGAGAGGTCAAACAAAGTGTTGCATGACGCAGACCTTGGCAAAAGCCTGGGATTTTAAAGGAGGGGGATAACACAAGCTCGCCGAGTATGAAGGTCTATGCAAACAGAGCTGCGTTGAATAGGCCTTTCGAAGATTTCTTTCTAATCTGCTTAATTGATAAGTTTGCACTTAACGTGACAGGACGTGTCTCCAGCCCGTTTTAAGCAGAAGAATGGAACGCGGGGAGCGTATATGCATATAAGTGACAAAAATCCTACTAGCGTGTTATATGTTTTACAAAATATTACAAATATATCTTCAGCTTCTCTAATTCCACTCTATCCCTATTTCGATAGTACAATTTAGCCAGGTTAATAGACGACTGTGACGATCCCAGCACTTTCTCCAACAAATAATGATCCTGTAGGTCTGCACATCTGCAGGTTATCAGTTGGCTCGTGTTTTCTTCATAATTTACAACTGCAATGTGGAAAATGCAGGAGGAGCCTGGATTAGTCATTAGCCGCTTTTTTTCTCTCCGCTTGCTCTCTTGGGTACGGCCGCGATCAATCCGAGTGGCAGACCAAAGATGCAGAACATTTTTGCCATAAAACAAAACAAACCAAACCAAACCCCCCCCCACAAAACAATGATTTCCTCAATCAGTTGATTAGTTCAAATAAATAGCCAATTAGGTCATACATGTCCATCCTGTAGATAACATCGACTGGCCCGATAGTAATGATTTGAGTGGATTTTTGAAGCATTGATTTCAGATGATCCATCTTGGTGTAAATTATTTATTAAATCCGCGATATTTTATGAATAATGCCATGTTCGGCACATTCCATGTCATTAACAATATGTACTGTAAACAGAAGTCTGGAGTAAGGCTACTGATGGAAGGTTAATGGTGACAGGACATTTAACAGGACATTAAATGCAAGCTGTGCATGAGCATATATGTGCATATATAGAGGAGGATCCGTGGTGACATATCAACAATCTGGCTCCTGTGTGAAGTCGCCTTTTATGGCCTTTGACAGCAGGACTCGAGATGGTTACCATGCCTGTATGAGCAGATTTATTAGGTGAGATCATTGATCATTGATCATTGATGCAGTTTTCTCTTGTTGATATAATTGCACAAACACATTTCACATTGTCTAATCGGTACAATCGAGTGCAACGGTTCGAATTCGCGGCAACTGCATATCAAGCTTCAGATCCTTATAAAAAGTACGTTCAAGATTCGAGACCTTTAGTGTCATATGTACTACCTTATGCCTTATGCTGTACAATGAAATTTTAGTCTGGACATTCTCACAGTTGCTGCAGGAGAAAATAAAGGATACGCGAGAACAAATAACGTATTGGCAATGTTTATAAAATGTGCACGATACTGCGCAACGTGGAAACAAGATAACGAAAGGGTGGAAAAATGGGAAACGTATTAAAAAAAATCTATATCTGTAGTGGATATTTGATTTGTCATGACTTGAAGTTCTTAACAGTGAGGACAAGCTTCTAAGTAGAAGAACATAAGAGGAGAAACAGCTTAATCTATTCTGATATTCTCTCAGCTTTCCTCTCACAACCAGTTTGTTTGGTTTGAACAGCATTTCTGTCATGGTGTCTACAGCTGCTGTTTTCCAGTGGGTGTAGTAAATACTCCTGCCCATATAACATATGTTGTATTTGAGCATATTTGTGCATGCTTGCATGCATTTATTTAAAAAAAAAAAAAAAAAAACCTTTTTAGGTATCTGAAATTCAACGTAGAGTGTAATCTAGTTTTCCAAACAAGCAAGCACACACACACACACACACACACACACACACACACACACACACACACACACACACACACAGAGCCTTTCCTCCTATAATGGCCCCCCACCACCACTACACGAGTTCTAACTTCATTATGATAACCTAATTTATGTAATAGATGATTATAAATCAACCCATAAATCAGCAGACCCATGGCGACAAGGCATTAAATGACAGGAAATCAGTGGATCCATCTCATCAATTCTCTCCTTGTGTAGTCGAACACAAAAAACAATCCACAAGGAGGAAAAAAAAAACAAAACATAGCATAACATTAATGTTTGGGACTGCAGCTCGCTTGACGATCATGTCCCTTGTGCCCACTTTCTTTTGCAATACTCAAATTGGAGTGGTCCACGAAAAAAATCAGGACACCAAATAATTCAAGGAAGGAGGTCAGCAATCCTGGGAAGGGGGTGAAGAAGGGATGAGGCAATGAAGAAGGAGTGGTAAGGAAAAAGGCGGGGAGTGCAGGCTATTAAATTTATGACTCAGACTGCCACATCATCAGTTGAGAGTGGGGGGGGGGGTGCCATTTCCTTCCTGCAGGAGGACGGGTCTGACCAGTATTGTGTAAGCAGATGGTGAAGATATCATGGCAAAGTATACCTCCACCAGGGCCTCTATTCACGTTCCATCAGAAAAGAAGAACCCTGTGATTGTCATCTAATCCGCTCAGGGCCCACACCCAGATGATGGCACTTCCCCTTGTTATTGGTTAAAACACTACCCAGACTCCTGTGCATTAAAAATCAGGTGTTATATAAACAAGACTGGTTTTGGAGAGCTATAACAGCAAAACTCCGAACCTCGGATAAGCGCTAAAAGCCAGTGTTATCACAGCTTCAGTCCTAGCACATCTTGTTTAACCAAAAAGGAGAAGCTTAATTCACTTAAGTACATGGTTTCCCTTTCACGGCATATGTAACACCTATTCATTGAAAGTGCTGCTCTGCAATAAAGCAGCAAAGTTCGTTAGTATAATGTGTGGACGGGGAAACCATATAAGGCATTACATGTTGACCTTTCGAGCTTTAGATCACACTATCTGTAGGATACATCTATTATTTATGGATTGAGTAATACACGTGTGGTGATATATTATACACGTTATGTTTCGTATAACCACAAAAGCCCATGATCGCTCTTATATGTAATGTACATAGACTGGACTAACATATTTGAGTCCTTACATATATTCTCCTATGTACATTTAACTGAGAAAAAGCTTTTAAATAAGAGTTTTCTGGTTCTGGTGTTGAATAATTAAAGACAGGAACATGAGTCCAGGTTATCTGAGAGCACAACAACATTTCAACAGTCAAGCCATACAGCTGCTGCCTAGCAGGCACACTGTACCCAAACAGAAATACGGGTAGCTCAAATGATAAACGTCATTAACAGGGTGCCCCACCCAACCGCAATGCTAAACATGTGCAAAATGCTAGCATCTCTTTTTAAACAAGTATCCCGAGTCATTGCAGCTTCCCTGCACCCATCCAATGACTTGCGTGCACCACCAGTGTCCTATTTTTGCCCCCCCTCCTCACCACGTCTTTGATCTTTTTAATGATCTCTGACCTAGTATGGAATCTATGAGCTGCGAACGCTGTTTTATGGCGAAGTGGAAGTGGGGGAAGGGGCTTCAAGTAGGTCAAAGGGCATCAGATTCTGCTAATGCTAAACAGAAACAAAGTGTCAGCAAGCGCATGTTGGATTTCACAGAAGCAAATGCTGATTAAAAAGGATCATGTTACTCGGCTATCTTAAAGGCACAGGAGCGTCCTTTTTAGTTTTTTTGCACTAGTGTTAGCTACAGTTGTGTAATATTGTTCGGCTCTCGCGCACGTTTACACCCGTCCTTTAATCAAACCATTAATGTGACCGTGTCTCACCTCAAGCCACATAAAAATATACATTATTGCCAATGCCTAAAAGTACCAGGACTCTTAATTGTTCAGTGGGGTTCCTCGACAAATGACTTCCTCTCTGCTATCTGTTATAAACTTTTATTGGTCTGCGATCACCCCCTAAAGAGGGGCCAGCTCGAGTGAACTAGCCTTATGCTCCATCTGATGCCACGAACAACTTCAATCCCGTGTAGAAGTGCTGACTTGCTCTCAAACTATATAGCGCTCCATTGGATTTTTTTTTTCTCGCTTTTCTGTTTTTATCCTCTTTCCAAATAAGGGTCAGTATTGATCTTTCATCTCCCCTGTAATCCTTTCCCTGCTAAAGGTTTGTCACAGGCACTGAGGGTATAAGAGTGGAACCGGGGAAGGAAAACAAATCCATTACCTTGTCAAAATTCTACTTAACATCATTAGGCCTCACTGGAGGAGATTTCCTCTGTGGTTAGGATTGGCTGCTTTTTAGAAGCATTGTTAATCAAGCTTAACTGAAATGTCTAAAATATTTATCCTGGACAGTTAGTCAAATTCTTGTGGACTTCTTTCAATTGGGACTGAAGTAATTTACAGGAGAACAGACAAGACCTTGTTACTTTTTTCCTCCAATGTATTTTCCTGCTATTAAGCAGACAGATGGACAAAAATAAAGTGAGGAACAGCCATGGCTCCACTGGCCGAGGATGCACCAGATTAGGAGCTGTATCTGGTTTGTATTGATTTTGTGCGGACTTCAATCTAAATTTACTAATTGCTTCCTTGAACGTATTCGAGGTTGGTGGCAACCAGAAGTGACTCTTTTACCACTAAGACGTCCACCGATACGGGCTCTAACCCCATTAATCCAAGTGTGTGCTATCATTAGGTCAAGGGATCTTGCTAACAGGCAAATAGCTTAGTATGTAAGTTGTTTTAAATCAGAGAAGCATTCATTGCAAAGGTTGAAGCAGTCAGGTAAGAGAATTTATCATGAGCTAACCAATCATATAACTAGCAGAAGCATTACTACAGTGGACCCTCGGCTCACGAGCTTAATTCATTCCGGGACTCTGTTCGTGACCCGATTTGTTCGCGACCCAAATCAGTTTTTCCCATTGAAATCAATGTAAACACAATTAATGTGTTTCAGCCCTCGAAACATGTTTTTAAAGTGTATTATGGGTTTATGTGTGGCAATAAAACATAGAATAAAATTAAAATAACCTTAATTATAGAAAAATAAAACTCAATGAAATAAACAGATGATTTTAATGCGCATTACCTTTGCGGTAGAGACGTAGTTGCTGGCGTAGGTGGACGGTGGCGGTGGGATATGGTGGCGGTTCTCGTGTTTTACGATTATTTCTTTATTTCAGCTTTTATGCACTTAGGCTTCTTATTCTCTCTACCATTTCCATTTTCTTGGGACCCATAATGAAGGCTTATAGAGCAAAAATGCAGAGAAACACAACGGAAAAATGCACCGAACACGTTCCCAGCACGAGTGCTTGACCGGAGCTGAATGTTTGTGCCGTGATGTGTGAGTTGGCTGCTTATACAGATCCGGTCAAGGATTTGTTCATCAGTCGGTACAAAATCTGGTCGGGAATTTAGTATGTCGATTTGTTCGCCATCCAATGTGTTTGTGAGCCGAGGGTCCACTGTATTACAATATATAGTTACAGTAAAGTTACAGTACAGTTACAGTATAGTTTAATCTGAGTGGGTGGAGTCTTTAGATAGCTACTAAAAAAATAAATACCTAGCCTTGGTAGCTTTGGCCAGAATTAAACATTACCGGTAATGCTAATAGCACTCAGTGACCACATTATTAGGTACAGCTACAGGTAATGGCATTGTATTAAGCAAATCTAAAATATATGTCACTTTTGTGGATGTGCAATTATTGACTTATTCCAGTTACCATGTAATTATTTTCATGGATTTCCACTGCTCACAGTCTATCACACGATAGTAAGTGCTTTAATTTGGTCAGGGTTGCAGCTGTATTTGGAGACATTTCTGGTCACAAGGGTAGACGCACCTAATAAAACGGCCAATTAATGTAGATTTATATTAAGATATATAATCTAAAATCATATAAAAGAAAAATGTTAGGATGTTAATTCAATTAAGCCATGTATAGTGCATGGCTTTGGATTTAAACTATACATAACAAGGCATACAGTTCTGGCACAAACTGGTAATTTTGTCTCTGGTTTCTAAAATATATTTGCTCATTTGACTTTGTTTTTGCAGACAGGATGTTTGACATGTAGGTGTCCAACGCAACTCTAGGATAAAGTTAGACATACTATACATTGCTGTGTCCCCAGATATGCAGTTGACACATTTTATTCACAAGAAAATGCCAACAAACAGATATCTGGGTAACTTTAGTTTTCATTCAAAATGCTTCATTATTCCCATCAGGCCTGATAAATCATTTGTCCAGCTGTGGGGGATGAATGGGGCGCAGGGGTGAAAATCTGTTAAACAAACAACCTCCAGCTTCCAGTACAGCCTATTAACCATGGCCTGTTTCTCTGCTGGGAAATAGTGCTGCCTTCCCCCTGACGCACAACTCTTTTAGCACGTGGGTGTTAGTGTATCCCCGTTTTGAGCTAAACAAAAGTCAATTAGTTCCATGGCAAGAGAATGTTCTAGGCTTTTTGAGGAGAACTGAAACGAGATACGACTTTGCCTGGCAATTGCCTGCGGGACAAAAGTGGAGACTGGGATTGAGAATTCTTTTGTCGAGGTAGGGGGAGTGGTATCACATGGCTGTGGAATCCAGACTCTAATTGACCCCTGAATTCATCGGAGGCCATTAAAAACAAAGCGGGCCCTCTCACCTTCGTGCAGGCTGAGAACTAAGTAAGTAAGACATGCTTGAGGCAGACGAGCTGCAGTAATTCATGATGTCTGGAAACTGGATTTGAACAGTCTCGTGAGGATGACACCTGAGCGACTCGATTTGTCTTTGGAAGAATGGATTTTGAATTAAATACATGCTGTCAGCAGAATATCCCTCATCATTTAAGAAAACAGCTTTAACAATATCATCATGCAGAGATTAATGATTTTATATATATATATATATATATATTAGAATATAGTATACATGGTACAAAATGATATACAGTACAGACACTCTGTATCATTTTGCACCATTTATCCTATACACTATTTTTTTCAGGATTTGATCAGGATAAAAGAGAGGAAGGCTGTTGTTAGTGCTCTTGATTGTCACTATGTTAGATGGCTACAACTAGTAAGACTAGTAATACGTTTGTCATTGTAAAGCAGGGGGGTGGGGTGTGTGTGAGAGACTCAAGTGACAGAAACGGGGAGCGTGACGGGGGATTTTACTAACCTCCTGAATCAGAGACGAGGAGCCACCACCACCACCACCACCACGGAAAGGAACACTTGAATTACCCGCCTCGCTCCCAGGCTGGCTGTCTTTTCCTGACTGAACACATGTCAAGGGCACAGTTGAAATCACAGCAAGTGGTGTTTACTCACAGAGCATCCATATTTGAACTTTGCATACACTATATACAATCATTCGCCAAGAGTTCATTAAAGAGCACACGAAAAGGAACAATCTCAGCCTAAAGGTGGGTAGAAATGCATCTTATATACTTTACTATAATTACATTGTGCCTAACTGTACCATAAAAATGCATTCGGATGCAAAACGTATGACGGCCGCTTGACTTTTTCCTTTTTCCCTCAGTTCCTGTTTTTCCATCTCTCTCTCCTCCAGTGCAAAGGGATCAGTTGCTAAACTGAATTAGCAGGCCACTCAATCATCAAAACAAACAGACCTCCTCTGTTAGTGACATTAGCAGGGAGGTAATTCACTTATGTTACACCGGACAGCCCCTCTGCACCACAGTCAATGCTCTGGTAGATTTGTATTCAAGGTTAAAATCCACACAATTCACAACATTTCACTGCATTCATGCCTTGGATGGAGCAGGTGGTGAAAACACTAGCGTGCAGTGCTAACATTCTGACTAGGTACCTTCTACTATACAACAAAACAAGTCACAGTGTCCCCTGTGAGGATGTTTGGCTGCTTTTTATAATGAAAACTGTTATGAAAAACTCCCTGAGGTTAGGGTTAGTGTTAAGTGTAAGCACTGCATTAGTTAGCTGCATTAATAATTGTGTCAACATTGTGTCTTCACAAGAATTATACGACAAATGTCTGTGCGATATACACAAAAACACGGGTGACTGTGGCTCATTTTGCTGGATCGGGTTACAAATGTAGATTAGCAAAACACAAAAGTAAATAATGGTCACGGTAATAAATTTTGCTTATATTAATGAGGCCGGGACTTTTTCTGCCGTGACACATAACAGCTTCTTCACTTGTTTGTTTTGCTAACGAGAGCATGGACACATGCTAATTTGGACACTTATGAGAACCTGTTCTGGATTACTTCGAGAGTTTAATCTGTCACAGACCCTCCCCTGAGTGCAGTTTCCTAATTTATCCAGTTGTACAAGCTGCATTTCCATAAAATCTACATCAAGTATGTCAAAGTTTTAGTGGCTGTTAGCTAAGATTAAGATTTTGCCAACTGAGAACAAATACAGTGTTTGTTTATTGTGCTCAACATGAGCCCTTTCCCCTGTGTACCACCCCCCTACCGTCGACGTCGTTCCTGTTCTTACGGCCCACGCAAACCAATCAGGCTGCTGTAACTGAGTAAATTGGTGCGTGCTTGTGTGGGGGTGGATGAGGAAGCTAATCCTGGAGATGTGAATATCTGATGCTGCCCCTCGGCCTGGATACACTATGTTTGATTCCTGCCTATCTTATGTTACCAGTCCTTCCTGTAATTAATGCTGACATGCGGGGCCATATGGAGCAAGACTGATGACATGCGACCTGAGCTCCCTCCTGTATCTCTGCTGTAGGCATAGGAATGTTTTTATTTATATCATGTGGAAATTAATTTACTCGGGTGGCGTATTGCCATTTACAAGCTCAGAAAGACTGATTTCATGAAAGATCTGTCAGATGTGCTTTCAATCCTTTGCGTAATAAGTCTACTACTACTACTAAGTAGCAAAACAGTAGCTGTTTGCATGGATCAAATACCACTGTTCCTTTTTACCTCCTACATTTAGTTATCTAATGGGAAACGCGCACACATGCTCAACATGGATATGGACAGTTTTGAATTGTACCACAGTGTTTGAAAAACAATAATAAGGCCATTCTTGGTATTACTAACCCTAAGAAAGGGAAAACTATAGAGATTTACAGACGTTCTCATGCAAATTCATATACTGGCTGTCTCCTTGAATAGTAATACTGGGTTTATTACAGAGCTGTAGTTGGTAGACACAGGTGTGGAATAAAATCAAATGTGTTGTTTGGGCACTTTCTATTGTATGTGAATTGAACTCCGCATACTTTAGGATAACATAGACTATGGATCAGAGAGTAGTAATTCATGTATAATACTACAGCGAAAACAAAAAAATTTAATGGGTGCTACATGGCTCAAAAATTTTGTGCTGCAATTTTGCAATTATCATTCCATCTAAATACAACCAAAAGGTTAGTTGACGTGCTACATGTCATGCATTACAAAGCAAACTATTAGGTTGTTGGACCTGTATGTGTATGTGCCTCGACATATGATGTTTGCACACAATCAGACAACTGAGCATGCTAACTTTTAAAACCAACCAAGACTAACCCATAATGTCCATAGCACACTGGCTTTATGTAAAAGACATGCATTTGCTTACTAAAGTCAAATCACTTCATTTGTGTATTACTTTGACTGTTGGCAGCTAAAATACCCCTAACTCTAAATAGTTGCGTGCCTAACGACATGCTTTCAGGACCAGCGCGCAATCACGCTCCACAACCCTCAATTCAAAGCACCAGCTTTGTAATCCCTTGACACCAGGTTAGAGGAAAACCCACGTAGCTGTTGTTAAACTCTGGCTAACGATGCCATGTGGCCATCTCATGGCTCAGTATCACACCTCATTCCCAGAATGGGGATAGGGATCTGGACGTGTTAAAAAGGTACACCAGACCATTTACTAGACCAGGGAATGGCAGTAAAGGTTTCACTGAAGAGTCAAAACATAATAGTAGCCTTCAGATCATGCAACCATTTTCTGAAGCAATGGTAATGAAGTTGGATTGAAGATTTGTGGATTCAAACATATAGATCAGCGTCCAAGAAGTCAGTGTTGAAGATTTTTTTGGTGGGGTTAAACTAAATTCTCAATCATTATTTTTAAAAACAAAAGTAAGATGGACATAATTTTAGCCCAGTACTCCAAATCTTTCATGAAGAATAGTGTCTTTTTTCCTCACCAACAACAACCACAAGCAACAAAATAACAACAAAACAAAACCTGCAACCAACAAAAAAAAGAAAGAAAAGGAAAAAGTAAGATGTGAAAATGTTATTATACCTTAGTTGTGCTGCCTATGCTAAAGCTATACTAGCATTAGCTATGCTAATGTTAACAATGCACAAACATGCTTTTATACGCCTAACTTCTTCAGTAACATTCTAGATGGTGTTTTTACATGATAAAATGTTTTATCCCCTTAGAACTTGTTTTTGCAGTAGTTGTAGTAGTAGCCTGTTAGCCTAACATAACGTTAGCTAGGTTAACAAGAGGAAAAAGAGTAGCATTAAGTAAATGTGCCACTTCCCTACGAAGGAGCTGATGAATGTTAGGAACATAAATGTATGATAGCATGTCTTAGCTGATTAAGAGCCTTTTTTTAACCATTGAATATTAAAGAGGAAGAAAGGGTCTGGGAAGTCAACATCTGTGAGATGTTTTTTTTATGATTGGAAGTTAATATGTTTGTTCTTTGAAAAATAAAAAAACAAAACAAAAACATTAGTTTGTACTGGCTGTGAAGGTCGGCATGAAATGAAATGTGAACTGTTTCAGTCAGTCAAGAAAAATTATAATCAAAATCTGGTCATTTTTGTCATCGTAGGTTCTTTTTTTTTGGTCAAGCCAAACTAAAACTTACAATAACCACTCAATTAAATATGACTAAAATCTATTATTCATTATCAACCAAAGTGTAAAAAGGCTAAAAAAAAAAAAAAACCAAACCCCAAAAAACCCAAAACTAACACTGGTGCGTCGTAACATCATGATTAGTTTAAAAAAAATGGCAATTTCAAATGTATGGCAGTTAAATTCACAAACAACGATTACACAAACTGACCAGGCCAGCCCAGTGACTTCAGGCAGTTTCAGCAATACTGTTCTACCACAAATAAAATCTAACACTCACGTAGAGGAAGGCTGTTCAAACAAGCCAGTCAGGCTGAGTTTTTAATGAATAAGGAGGCCTTTGCTGACAAAACACAAGCACCTCAATGGCACATTGTGTCCCCAAAGGCGTTTTATTGGCACTCCTTGCTTGAGTTATGGTGAAAAAGTTCCACGCATACTTTCACTGACAGCTTGAATGAAGAGCTGGGCTTTGACAAACACAGCTTTGAACCGACTGCTCTGACCAGAAGCTAGTCACCCAGCAACAACCAAGATTTTTTTTTGGGGGGGGGGTTATCGATGAGCTACTGATCTGACTAGAGTTAAAAAAAAAAAAAAAAAAAAAAAGGTAGCGCAAAAGTCCTCTGAATGTAGATAACATGGCTTTTGTTTTTATAACAAGCTTGCAGCCATTTTCCCTAAAATGGCAGAAATGCTGTTAATTTTTTCCACTTATGGCACATATTCCAACGAGTGGTCTCTGCTTACTGTCAGGAGGGCAGGCTGACACTTCACTGGGCATTAGTGCTACTATTACTGGGTAAAAGAAAAAAAAAAGGGAAAAAAAAAACATGACCTCCTTGTCATAAAGCCTTTTGTTCTTTGCATATGTTTCAGGTCACATGCTGTGCAGCTTAATGACTTTCTAGACTCTGTGGCACGGCCAAACCTCCAGAATCAAACAAAAGGGTTGGTGTGGCCCCCATAAAAAAAATTCTGCAATGTGCATTTGTGCATGTATGCGTATATCAAAAATGGCCAACCATGAATGCGTTTAAATCCTTATATGAGTGGACTGGTTATTTACAATGATCACAGTACAGAGGATCAAGAGTTATGACTGGTCTAGCTAGCTTCCTTGTTCCACCGATCAACCGCTGGTGTACATGATGTACAAATGTGTGCGTGTAGATTTTTTTCCCCTTTTTTCATTGTACTGCAAAATAAAGAATAGGTATTATGAAACTCCTGCGTGTTATCAATGTTTGTTTAATCACAAAGTCTATTTTGGCTTCCTGCCTGAGAAGGAACTTCTCCTTCCTTTCAGTGATTTCACAATTGCCTCATTTCCCTTTTTTTGTCCAAGAAATGTTTAGCTACTATCTTCAGTTCCTCAGAGTGAGAATTAGATCACTGACAGCTGCTTTTATACTGAGTAATCTTTTTCGCATCTCAGAAAGGTGTTCAACGAAAGCTACAGCAGATGTTTTGGGAATGTTCAGGATAATAGTTTAGATGATTCTTCAAAGGGAATCTGCTTACGAACATCCATTCCCGCGACGGAAACCCAAGACGTAATAATACGCATACAACTGCATTACTTTTTAAAGCAAGTCCTACCTAGATATTAGAGTTAAAACTTTCCGAGTTAGGAAGCCGGCCATTAGCCCAGATCTGCCAAAGCAAACAAAAGAGGGAAACACAAACCTCTCTGCAGGCTTCTGTAGTGAAATCATACACCGATGCTACCTACCCATCACCCCTTCATCAATTCCCAGCCCCCTCTAAAGCCTTCTTATGGGGGAAAAAGCCATTCTGTGAGTTTTTAGTGTTTGCAACACGTGGAATAAGGCTGACAAGGACAGTGGGGAGATCTAACCTGAGCCCTGAATCCAAAGGTCAGGTTAAACCTAGCAATCAAACAATTTCATGTTTGATTCAAATCAAGCAAATTTGAAATCTAAACCTTTGAACTGAAAACAAACAAGTGTTCATGGAGGGGAAGAAGCATATTCTGTTGTACTGGAGCACGTGTTATGTGGAGAAAAATTAAAATTGGATTTAAAGGTTGTGAGATTAACTTTTGTCACTAACTTAAAGGGAGGATGTAGCTAATTACACCATATTGGAAAAAAAAAACCTATAATCCTTACCAGTATTCAATTTTAGCGAGGTGCTCACAATGCTCTTTTAAATATAAATATACATATACAAAGCAAAACAAATGAAATAATTCAGGCAATCATAAAATTGGACTTATAGGCTTATGAGAGCCATTCGTGAGTACATGCGTCCTCTTTGTGGGCACACACACACACACACACACACACACACACACACACACACACACACACACACACACACACACACACACACA
>JAQMCW010000014.1:10906639-10920717 GCA_030068335.1 Chrysichthys cranchii | reverse complement strand
TAATGCCACAACCCCCCCCCCCCACACACACACACACACACCCCACTCCCACCCCCCCGTTGGCCGCAACATTTTAACGCCGCCACCCCACATCCCGCATCTACGCGCAAGAGGGGGGTGGGGGATGAATAGGTCCCCACCAATGACAAGAGCAAATCTACGTCCCTGCTTACGACGTTAAAGAGTGGTCCAGGATCTATCTGTCTCCAAACATGTTAGGCATTGCATGAAGAGGCCCAATGCTGTTATTCTCCCCAGGGAGGAATTCATTAATACTAAATTATAGGGTGTCAATTATAACATTATTATAATTACAATTATAACCCAACTAAACTGCTGGCCCCGTATGTTTAAGCTGACATGCAGGAGAAAGGTGAAAATTCGCAGGAGAAATTTCATGAAATGTGCCAATGATTCTTTGCTATAATAATATAATAATACCATGTAATAATTTTGCCTCAGGCCTATAAACCTCAAATTGACAAATGTAAACAAAGTACATTGTTTGCTTGATCACCATTTGTTGCTTGATCACAATTCAAACATACGAATAAAAAAACCAAACCTCTCATAAACCTCTCATCCCAGGATTTACTCTGAGAACCGCCCACACAGACCAGGAATATCATCTGCTTTCCCATGATCCACCGCCCCCACTACATGTCTTACGAGAGCAGAACAAGACTAAAGAACAGTCAGAGAGAGAAGAAACATCAGACCGCTGTACATTTCCACACATCACAGGACTTTTTAATGTTCAAACCTCTATTAGTTACTCGCTATATGCCTCTCAGGTTAATTTATCTCCTTCTGTTCTGGCATGTGCGTTCCTCATTGATTTTTTTTTCCTAATAGACAATGTGTAGCAATTAAGTGATATAATAGTACCTTGTGCCATGTAAATCTGTGACCACATGTACATATGAAGTCGATATAACTATGAGGAAACATTAGATGCTTAAAAGTCTACGTTTTTCTAGTCTGGGTCTACCAGATTGTTATCAGCAATAAGACATATAAGAACATAATGCTTTCTGTGCAATATTTAAATATGTAATCACATCAGAGCAAATGTGTCTGTTACACACACACACACACACACACACACACACACACACACACACACACACAAACAACCCCAAAAAACCCCAAACACGAACAATCAAGAAATGCCACAAAAACCAGTACTGTTCCGCGAGTCGTCTTCGTCTCCACCACCAGCACAAAAAATTGACATTTGTAAGATAACCCATGACATTAAAACGAACAAAATGAACATGCTAGTAGCTAATGTATGCATTGCATTTAACTCTGGAGGACGGCAAACAGTTCATCAGCTGTTCAAAATCAGGTTGAACAGGAGAAAAAAGATAGCTAACTTGCCATAGCTGAAGCTGTCTTCCATTGGTGTTTTGCTGTGCTGCCGGTGTTGGCTGATGATGACAGCTCTCAACGAATGCGTGTAGGCAAAAAACCCATCTCATTCACGTCGCATGGCCATGAATTAGATACTTATCCGATCTAGGACAACATATGAAAGTGACTCAAAAGATCAGATTTCTGCGTGCATGCATCCAAGAAAACATCAGATCTGTGTCCTATTAAGGCAAACCATCAGATTTGAGTCACGTCAGCTTGGTAAAGTGAACGTAGCCTGAAAGGATTGAGGAGTGTGACCACATTCATGTAGTCGCCACATCTCAATCCAGTTGAACACCTATGGGAGATTTTGGAGTGACATTTTAGAAACCACCGGCCACCATTATCATCAAAACACCACCTGAGAGAATATCTTTTGAAAAAATGGTTTTCATCACTCCAGTAAAGTTCCAGAGACTACTAGAATCAAGACCAAGACACATTGAAGCTGTTCTGGTGGCTCATAGACTCATGACCTTACTAAGACACTTTACGTGGTCCTTTCTTTTATTTTGTCACCAATCAGACCAAAGAAATTGTTTACCTATCCAGCTTTTTGTCATAATTCTTTTGCCTAGTTTATTATTCAGTGGCTCAATCCTTATACCTGATGGATCTGCACAGGTTTGAGGGGACAAGATCAAAATGACACAATTCCAGTTGTTGTGGCCAGATTTGGCAGAACACTTTGCTGCTTAAACATTGTAAACTTTTTTTTGGATCTATGTCTTTATTTACATAAGACTTAATGCCCAACGCAAGAACGATTTATCAAGCAAATTTTTAAACGCTTACTCTCCACAAGCCCCTGCTGAAATTTCCATCCATTGTGGCCTAAGACTGGATTTTTCTGTCTCCATACTTATGGTGCAATAACCATCTACAGATTCCAATACTTGTGCAAGCCAAGCTCCAGATATCTCATTACTACTTGTATCATTTTGGTTTTGGCTTGAATAGCTTTTGGTGGTTTGACATTGGCCACACCCAGCAAGGTCAGGTCAATTAACACAGCAAGATTGTCTTTGGATTTGGATTTTTTTTTTCCCCCTGGATTGCTACTGGAGGAATAAGTGGAAGGAAAAACAGTCTGGGAATACCTGTCATAATACAGTTAAAAATTACGGTCCAATTGAAATGGACAAACCGACAATGTTCGAGTCATCGTGATCATTTCGCTGGTCTTATCAAGTGGACCAACCAAGAGTAGTTCATCCTAACTGCCTTAAGAAGTCTGTGGTTCCAGGTAAGACATACAGTGTAGGTGGCGCTATTTTGGGACTGAAAATATCAGCAGTACCATCTGTTTGCAGTGCCTGCTACAATCACAGTCCACAAAATGGACACATCATTAACCAAAAAAAAAAAAAAAAAAGAAGGAAAAAGTGACATGTTCCCATAAAGAGGGCTCACTGTTCTCAAACTAATCATTTAATAAGTGGGATGAACCACATCCAAAAACAATTATGTAGTTAGCTTATTTTGGGAATAAATATTTACAACTGCTTGGCTAGCCAGCACTGTTGTGTGATGTTAGTGATCTGGTTATTTAAGCTTCTGTTTACCCCGGCTGAAAGCAACTGGTCTTTTTCTTTTTCACTCCTCCTGCAAACGCTAGCAGTTATCAGTGTTGTCACTGATTAACAAGACAGCTAGCAGCAGCACTTGTTCAAGCATGCTCTTTTCGTACAACGAAGTAGTCGTACCAGAAGCACCTTGGAGAAAAGGAACAGAAAGGAGATGGGTTACCCCAGAGTGGCTTTAAGTTAAAAAAAAAAAACAATACACCTTTTAATTACAGGGGTCACAGGGCATAGGGTGTTATTCATATTCACTGCATTACATAATTAAGCGTAAGGCATGTTTGTGTTACAGACATTCCATCGTGAGTTATTATAAATAGAGACAGTGAATGACCTTTTCAATAAACAGAAATATTTTTAACAAGTTAATTTCGCAAATACTGTATTACTCAATGGAGTTCCAAAGTTTAAAACAGTTATTTTCTTCCAGCTGAAATCTGCTCCTCATGAAGACACGGGTAGCAGCGCACAGTTTATAAGCAACCCATTACAGCCTTTTGTTTTACAGTTACAGGTTGAAGTTTGGAGTCATCTTTGTTTTAAACCTTTCAGGCTTCATGGGGAATGTTGATGCCTCATTTTATCCATAAAAATGACAGTAATATTGTGTACACTTTTTTAAAAAATGTTTTTTTTGTTTTTTTTTTTTACAGTAGAAAATCTGTTGCTGTGAACACAAATAACCTTAAAGAGGTATTGCATCCTTTAATGTGTTTTTTTTTTAAATGCAATCTAAATAATATGACAGTCCAGTGATGAAACAAATCAGTGCCGGTGTTAAATATTGACAAAAATGACAGTTTTATAAAAGAAATCTGCATATTATGCGTTGAAAATGGGTCAAAATGCCATCTACTGGTTACAACCATCGTTGGTTGCACCAATGTGCCAGGCTGATACTGATGCAGAGTCGATCGTTTGGGACTTATCTACGTCACCTCTAATCAGAGGTGGGTGAGATACCTCCCCCAACCATTGCCCTTGAGTGGGAGTCTGTGAAACCGTGCTCATTTTCCAAATGTATGCTGATCAAGACTCACTGAGCAACTCCTGCCTCACACATGGACGCACCCCCTTTCCTACCCCGTCCCCCTGTTTAGCCCCTTGTCCACTTTTTAGCATCTTTCAAAATTATTCAGTAGGTAGAGTTAGGTTCAGAGCTGAAGGTGAAGTTACACTTTAAAGGTGCAGTCATTTTATCAGCAGTAATTCAATACACTTTCTGTCCAGTTCAGCAAATAGCTTCTCATAGTCTGCTAGCTGTCCGTTCTGTGTGTGTGCTGAAAATGATCGAATACAGTCATGGCTCTGCAAACAGGCACTTAATAAAGGGGCTCGGATCGAGCCTCGCAGTACTATTCCAACCGATCAGTAACGAAGCGTATTCCAGCCAATCACTGGACGGGGGGGTGGGGGCATCTGTAAGAGCACTGAATGGAGGCGTGTATGTGTTTGGCTTTGAGTTCAGATATCAATAATCTTTTTCCAGAATGGATGACTGCACCTTTAATGGTGGGGCCAAGCAAATCTTTCTGTTTATTCATATAATAGAGGATATCTAGTTAGGCAAAGGTGTATGGTTTGACTTACATAAAAATTGTACTTTTATTTAGAATACATAACCTCACCAGCATTTCTTTCTTTCTTTCTTCCATTCTTTCGTTCTTGGGAAACTTCAAATCACAGCTTTTTTTGGACTGTTTCAAAGTGCTGACTTGGGCAGGTGACTACTTCCATAAATGCGGAATAAACACTTCATCCCCAAAAACCTCACTCACTCACCTTCTGCCGCTTAATCCTGTTCAGGGTCGCGGGGGGAAGCTGGAGCCAATCCCAGCTGACTTTGGGTGAGAGGCGGGGTTACACCCTGGGCAGGTCACCAATCCACCGCAGGGTGACACACAGAGACAGACAACCATTCACACTCACATTCATACCTGCGGGCAATTTAGAATAGCCAATCAGCCTAATCCCCTCTGTGCATGTCTTTGGGCTGTGGGAGGAAACCGGAGTACCCAGAGGAAACCCACACGGACATGGGGAGAACATGCAAACTCCACACAGAAAGGTACCCAGGTCAACCTTGCCGATCGAACCCAGGACCTTCTTGCTTTGAGGCCAACCCCAAAAACGTCATAGTATTTAATTTCACATTACTTAACTTTACTGTTCCTGTCGGAGCTCCTCAACAGTAATTCTGATCAAACAGATTTGAGAATTCAATGAATTGAAATACAATAATATTTAGGGATCGTTCTCAGCACACCTATGACACCGACTTGGTGCTGTGTGTTTTACTGGATGGAGTGCATCCTTTACAGCAGTGTTACTGGGTATTTTTTAAAAAGGGTACACTTACT
Source organism: Chrysichthys cranchii (assembly GCA_030068335.1). Classification (NCBI taxonomy): domain Eukaryota; kingdom Metazoa; phylum Chordata; class Actinopteri; order Siluriformes; family Claroteidae; genus Chrysichthys; species Chrysichthys cranchii. The sequence goes on along the minus strand of JAQMCW010000014.1, from coordinate 10,915,355 downwards.
GGCCAAATTATTAGACGCACCTATCAGTTAATCCAACTTAAGTACAGTTAGAGACTGCAGCTCATTTCTTTCTTCTAAATTTCCATTACTGATAAAGTTTATTTATGATTTCTGTTAATGAGAAATCATTATAATATAAATATAATATGAAAGTTCTCAAGATCAGTTAAACTTTCCTTGATATTATGTATCTCTTGGATTCGGTGTTGGTACATGAGGAGTGATGGATGATAAAAAATAGATGATTAAGCACCTGTCATTTTCAGTGGCTAATTCAGTGTTAATAAATCAGCAGGTATTAAATCATGAGTAACTGCCTGCGGAGGTAGTGTAGCTCGTTCATAGCATCACGATAGAAGTTTCCTGTTTCCACTCTGAAGTTGATTACGTATTTTCCAACAACAGCGCATCCATACTAAAGTATTTTGTTCCTCTTGTACCACAGCAAATGGCCAATAATTACAGTTTTTAAACGGAGTCCGTAGTTACATGAAATGTTGTGGAAAATCCACAAAACTATAATCTAAATATATTCTTGGAAACACTGTATATAGTCTATAGTCTACCGTATTGTGCTAAGCAAACACGTTATTTAGGATTAAGTCACATGCACCTCCAAGATGTAGGACGTATGCTTGTAAGATGTCAGACAAGTAGCATTTGGACATTTGTGATTGCTACCAATAACTAAGTACAAAATAAGTACTATCTAAACCATCCTGTGATATTCTGGAGTACATCCAGGATTACTTTCTGGTCCGCTTTCATTTTAAACAATTAAATTGTGCATCTGTTATGTAAGATGATAATCAGACATAACCAATGAGCTAGGCTGCGATTTTTCGCTTACAGTGAATCAAGTGTACTTGATGAGGATGGAATACAGTGTCGCAATGTTTTTGACAGTGAATGACGTGCACTTCATGCCACGAGCTGGCCCAGTGCACGTCTGCAGAGTGGTCCTTGGGGGCATAGGCGAGGGAATTTACTGAGCAGAGATATTATTCCTGAGCAGAGTTATTACACGCATGCCACAAGTTTGCACAGCAGCATACATCAGACGCACACATGTGCTTACGGCACCGTGCTTTTAAAATGACCCTCGGGCCTGTGAAATGTGGCACGGCTGACAGTAAGCATGCCATGTGCTGCCCCTCACATTCCGCAGCTCATTTGTAACTAGTGTCAGTGGGAAAATCCAGATTTCTGAAATATTGCTGGCTGGCGTTGTACCCCATGGAATCGGCGTCGAGTCAACACAGGGCCTGTAGTGTTGTACGCACTCTGTAATTAAAGGGTGCCATAGAGCGCGAGTACTGAGGTGAAGTTTGTCCCGCTCATCGGAGGATATTTCAGGCGGCACGCTACACTGACAGAGTTGTGGGGAGTGTTCCAGAGCTCTGAATCTTCCTATTTATGGGACACTTAAAGATTTTTTTTTTTTTTTTTAAATCTGTTTGCACGCTTGTTTGTTTGTTTGTTTATTTTAGACCTCTTTGCTCCATGGGAAAATATTTCACACACCAAACTTTTTTTTTTTTTTTTTTCCGGGTCATCTGTGGAAAATGAAGCTATTTTGTAGCATTTACAAGGCATATGCTTTGCATAATTATTTGTACATGCTGAGTTAACATGTACACATCAAACCGACATACATCTGTTCCTGGCAAATTAATTGCTTTGGTAACCTTTGAATAAAAGCCAGAGAATAGACGTTTCACCGTTTAACACGATCGGCATGGAGCATTCTGTCAAAAAGGAGGCCCTTAATGTGTGTGGTTTTGATTCATGGCCTGTAAACCTTTTTATGAGAACGGTGTGCTTTATTGACCTCCCCTTTATGTCATGCACATAATCAGAAAAGCACATTTAAGCGATTAATCTTAATAAGTAAGGCTGTAAAAAAACGGAAATGCACGCACACGGTCCTGCCAAAACTGCAGGAAAACAGTGACATCATCACCATCATCATCATCATCATCATCATCATCATCACCATCAAATATAAAGACTCCAGCAGGTTTACTTACAAATTGCTAACAAGCTTTTTTTTCCCCCTTTACTTTGCAGTGATAATCATGTGCACACATACAGATGTGGTAAGGGAGATCATGCTGATGGCCCACAGACAGAGACTCACCAGTAACAAGCTCTTCTTCAACATCGAGCTATTCAACTCCTCCTCCTATGGTAAAGCTCTTACATGCATCGTCTTACACTATGCTGTGATAGGGACAGAGTGCTTATCTTCACCTCGGCCTGCTGTTTTCCCCACTCTGACCATGAGAAATAAAGTGTCAAGACCTCCATGTCTTCTGTCGGATAGAGATTACATTCAGGAGATACAGGAACTAAACAGATTGTGTGTATGTATTCATTTGGGTATTTTTTTGTTTTTCTTTTTGTATTCTTTGGTACTTCAGGACCAGGGCCACCTAAACAGAAGTCTTTCATATTAAAATGTCTAGCCTACTGATGTATTTTTTTTTTTTTTTTAACGTATTAGCTTATTTATGTACGTGTTTATGGATTTATTAATTCCCTTATTTATTTTAAGACAAAAATCCCCCCCCAGAATGATGTCAAATGAAACACAATTATCCATGTAATGACGTTCTAATGAATCCCCCGAAAAAATCCTGATCAGTGTGTGTTTATCTTTTGTGTGATTTGTTAATACAAAAAAAAAAAAAAAAACCTCAAAACATGATTTCATAGGCGACGGATCTTGGAGAAGAGGAGATAAATATGACAACGAGGCCAAGGCTGCCTACGCTTCCCTGAACACAGTGACACTACTGAGGTCAACCAAGCCCGAGTTTGAGAATTTCTCACTGGAGATGAAAAAGTCCTACCAGAAGACGGGCGCTGATGTTTGTGAAGGCTGCAATAATGTACGTGAGTCTTTCAAATGAAATAAATTGGTAGGTCAAACATTGATCATGCTAGAAAAGTACTCCTTACAATTTCGGATATTTACAAAATAGCACACGGATGCATTCAATATCATACATATTTGACCTAAACTTGTGTGTATGAAGCACCCGTTTAGTAGATTAGTGCTTTATTGTCCTAAAAGCCTTCTTTAAGGCTTATGACAAGAAAAAAATGTAATTCCTCAAATCCCAAACCTACACTCTACCCACTAAGAAGCCAAATGGCAAAAACAGTATATTAGAATCAAGTGACATCTGACCCTTTACCAAGTACACGTTTTAGTAGTGTGTATTCTACTTTTCTTGTCTGTTCCTATTCTCTTCTACACAAGTGTTATATTATTTATTCTTATATTCTTCTATTAAAACATATGTTCTGGAAAACTGCATTTATAGCAGTTAGTTTCCAGAAATATTGGAGCACATATCCTGTCTTTCCCCCTTTATTTTCTGCTTAATTTGGCGCTTTAGCCAGTTCATCCCCATCATACAACATCTCAAACTCTTGCTCTTGCCCTGGGCAGCATTATACATTCAGAGGAAAGTGCTGTCTGCCCTCTTCCTCATACATGAGCTCACAAATGGTCACATTGGCAAGTGTCACTGTGACTGATGGGAGAGAGAGCATGCCATCCCTCCCACCTGGAGAAGCCAGCCAATTTTTGCTCCCTTGGCTCCTGGCCACTCTGGAGGCTGTATCCTGTTATTTTTAAAGTGTTCTAAGACCATCTGTAATTACGCAAACAGCTTTACAAATGGCATTACAATGCAAGCAAAATGACCCCAACACATCACAAAAGTCGCCAAAGTAACGAGTATTTATAACAACAACAACAACAACAAAAACAATAATACCGGTAATAACATTAATAACATTGATAATACTACTAATAATAATAACAACCTATTCCATCTTTTTTTCAAGAGTGTGTTCTCAATACCTCTCGATTGCAATAAAATGCTTGTGAATCGTTTTAAAGGTTGTTGGTCATCGCAAAAATGTACAATACGGACACAATGGAACAGAAAAAAAAAAAAAACAACGAAGGGGAGAAATGCTCCTTTTTTTCTCTCTGCACACTAGCACCACCTAGAGGTAGTCGAATCAATTAAAGTGTCTGTCCATTGTTTCCTGATGAGGATGTTTAAAATTTCAAGCTGGAACAATATGAACAGCATCCTTAAACGAAGAATTCACCCTGCTGGATCGTGGGAAACGAATATCTCATACAAAGACAACACAGGAATCCGGTACCTGCACTTCGTAAGTGTTATGAGAGTCGAATAGAGTTCAGATTCCATGAAGTAGTTGTACGAGTGCGGAAAGTGACACTGTTCTGCATGAGCCTTTGAAAAGCCATCAGGGTGAGTAAAGGGAACTGCCATGTAGAAACAAAACATCTTAGATGAATTGGCTCGCTGAGGTTAACAAGCCCAGCAGGTTCCCTGCTCCTTTTAACTGGCTTACTCGCCAGAAATCAGCAGGGGCCTCAGGAAGCCTGAGGTGGCCTTTGGTTAGGGACCACTGGCTGGTGTCCTGCCGTCAAAAGGCAACTGCACGTGAACAAAGAGCATTCTTATTCCCCATACAAATGTGAAGCCTTCAGCATGCCGAGAGCACAATCACATGATTGTGTGAGCCCTTCACTTTATACCTCCCTTGTGAAAATATGCCCTTTGAGGCCAGAAATCCAAGTTTGATTTGCCAGATCACAAATGTTTTCAGGAACTGGTTCACTTGTAGCAGAGGCTTGTAACATCTGTCCGTTTCTGCCGAGTCTGGTGTTGTGTCGATGCATACTAAATTACTCGCCATGCTGGAGAATAACTGCTGTATTCATTAAGGGAGGTGATAACTTTTTTTGGATCGCCTTACACTCGGGTCGTGTTCTTCCAGCGAGCCAAGACTGTTTCGAGCAATTCATGCACGCTGCATATGCAAAGTGCTCGGCACATATGTAAAGCTGCAGGAGACATTTTAATGAATGCTTGCCTGTCTAAATCAGAACTTCATTTTTCTCTTCATGCATTTATTCAGGTGATCAAGGTGAGGTAATATCATATAGGGGAGGTGGGGGAGTGGGGGGGGGGAAGCCTGGTACAGAATGAACTGCTTAACTGCAAACGTGGGACAAAGGCTTGGATAAAACAATTCTGCAAACGTCGTTCCCTCTGAGAGGACGTCTGGCGTATGATAGCGTCTCTGTCTGCATTATCTATAAGAAACAGCAGGCCTTGTGCAGCAAGAGATGTAGATAAGAGACAAAGACACTCATGTTCCAGCTTCAACAAAAGCCCTCTAGCGTTCTGCCCACACACCATTATATAGGAAGCTTTTACAACTGCTGAGCTACCCACTTGAACGCCGTACAATATCAGTCCCCGCCAGACCTCTTTACCAAACATCTTTCAAATAGTTATCTAAGTTCCCAAGTACATGGCAAATATTTGTATGCACCGATGACCAGTAGGTGGGTCTGTTGGATTACAGCACAGTTATTGGACAAGTGTACTATATTTTATGATTACAAGAGTGCTTTCCAGAAAAAAAAAACACATAAAGGCTTAGGGAAAAGACTCACAAAGAGCATTTAATTTAGCAGATAGTTTTGATATGTAGGAACATTTATGTACGTACATATGTAAAGGGTTTTTTTTTTTTTTCAAGGAAAGGCCAAAATGTGATTTGTCTTTTTAAATGTATAACTACTGGAACATTGTTGAACATATTAGCAGCGGATTGACAAGGCTTGGCACGAGTTTGTCAAAAGGGTGGTGATTTTTTTCTCAGCATTATCTCAGCACCATATGTGCGTCACTTGCGGCCTGTCAAATTCAAGATTGGCAGTGATGTGAATCCTGAGTAGTTACACTTTATTCAATGCAAGTGTTTCTGAGAGGCTGCTTAAACGAACCGGAGTCATATGGTGGCAAGATTCTGAACTATAAATCCATGTTTGACTAGACTTCACAAGATCAGCCAGTGTGTGAACAAATGCTGTGATTTACAGGATAACTGAGCTTGTCTCTTGTTGGAGACAACATTCGATGCTGAATTAATCGCTGAACTTCCATTCACCTCACCAAACCGCACATAAAGATACCATACCATACCATCCTTGATTGCCTGTTTTGCTCAAAAGCATGAACAGATGCCTTTTTTCTGGGGTGTCAAGGAAATCAGAAGCCTCGTGGGACCTAAAATGACTGTGCCAGCTTTTGCAAGAAGGGAAGGGAGGTCACACACCCAAAATGTATTATAGATAGGTAATTCTGTCTCACACGTCTTACGCTAAACAGGGTGTCACCATGCTCGGGAGAGTTACACAATATTGTCTGAACCAGTGAAACGGATCCTTGTTTTTCTTCCTGGTCTGTTAGATACATTTAAATCAAGGCTGTGTTATACGGTAGTAACAGTAAGCTGACACTGAATGATTCTGCACCAGAGCGAGGAAGCTGACATGCGGTTGCTCGTTTTGGGGCTTGTCCCAAAAGAAAGGGTTACGGCAGAAACCCTGAGGGTAATGAGCTTAAAACCTAGATTTGCTTTGGCTAATGGTCCACCCAGCAAAGTCTTAAAATTTGACAGTCTCGCCCTGTGTTTATTATGAACGAACATGTAGATACTAATGAACCTTCCGTACGAACAGCGGATCTGTCATTTACAAAAAAATGCAGCCAGAATGTGACCTTGTAAACAAACAAACAGCCATAAGAGGAATAAAGTGTTTCCTTCTCAAAAATCATTTGTTTAGGAGGATCGCTTCGTTTAAACAGGCTGCAACCTGTGAGAGAGCAGAACATAAATCGAGACCCAGCACAGTGGTCTCTTTCCAGAGAAGATGTCACTCCTTTGTTTGACATCTCTTTCTTATGACACGTCAGGGTGAAGCGCTGGGTGGTCTCTATGGTTGGCTTTTCCTGAGCAACCTGACTATCAATTCAGTGAGGATTCCCAGGCTTTTGTGGAATTGTTTTCCCCAAAAACTTGGCTGCGATATTGTCTGGTCCAAATAGAGGAGGGAGCGAATCTGACCTGGCTGACTGGTTCCATTCTTCCTACCACAAGGCAGGCCATTAAGACAGAGCATTTTTCTCCATTTTTTTGGAGTAAAAGCTACAAATTAGGCCCAAATCTGAGGACCGAGACAGAGGCCGTTCACATATGGCGTGTTACTAAAGCCGTTACCAACAGCGCCTGATCTCAAATGCTGGCAGGGTTTATGTTTCACAACGACATATTTCAGACGTGGAATGTCCATCCAAATACATTGCGTTGCTGAATTGCAAACTGCGCTTCCTGTAAAAACACCGAGGGGTTCATTATCTGAGCGCTCGGAGACGTCCACGTGTGCCGACGCGACCAGAAAATAACATGTATATAAACAGTCCTATAACTATATCGGCTTTTCCTGTCGTTCCACTCATGTTAAGCAGTTGAAGGTGAACCTAAATACATGGTGATCCCCACCAGTCACTGAATCCTGAAGCAGCAGCCCCACTAAGCCCTGGGTTTTAGTGCTGTTTGCCTTGGGATGCCCACACACACACGTAGCATAACACAGGAATGGACCAATAGTCTCTATCATAACACAAGCAGCTATTAATGTTATTCCTGCTATTCGACTCTCTTGTGTATGTTTCATTCAGACTTTTATTAGCAGCAGTTAAAGAATTTAATGTTATCAGCAACCGGCTATTCTGTCATGATTACATATAATTTCTGGTACATTCCTCAAATGATGGCTGAATAATTTTAGTCCACAGTAACTTGTGTGAAAAATACTAGTTAGCTATGATTCTTCAAAATGTCAACCTACAAGTGTACTTGGTGCATACACTCTAAAAAAAAAAAAAAAGGGCACTAAACTGCATCTTTCCTCGTCGGTAGGGAGGTGCGCTTTTCTTTTGGACCTATAATATCCATCTTTCACCTGGAAATGGGGATATAACGTACCTTTTATTAGGCCGTAAAGGTACACGCAGTACCTTTTGAGGTAAAAGATGAATATTAAAGGTCCAAAAGATATAAAGGTTTCATGGTACCAACCCTTTTTTTCCTGAGAACATACTTTGCAAGTTGAAAAGGTTAATGAAATAACAAATACGGTGGTATATAATGAGAACAAATTACACTACACATTATAGTGTTTTTGGCGGCACGGTTGTGCAGTGGTTAGCACAGTCCCGTCACAGCAAGAAGGCTCTTGGTGGCCTACTGGGGCCTTTCTTTATGGAGTTTGCATGTTCTTCCCGTGCATGTGTAGTTTTCCGTCGGATGCTCCAGTTTCCTCCCACAGTCCAAAGACATGAAAATAAGGTCAACTGGCTACTGTAAATTGCCCACAGGTGTAAATGTGAGTGCGAATGGTCGTGCGTCTCTGGGTTAGCCCTGAGATAGGATGGTGACCTGTCCAGGGTGTACCCCACCTCTCGGCCAGAGTCACCTGGGATTGGCCCCAGCTTCCCCACAACCCTTAATGGATGCAGACTATAGATAATGGATGGATGGGTGGATGCATGACAGTTTGCTTGCATTAATTAAAGTAGTATGCCAGTACTAATGTTTATTAACTAACACTGAAGTATATTTGATTATTAGGGTTGCACCGATACCGATACCAGTATTGGGTATCGGGCCGATACTTTGCTAAAATACTCGTACTCGTACTCATCCATAAAGTGCCAATACCATTAACTGATACTCCTATTTCACTGATCGCTTTACAAGGCAGGTGTGATTCCTGACTTCAATCGCTAGGGGGAGACAATGAGCT
>JAQMCW010000014.1:10867774-10880657 GCA_030068335.1 Chrysichthys cranchii | reverse complement strand
TTTTGGTTTGTTTGTTTTTGACATGTGGATGGCAAATATGATACTTTGGTTCTAGGAACCCTTGATAACCACGAGGTGAAGCTCTACCTTCTTGTGAGCATTACACATGTGTATGCTAAGAAGTTCCAACAAAGACACACAGTGACATATACCACATTGCTTAATCCTATGGAAACCAAGACCCTATAGGATTTAACAACATTAACAACATCGGTTTACACAACGATTAAATGACTGATGATATCTGTGACCACATTGCTAGATATGTACATTTCAATTTGCTCCTGAACAACGCTGGCTTCCACAGGGTTAAAATTAATACCGCTGCCATACATCTATCTCTCCCTAGAAGCTTCTCACCAGGCTCTTGCCAGGTCAGTACTGGTTCTGAATGACAGGGAACCCTGGTCCAGAGTTCATATAATTATGGTTGCATACAAATTAGCATGCTATTTTTACTGAATACTAACCTTCAAGGACAGTGAGAATGATAATGTATGCCAGAATGTCATAAGGAAGTGTTCACTTTTAAGGACTCTGCATTTTTTTTTTTTTTTTTTACCAACGAGAGGGACAACGTTAACCTTTTAGGTAGTTAAATTTATAAAATTGATATGAACATGGGAAGAAATCCAGGATTAAACCGCAAGGTTACCCACCCCAGAGTGATCTGGCCATTAATGCATGTTAGTTGACCTCATTGATAGGACTGCTTAATCTTTTGTTCATTTGGGATAGCAGTTTTTTTTTTTAGGGTGAACGCAACAAGGCTGTTCAGACAACTAGGAAAAGCAACAAAGGAAACCAAGGCTTTCCAACCATCTTGGAGCTACAGGCAAGTTGATTAATTGCTGAATTCTGTGTAATGTAGGCAGAATCAGAAGAAAGACATACAATAGAAGGTGAGGGCATTAATGGGCCAAAGCACCATGCCATAGTGGGCTGTTGGGCTCTAGCATGGAGCATCACAATCAGAAGCAAGAATTGACTTTAAGCAAGTGTTATTTTAAGTGAAGCTTATCATGGCACTGAGGAGCTTCCATGCAAAGCAGAGATGGCAATTTGACTTTGCGACACCTTCATGATTGATATGTCTGACTGTCAAAACATTGTCTGAAAGGACCCACACATGGTGGCATGTCACCACTGGTAAGAAAAACCAGAAGGACACTAAAATCCAATCCAGCTCTCAAACCAGACCCTCAAATCCAGCTCATTAACATGTTCTGATCTCACACCATGGGGCTGCAGTCTCCTTGAACCACTAAGGGAGGCATCTGTGGTGAATACCTTTCTCCAGGTGCCGTCCTCACCAGGAAACAGTACTGCCAATAGCAACCTTGCTAAATCCAGTTGGCAAGTGCAATAATGTCTGACAAACACTGGGGTGACAGGAATGCTAGCATTCTCATTTAATCTTTACACCAATGAATTGTGTGGCCAGTTTTGGAGTTAGGGAACTTTTCTAAAGTACCAGTCACCTAAATAGAGCTTCAGGGTAGACAGGGCCAGTTGCATACATCTTGAAAACACCAGTGCTTCTAGAGAGAGGGCCCTCTCATTGGCCTTACTGCATTTGCAGTGCCTGTCCTTGAAAGGCAAACTTTAAAAAGCATTCATGATATGGTGTGATGGGAACATATGAGAAAGAGCATATGGAGAGGGTAGTTTGAAACCGGTTCAACACTTTTAAACATGAAACTGGTCAGGAACCACCATGATTCTTCTGAACAAGGAAGTATGTGGAATAGAACCATTGTTCTGAACTGTGGAGGTTCAGTGCCTTTTCAATCATGCCTCAAGAGGGAATGAAACATTGTTGGTGTCTGATATCAACGAGGCATGAAAAAGTTAGGAGCCAGGAGTTGTATGGGATTTTGTAACTCTGCGACATTGTTATATAGTAACCCCACATCTGATGTAGTTGTTGCAATAAGTAATGTTTTCACATTTAAATCGCCTTGCTGCTAGTGTCTGCCCATCATGGTTATACTTCCCAAGAGCCTTTAGTGTTGGAGGGGGGCCTTGTTTAGAGCCTGCCCCATCCTATGAACAGGATACCTTCATAAGGTGGACATGTTGACACACATCTCGAGATAAGAGTCTCTAGGCATCCAAGTGGAAGGGTGAAAAGGTTATGATAGATACATGGATATGTAGCTTCTTCCCTCTGGTCAAGTTTAGCTGATGTTTTATGTTGGATTTCGGTCATCTTGTTTATCCTAATCTCCTAGCAAATGCTTGATCCACTTGATACTTTTTCCACATGTTGAAAATAGCTCTTAGAATTATGAGAGTAAACAGCATTATTCAAGGAAATCAAAAGGGACTCTTTGACTCTAGATGTTGCTATATTTGGTGAAGACAGTGTTGAGGTCAGGTTCATAATCAAATCTTCAATATGTTTCAGTCAGGGTTACTTTGTGTACTGGGGTCATCTGAGTATGCCTCTCATTTAAGCCTTGTAAAAATCTTAAATTCTATATCAAGTGTTGTTGTAGTAGAAACCAAGGTACCAAAACTCACACCCTAGCCTTAGCTTTTGAAACATACAAAGTAATGCATAAATGACTTATGTTCAAATGAATATGTTTAGAACATGGCTACACCAAAGTAAAGAGAAACAAATTATATAATGACTTTATAAAGTAAGTTACAGTCAGGTATTTCAATATACCTACATACCTGAGATAGGAAGTCATCCTTTTACTGCCCTGTATTGGCTAAACGGTGCTGAAATAGAAAGAATTTGTGCACTGGCTGACTCTATACTCACTGCCTAGTCTTCTGACACTTAATCCTGTTCAGGGTCGCGGGGGGAAGCTGGAGCCAATCCCAGGTGACTTCGGGTACACCCTGGGCAGGTCACTAATCCACCGCAGGGCGACACTCAGAGACAGACAACCATTCACACTCACATTCACACCTATGGCCAATTTAGAGTAGCCAGTTAGCCTAATCCCCTCTGTGCATGTCTTTGGACTGTGGGAGGAAACCGGAGTATCCGGAGGAAACCCACACGGACACAGGGAAAACATACAAACTCCACACAGAACAGCACCCAGGTCGACCCCGGGGCTCGAACCCAGGACCGTCTTGCTGTGAGGTGACAGTGCCAACCACTACACTCCCGGTGCACTGGCTGGTGCTTGGTATTTAATGTTTTAGCAGTACTCGTCTACAGACCAGACAGTGATGGATTGTAGAGGATCACAGGCAACTGCTTCATGAATATGGATTTCACTTGCAATGCCAGACAGATTGAGTAAGCTGTATTCTGTTGTTAGGTACTAGAAATGGAACACGGTAAACATAATCATTAAAAAAAACCAGCATCATATCGCTTTGGCTTATTTAAACACATTACAAATGTCCTTTCTTTCCATTATGGTCCACAATCAAAGATGCATACGTTCATTTCCTGTGACATGGGCTGTTTCCTGAGGGTTTAGTTTAAGTCGGATTGTTTGTTTTATATTTATTTGTATGAATTCTCATGAATGACTTCTTTTCTCCTTATCATAACTGAGTCATAGACAAATATCTGTTTCAGAATTTTGTGCCATCAAGACACTTTTATTTTCCAGGGCTTCACCACTAAGCCACAAAGTCTACAGACAAACATGTCCACCCTTTCTTTTAAATCATGGATTAGTCATTTCTTGCTTTATCTTTTCTACAAGTCGTTTTTTTCCCCCATAAATGCATCTATATCTCTGCCAAAGGGAGGTGCCATTCCGTGAGATCCTTAGACGTTTCAAAATTCAAGAGAACTGTATGTGCTCAGAAGTGAATTACAACAGTGATGGCATGTCATGTTTAACATTTGGGCTGGATTTGTGAGAGGCCTGGGAAAGATGGTTTCAGATGCAATGTGGTTCTAATTCTTACAGCCTGCTCTCGTGGTGTAAGAGTAGTCTTTATCACATGTGGTATCCAATGTCTGGCATACCAGACATGCCCTTTCAAATGTGGAACGTGAATTTCTCCATGGTTTTAGGGTAATTTTGATACCTTTAATCAACAGTATTACCATCAATTTTACTCATTCGTTTTCAAAGAATACTTTGATATGTATCTGAAGAGAAAGGAATGAATGTTATCAAAAAGACTCAGCAGACACAACCTCATTATTAGCAGTTAACATAGCTGTTTTTCCGTAGTAATGCAGGAAGCAGTCCACCTCAATGCAAGAGTGAAATACCATGCATACCTCTTTAACGTTCGTCCTCTGATCTATACTGTATGATCATATTGCTGGAAATAGCTTTCAAATTAGTTAATTGGATGAAGTGGAAAAAGTTCATGGTTTTACTGGTAATACAAGCACTCACATGCACGTTTTATTCCACTGGATTAACGGGGCTGCAACGTGAAGTACTGTGATCTCTCAGAACATTTAAATCAGATTTGTCAGGGATTTTTTTTTTTTGGCCTTATATGACATTTGTCTTTATGGATAGAAAGTACATCATCACATCGCAGTCACAGAATGCCATCTGGCAGGGTTTGGAAGAGAAGTCCATGTATAGCCCAAAAATAAAGTATAACAAAAAGTCTCATTACACTTTGTGGACTCACCAATGATCAGTCAAAAAAAAATAAAAAACATAGGAGTGAAAGGTCAAGGTAAAACCAGGATGAATTTTATCTTGGCCAGAACATGACTTGGCATTTCAGAGGTGGTGACAGCTCTGGAATTGAAAAGGAAAAAAAGAATAATGTCGAGTTAATGTTGAATATCTTACCTCTTGCTTAAGAGTCAAGATATTTTCTTAGCTAGTAAATTGGCAAGTTAACAAAATCATTCCTTGACAGCTAACACTTCTTGTAAAAATTTAATCAAACAGTAACTCGTTGTGACCTGTATTCTTTTTTTTTCTTTTTTTCTTTTTTTTTCTACCATTTAGATGCTTGAATAAACCAGTTGTCTCCATACTACAAGAAACAGAAATTCCTATCACACCAAAAGAAGACATCCAAGATTCCAACATTTTCTACATTGCGGTATCATCCACAGATCTTGACCATGAGTGTGTCTTTAAAATGTAGGAATGTAGATAATGTCCAGATTCTTGGCACAGTGTAATGCCAGGTCTACACAGCCCTGTGGAGAAGCAAGAGTATGCAGAATGAAGGCTGTAAATTGATGTACATAGCTAAAATTACATTTGTACACTGTGGGCTCCAAAGAAATGTATAACTATGCACGTGACAGATTCTACTTGCTATTTAATCACTATTTTACTTAAGAAAATACAACACGTTGTAGACCTAGAAAACAGACTTTGTAATGGCTGGAGGTATGTGTTTTCAGAAACAGATGAAGCGTACGCCTATAGAACACACTAGGTCTATTTTGTCAGCTCTCTGGGCTGATTGCATTCAAAATAATATGGGCATAAACTTTGTAGAATGTGCCTGAAATTCTCCTCATCTCGGTATTTGTTAGGAAAGCCAGTGCGGCTTCTTACAACTTCTGAAACAGGTAGAAAGACCCATAATGTTAATTACATACAGTATTCGTGACAGTAGAGACAAGGAAATGGCTTTTGTTTGAACATCTTCCACATTCTCCTTATAGCCCGGATCTGATGCTAATGAATGAATATCACATGTTTGGTCCATGGAAGGAAGCAGTGCACTGTCTCAGATTCACCTGATGATGAACTAAAAGAAGCAGTGATCACCTGCCTGCGGGAGCAGACGGAAACTTTTTTTTTTTTTCAGGAATACAGAAGTTAGTAGAACAGTTACTTAATGTAGACAGTCACTTCCATTATTGCCATTAAATGCATTTTGCCTTTACTTTTTGATTCTCCCTCGTAGCTCATAGCTATAAACAAATTCTCCAACATAAAATATAGATAATCATGGTTAAAGCCTGTCGTTTTTTATTAATGGGAGAAAGTATCAGGACTTTTTTTTTTTCCCAAACAATTTTAATTACCATTTCCATATTTGGATCAGTTCAACACATGACTGTAATTGTCACAAGCATGAACAGTATTGATAGTGGCATCTTTTGGATAACATAAAAGATGTGCACCTTTTAATATATAGGCAGATGCTTTATTTAAAATAGAGCATTCCAGTTAAAGCATAACAAGTGCAACTACAAGGGCAATCCTGCCTGTCATCTAATTTCCACGGGAATGTGTGTCCCAGATGTTTCCTGCCTTTTCATCATGGTATGCACGCAAAAGTCAAATCCCCTCATATCGAGAGGGATCTCAGAGTCCAGAAATGGGAGTTCAGACACCCAGGCTGACATCTGAGAATCTGTCGATTTGCTCCCAAGATCTGTGATCCAGTAACTTGCACACAATTCCCTTCAGGCTGGATATGTCAAGTCAGCTTACATTACTTCTGTTTGCCATCTCTTTAATCTTTCGCTTAAAGCATGCTGCTGACTTTTTAAAGGGACTAAATGAAAGCAAACTGCTTTCTGCATCAGTAATAAAACCATTACTTTGAACATTTTATTTGATACGCCTTATTATATGTAATATACACTCACCATCTACTTTATCAGAAACACCTGTTCACCTGCAGTTTCATACAATTATCAAATCATGTGGCAGCAAAGAAATGCATAAAATGACCTGCACGTACAGGCCAAGAGCTTCATTTAATGTTCACATGAAACTTCAAAATGCAGGAAAAAAGGGATTTCAGTAACTTCTCAATGCCCGACACACTGGTTTGAATATTTCAGAAACTGCCAACTGCCTCTCCTGGGATTCTCACACCTAACACTCTCTATAGTTGTTTACACTGAATAGCGTGAAAAACAGTTATCAGATCAACATCAGTTCTTTGGGTAGAAACACCTTATTGATAAAAGAGGTCAGAAGAGAATAACCAAACAAACTGATAATAAGGCTAAGGTCACGCAAATAACCACTAATTGCAATCATGATGAGCACAAAGGCATCTGAGAATGCACAATATATCAAACTTTGATGCAGATAGGCTACAAGAGCAGAAGACTACATCTATTTCCATAATTTAATGTTAGAGAACCAAAAATCTTGCCTGGTCTTTTTCCAATCTTTACCTGTCCAGGGGGTAGCACAGTGGTGTGGTGGTTAGCACTGTCACTTCACAGCAAGAAGGTCCTGGGTTCGATGCCCGGGTGCCTTTCTGTGTGGAGTTTGCATGTTCTCCCTGTGTCTGCGCAGGTTTCCTCCGGGTACTGCAGTTTCCTCCCACAGTCCAAAGACATGCACAGAGGGGATTAGGCTAATTGGCTACTCTAATGCCCGTAGGTGTGAATGTGACTGGTTGTCTGTCTCTGTGTGTTGGCCCTGTGGTGGATTGGTCAGGGCGTACCCCGCATCTCGGCCGAAGTTAGATGGGATTGGCTCCAGCTTCCTTCTGCAATCCTAAACAGCATTAAGCGGCAGAAGATGAGTGAGAGTGAGTGAGTACTTGTCAAAGTTCAGGGACTCTGCACTTAATATAATCTCAAATTCTTGTTCTTGGCTGACTTATTTGGAACCCAGTCAGAAATGTCAACTGGAATGTCCCCTGGAGTCGGATTCCGACTCGGAAAGTTGGGATATCCTCACCAACCCAAGTTAAAAATCCAAAATGGCAGCACCTTGCCTGAACAGTGAGCGAAAGCTGTAGTTTTATACTGTTTGTTACACTTCTGTCTATTTTCCATCTCATTTAATCAGTTGTAAACTAAATACCTGTAATGTGTAGCTAGGAGTATGCGAAAGGTGAAGCCTTCACTCATATGTTTAATTTCATGCCAAACCAGACATGGCCAAAAACTCTGCAGGACATTATTGGCATACCTAAAATTAGCCAGGAGACACCACATAGCCAAACACAGCCAGAGCCTAAATAGCTGCTTACCAGTAAATGTAGCAAGAGGAACAGCCTACGCAACTAGACAAGGACTGTTGAATGCAAATAGTAAGAATGCAGATTCATCAGCCATTTTAGACACGCTCTGAGACAGATAAGCACACATTCAATGCGCAGCATAGCTGTAAACTGTCATGGTAACAGGAAAAGTGACAGCCTTTAAATAATTACTTGTAGAAATAACATGGCACTGTCAAAGCAGTAACTGTCATGATGACCCAAAGCATACAACAGCTGTCATTGCATGTTTATGACATGGGTATATCCTCTCTTATATGTCCCAGAGAATAAATTCAAGTTTCTAGACTTGACCATGATCTGTAGATAGTGCAGAATCAGTGAGATTAGAGGGGACATGATGAGCACTATATTGACAAATATGAAATTATTCTCAGGAAGAGAGTATGAGGACCCAGAGAGTGAATACACAGATCTGGTGATTTTTTAAATCCATTAATACACAATAATACTTCTTACTAAAGGATCCATCAGTACATTCAGACTTTGAAATGCCTTGAAAAAGTAATTACTGTATACCTAATATTAATAACGTGGTTAGGTTTGCATATGTATACATTTATATGGTAGGTATGTGTATAATAGTGTGCTGTTCAGAATAAGTCAAACATTTGTGCAAAGACTAAAAGTTCCTAAAGCACATTCTTGCCCAAAACACTTGGCATTAGCCTTCACAAGAGCTGGAAAACATATTCCGCTTTCAACAACCAGACTGGTAGAGCTGCTGTGTGGCAGAGAACATAAAAGCCTGGGACCTGGAAATAGCCAAATTGGCTGAGAATAAAAAGACGAAAAAATGCACTACTCTTACATGAATTGCTATTCTAAAAAATGTTTTATGTTCCTGACACACTAATAAAGAGTGTTACTACATTGCATATGTGGTTTCTCACATCATGTTGGCATTGTATTAGTTTAATAAAAACTGAGTTAATCAATACTCCCCACAACACATGACTTTCAGCTGTTTAGCTGGTGTGGGTCATAGATGGCTGTGGCCAAAGAAATCAGTTTATGCAAGGGAGAGTCTCTGATCTGCAAGTGCAAGTCAGGTCTCAATTCACTGAACTGCAGCACACATTAAATTCTAGCCAGGGGCAGTGTCAAACATCTGTATACCTCTTTGTATGCATGCCCACACTTGCTGAGACCTTCAAACAAAGTTATTCAGTGATGCTTGATGCAGTATTTGCAAAAAAAACTGATATAGTTGTCTGTGCCCTCCATGGGTTTTCCTACAGATGGATCCACAGATGCATGTCTGAGGATCCATTGTCTGCCACTCCAATAATGTAGAGTACTGGAATATAGCAAGAAAAGCCTTGCAGGCTCACTCATATTGAAGGTTCACAAAGTTCACAAAGGTCAGGTTCACAAAGTTGGCTGATATGCCTTTGAGCAGGTATCCTGGATTCATCCACAAGGTTACCCCAGAATCATCTAACCCCTGACGCATACAAAATGAGTTTATTTAATATTTAATTTTCCAATTTCCCAATTCTTATTTTGCTGAAAGCGATCGTTAACAAAAAGGCAGTTTTCAGAAAAATCCAATTCAGTTTAGCATTCTCAGAGTCTTATTTGACAGAAAGATAGCAGCAAGAGTGA
This sequence comes from Chrysichthys cranchii, assembly GCA_030068335.1. Taxonomy (NCBI): domain Eukaryota; kingdom Metazoa; phylum Chordata; class Actinopteri; order Siluriformes; family Claroteidae; genus Chrysichthys; species Chrysichthys cranchii. The sequence goes on along the minus strand of JAQMCW010000014.1, from coordinate 10,871,150 downwards.
AAGGGAAGGTTTGGTGATGGTACTGAGACCTGCTATGATGTGTGGTTTGGAGATGGTAGCATTAACAAAAAGACAGGAGGTATAGCTGGAGGTGGCAGCGCTGAAGATGTTAAGATTTTCATTGGGATTGACCAGAATGGACAAAATTAGAAATGAGTACATTATAGGGACAGCTCAGGTCGAGTGGTAGAGAAGTTAGTGAGGCAAAGTTGAGATGGTTTGGACATGTGCAGAGGAGGGATAGTGGATATATTGGACAAACAATGTGGAAGATTGTACTGCCAGGCAGGAGAAAAAGAGGAGGACCACAGAGAAGACTCATGGAAGTAGTGAAGAAGGACATGCAAAGGGTTGCTAGGGATAGGGTGAGATGGAGGCAGATGATTCACTGTGGTGACCCCTAAAGGGAGCATTCAAAAGGAGAAGAAGAAGAAGAAGAAGAAGAAGAAGAAGAAGAAGAAGAAGAAGAAGAAGAAGAAGAAGCTTATAAAGAAAGGGTGTTAATAGACTTCAAATAGGAGAAGGTCCCACGTTGAGCTCTTAGAAAACCATGATGGAAGGAGGTTGTTTGCTTCTTTTAGAACGGCAGTAAAATACCTATGAACCCTCAGATAGTTGTAATTCAGAGTGCTGTGTTATACATTCAGGGAATACATGGCCCAACTGCTAGGGCCCTTGAGTTCAGTAGTGTGCTAGTAAACTGAACTGCTAGTTTGCAGGTCTTAGTTGGCAATTCATTCCCAAGGCCCAGACCCACAGACACAGGTGACCTGGAAGAGGGAGCCAAATCTCTTTGGGAGGTCACAGTTCTCTTTGAAGAGGACATTCCCAGGATGTTCTAAAGGCAAGCAAAAGAATAGTGAAAACCAAGCTTATGCTGCTCATCTCAGGGAACAAGCAGGAATCAGTGCTGTGTAATTGCTATCAGTGGCATATGATGAAATGCATATAATAGGTGGTGAGGTCAGCACCTCCCATGTAAGTCAAGGGAGAAACCCCAATCAACAATGAGCTGACTTGGCATTGGTAAAGAAATCTACCTTTCCCTCACCAAACCCTAGATCTAGCCCACAACTTTTGGGTGCAGGCAGTAGTCACATGGAAGTATGTGCCATGTAAACAGTGTGTCCACTACACCTCTGTACAACCCTAGGATATGATTTACTCTCAATGAGGCTTCTCATGGGAAAAATCTGTACAAGGTATAAAAGATAGTCAGAAACCAACTGTCTCTAATGAGCTAGAAGGATTTTACTGTGAGGGCTCTTCATATGCATGCACTAAGTCCTTAACGTGAATGGGGGTTGAATTGCACACTATGCGGGTCAAGAAGAGTTGTTTCAAAGCCTTTTCCTGACTGTATAGAATCAATGACTCCATTCTTTCTCTCACACACCAGAACATTCTGTCTTCCATGGTAGAAGAAACATGAACCCAAGATAAATTGATTGAGAGGGGACATTATCGGCTTGTAACTGAGCTCCTAAGTTGCCTGCATTTGTATTGTGGATCCACCTCCACAGAGAGCCTGGCAGCTCTCAGAGACTTCATTCTGCGTTTCTTTCACTCTGTGTCATTGACTCACCTGAGAATTCTGTCTTCTTACATTGCTCATGATGGAAGAAACATGACCCCAGGATAAGCTAGTCAAGAGAAGGAAATAATCAGCTGGTCAATGAACTGGTGAGACGGATGTCTCCAGTTGCAGCATGGATCCACCTCTATAATGATCCTGGCTGTACATGGTGAAAAGAGTTGGCCATGGTACATAGAACACAGTGCCAACAGACTTGCTCCACACAGATCCTAGGACTATGCTATACTGTATAATGCTGTGGACAGGTGCCATTTCAGCACTTCCTTGCATCTAGCCTTTGCCCATCAATAAGACTGTTCACATGTATATGTACATCCAGGATGCAGAGGTTCATTTGTCCTTCCATTTAGCTGGATTATTCTTTGTGGAGAAAAGGGATGGGACAATAGAGCTGTGTGTTGATTATTGTTGATTTGAACTAGGTTATGAAGATATTTCACTATTCTCTCCCTTCCATGCCAGCGACACTGTCATAACTTTGGCTTGATGTGGGTCTACGCTGGGAGGGCAAAATTATTTGATTAAAATTTTTAAAAATGACAAGACAAAAGTTAGGGCGGCACGGTGGCTGGGTGGTTAGCACTGTTGCCTCACAGCGAGAAGGTCCTGGGTTCGAGCCCCGGGTTCGGCACAGGTGCCTTTCTGTGCCTGTTCTCCCCGTGTTCGTGTGGGTTTCCTCCGGGTACTCTGGTTTCCTCCCACAGTCTGAAGACATGCACAGTGGGGATTAGGCTAATTGGCTGCTCTAAATTGCCCGTGAGTGTGAGTGGTTGTCTGTCTCTGTGTGTTGCCCTGGGGTGGATTGGTGACCCGCCCAGGGTGTGTCCTGCCTCTCGCCCGATGTAAGTTGGGATTGGTGCCAGCTTCCCCCCACGACCCTGTACAGGATTAAGCGGCAGAAGACGAAAACAAAAGTGACTAATTTCCATGCCAAAGGCACAAATGCAAATGAAAAGCTCACTTACTCTTATCCTGGGTTTTTATTATTTTCTTAGCATCTCGCTGCTGAAATCTCTATGCTGAGCTTGCAGTAAACCTGTCTTGAGCAGTGTATACGTTTCAAATGTATCAGGAAGGGAAAGTCTTGATGGCTATGGAGCTCATGGGATACATGGTGATGCTCTGTGGCTTAGCAAATGCTTGTATGTGTTCCAGTCATTCATTAACTGTGGTTCACCATGAAATGCTCAACACGTATGGAGCTATTCACACCGATGATATCTTAGTGTATTCTTTGGTGCCTGGAGGTCATGTGAGGTCAGTTCTGTTGTGACTTCCGGAACAGTGACTTTACATCAAGGCCAAGAAGTGCCAATGTCACCTCTTGACTCTTTCCTTCCTAGAGTATGTGTTTCCTAAGGCATTGTTTCTCAATCAACCTGATCCGCCATTGTCTTTTAATGTTGAATTGGATGCTTCCAAGTAGGAAGAAGGACCTGTGTTCTCACAGGGGCAGAGTTCCAGCTATTGGCTTTATCTAAAAAACTGTCCATCTCCAGTGCAGAGAAACAGTGATGTGGATAATAGAGGATTCCTCAAGGTTTGCAGCCTTCATATTTTTTTGTCTAGTTTACAGTGTAGGGTCATAAGTCAAATAACGTCACAAGGTCAGATTAAATCTGTTCCGCCATCCCTGGCCAAGGAATTGTCAAATTTCAATCTTGGGTCTGTTTTTCTGTTTTTAAGTTGGTGAGATATATTTTTTGATAGCATAAGAAGGAAATCAATGTGGGAAATCCTAACAGATGAACACTACAACATCCCAAGAAAACTTATCAG
>JAQMCW010000014.1:10808582-10821082 GCA_030068335.1 Chrysichthys cranchii | reverse complement strand
TGGCTATAATGTTATGAGCTACTTGAGATTTGTGTTTATGCATACGTATGTGTATTATGTATACGCGCAGTTGTGTTTTGTGCTTTTATTTTTGGCTGTTTAGCTTGCGGAAGCTTCAGCTTAACCTTCCTACGCATTAAACAAGTGTACAGATTCAGCAAATTAAATAATGGTTTCTCCAGTCTGTGGTGTCCTTTTTTTTTTGTTGTTGTAATTGCAAACCGTTTGGGATTCATAGAAATGTGTGGAACCTCTGGGGAGGTGTGTGTGTATAATTAAATAACGTACTACTTTTATAACGCCGATGGGTCAAAAAGACACAATCGGACATGAGTCTGTGTTTCCTGAATCATAGGCTAATGTAAATTTAGAAAATATGTTGTATAAAGAGAAATTTGCTGCATAAGTCAGCTGATGATGGGCAGAATTTAAGACCAAAAGTCTGAAGACACAGCTTTGTCTTTTTAGGGTAGGGGGGTTTCGGTTACTCATTTGGAAAGCAAATAAATTTAGCTGCATTTTGCATTGCTTCCTTCAACCAGTCATCGCATGGTTAAACTAAATCCCAATTAACTTCCTGTTTTAATGTATGCTAAACAGGGTGTAATATAAGACATTGCAGCCTACTGCTTTTACATTTTTAGATTTGGTAGATGCCGTTACCCAGATGATTTGCAGAAGTGAAAGGATGTTATTTAAAATTTTCTCTCCTCTACATAAGTAGTCCAGTGCCTTAACCCCCGAGATACCAGTACATATATAGTGTACTATATGCCCAGTATAGGCCTGTAATATTCAGCCAGAGACGGGAGGGGGGAAAAGAAACCTTGGGGTGAGATTAGACTTGTGCTATATGATCAAATGTATCTGGATGCTTGTCCATAACACCCACATGAATTGTTGTATGAACTGTTCTCACAATGCTGGAAGCGCACAATTTTACAGGATGTGTTGACACTAAGCAGCGTGAACCTGTTCCTCCAGCATGATGGTGTCCCTGTTCACAAAGTGAGCTTGAATATCCCACACAGAGCCCTGACCTCAACCCCTCTGTGAACACCTTTTGGTATAAACTGGAGCACTGATGGCACTCCAGGACCGTTTACCTGATTGAGTGCCGAGCCTCATTCATGCTCTTGTGGCTAAACGGCCCCACAGCCTGTCTGGAAGACTGGAGGTTCCAACGATAAAGAGGAGCTACATCTGGCATGGGATGTTCAACAAGCACACGTTGGTGTGATGGTCAGGTGTTCATTAACTTTTGACCTTAAAGTGCATGTTGGGTGAATTTAAAGTTGAACGTGGACTCGGGCACTGAATCATCATCCCTTATGACTATGTAAATTTAAAAAGGTGCTGAAACAGGTTTCTATTCAGTAAAATCATGTGGTCATTCAAATAGAATAGCTTAGGCAGTAGAACTGGGACAGGTTTTGTCAGGTGTGTGTATTCTGTGACTTAAAATGTGCACTGACATCCTCGGGTGTAATTTCAGGACGGCCTAGGGAAATTGTCGTGCATTTGTCAGATAATTATCCTAATCTTCACAGCGCATCAGAATCATTTGTTGAATGTTAAGCCGTTGAGCCTTGCCGTACATGAGCTAGTTTATGTTTAAATAATTGAGACTTTCTGAATGAAATGTTTTAAAGACTGATTTGAGACTGTTAATTTCAAGTGTGTTATGTTTAGATACAGTCTACTCATTTTAAGACAACAAATTGCCCATTGGTCTTTATGCTTCCATTACCCCGTCCCATTCTGCTCCAACCATGCTTGACGGTTTATAGTTAAACCAGCCACTGTGCTGATATTGTATTATGTTTATATTTCACATGCTCCATGTTGATCCTTCCATTTCCTTGCTTCAGTTGTATAAACATCTACTTATATGTTGCCTAAAGGTAATTCACAATAGTTTTTTTTTTTTTTTTTGTTTTTTTGCATCCAAAATGGAATAAAGTTGCCCTGTGTTTAGACAGGGCTTCAAATTGAATTTCAGGTACTGCAGTCAGCTTCAAGTCTGAAAAAGCACTAGACTCAGGGGATGACAAATTTTATTCAAGGCAATAAAGCACACTTTACTGCCATGATCAGTCAAGAAGAGCAGTTGTGTTCAGAATCCTGAGTGTTTAGTTATTAAATTTTACCCCTCTTGCCTTGTAGTCAGCAGCCGGCCGCTGGAGTAGCCTACACGCATCCGACCACGGTGGCCAGCTACACCGTGCATCAGGCACCAGTGGCTGCTCACACCGTAGCCGCAGGCTACGCCCCCACAGTCGCCACCGTTGCCGTAGCCAGACCTGCACCCGTCGCTGTTGCGGCAGCGGCCACTGCAGCAGCCTATGGGGGGTACCAGCCTACCCATGCCACCACCGACTACACTTATGCTCAGCGCCAGCCCGAAGTGCCCCCACCACCTCCGCCGGTCACCTCACAGAACTATCAGGTAAAGGAGATTCAGTAGGGTAGAAGTGAGCGAATATGTTTTGGGTTTTGTTCATTCTTTGTTTATCAGGAGCTTTTTTATATCAAGGTATGTCTAACCAGACGTTCTTGCATACTTCACGTTATGGTATCCAGAGGAGGGTGTTTTTTAAATAATAGGGTGGGTCACAAAAAAGTAGCCCACATCTGGTGATGGGAAGAGGAGATGAACAAGCAAATAAGTTTATTCATTTAAACAAAAGTCCCAACACGTGCTGAAAATGGTGCTCATTCACATCTATGTATCTACACATGGGGCGACAGACGGAGAGGAAGGAGCGACGGTCTCCTCTGAAGAGCCTGGCACTGGTATTGGAGGCTGGGCTACTTTTTCATGACCCACCCTGTAGTTTTCTATGAAACTGCACCCAAAGCCTGAGCATCATCTCATGCAGCAGTGTAATAATTTGATGTCAAAATGGACTTCTTTCTAGAGACCAAATAAATGACTCTTCTGCAACCAAGCTTTCTCTTTCTCTTGCAGGATTCCTATTCTTATGTCCGTTCCTCAGCTCCAGCTGTAGCCTATGACAGCAGTAAACAATACTACCAGCAACCCACAGCAACGGCAGCTGTAGCAGCAGCAGCTGCCCAACCACAGCCCACAGTGGCTGAGTCCTACTACCAAACAGCCCCCAAAACGGGATACAGCCAGGGAGCCACACCATATACGCAGACCCAGCAGACTCGCCAGGTTACAGCCATAAAGCCAGCCACGCAGAGTCCAGCCACCTCCACCTTCTCCATCTACCCAGTATCCTCCGCCGTGCAGCCAGCGGCAGCTGCTGCAGCCTCCGTGGTCCCTTCTTACTCTCAGAGCCCTACATACAGCACCAATGCTGTTACATATTCAGGTGAAAAGCCCAGCTTTTAAACTAGCATAATGTGCTGCTTTATTTGCTAATCTGATTTTGTGAAGTAAAAGGTTTTCCTTTTAAACTCTGCTTCACCGCTGTTAATGGTTCTAGTGGAGTGCAGATGAGCCTCAGGTTTTCTCTTTTGGGTGATTCTGTGAAGTGCAATGTTTTTTATACCAGTTTATTACCGACATAATCACTAGAAAATAACCATTTACTGCATTTATAAGCAGGTTATTGTCATGTGTCCATTCCTGTTGCAGCACCTTTGATCATTGCTCTATTGAATCTGTTTCCAGGCACGTCATATTCAGGTTATGAGGCAGCAGTGTACTCTGCTGCATCCTCTTACTACCAGCAGCAGCAGCAGCAACAGCAGAAGCAAGCCGTCGCTGTTGCGGCAGCCACTGCTGCCTGGACTGGAAGCACATTCACCAAGAAAACACCCTTTCAGAATAAAACACTCAAACCCAAGCAACCACCGAAACCACCACAAATACACTACTGCGATGTTTGTAAGATTAGCTGCGCTGGGCCACAGGTAGGTTTCTCTCTTACCTCATGGCCCAAGTCTAAATATAATGACCAGATCATTCTGATGGCGTCCTCCATTTAAGGCTATTTGAGCGATTATAGTTGTATATCATCAGTGTAGAATTGCATGTGTAGATATGCGCATGTTCTCTATACAAGTGGGAACAGTAGGGGCCCTAAACCTGAACCCTGAGGGACATCACATGGTGGTGTTTTTAAATTTTGCATGCTGAGTGTTTGTACTTTTTGATTCATTTATGTACCTCTTTATACCCAATATTTCCATCTCATATTAGGGGTTAAGTGTGCTGACCCTGCTTCTGCCCAGCAGAATACACAGTTCAATAGCCTTTCTGTTCATTATTGTAGACATACAAGGAGCATCTAGAGGGTCAGAAGCACAAGAAGAAAGAGGCAGCACTGAAGGTATCTCAAAGCAGTAACAGCAGCAGCAGTGGTGGCAGCAGTTCGGCCCGCAGTACACAGAACCAGCTTCGCTGTGAGCTTTGCGACGTTGCCTGTACCGGGGCAGACGCCTATGCTGCCCACATCCGTGGAGCTAAACACCAGAAGGTAAATGATTCATCTTTAGAAGCACTGATCTGGCATCAACTCCCACAGCCAGCAGAGGCTTATATAACTTAAGCATTTATCCTATACGTTTCTTCAAACAAACACCAGTAATAACAGCGGTCTAATTATGTAACGTGTCATGGTTGGAAGAAAGGATTGTTCTCCTCAAACATTCTCCTCACAAATGTTTGCATATCAAGTTTGGTTGGGCATTTCAGGCAGAATTGCTCTTCACATTTGTCAAGGCATTATTTGAATGATTTTTATTATTGATATTATAATTACAATTAATGTGATATTTCAATTTAAATTACGTGTGAACAAGTCTCATTAAGCGTGATATGGGTTGTAAATTTGCAGTCTCGCTATAGTATTCACACGTGCCGTCTTGTTCCAAATTTAAACTTTAATTTCACTACATCTTCGTGAGGCACTGACTTGATTCAGTTAGCAGGTTAAACTTGCAGCAGGTTGTCTCCTACTGTACTAACTTGGTTAGGGAGTCGTGCATCTGTAAAATTCAGGTTTGTTGCGCAAGCTTTCCGACTTGTAAGTAATCCTTTATGGGGAATGAGTGAACCAATGAGGAACTAAAATGGTTATTTGAATTGAAGCTTGAATGATATTTTCAATAACTTGAATATGAAACTGTCCGGGAAGCAACCGAAATGACCATCAGAGACGTCCTGAGTGTAGAAAGGGGCACTTTGTGAAGTTTGTTTGTGAACACTTTGTGAACTTTATTTAGTGTGTTCTAACAAACATTGTGTACTGGTTGAGATGAGGATGTCGTTCTTTTAACATTAGCTGTAAGATCACCAAGTTATTTTTAACAACTTTTGATTTTGAAAGTGGACCTTGAAGTGGATTGTACTAGACATGCCACACTGACACTATTAGACAATTCTCAAACACCAAATTGTCTTCTCAAAGTTTTAAGATTCTCAAAAGTGTGCTCACTCATCCCTATTAATATCTCTTTGCCCTTTCCATGCCACATAGTTGTGTTTTAGATACTAATTTATCTTTCTTGTTGTTTTTAGGTTGTAAAACTACACACCAAACTGGGGAAACCCATTCCTTCCACGGAACCAAGCGTGGTAACGCAGACCTCCACATCCACGACAGCAGCTCCAAGTAAAACGGCCAGTGCTGCCATCAGCAGTTCAACCAGCAGCACTGCATCTGCTATGAACGTCTCCTCCTCCACCGGCTCTAGTTCCTCTTACCCGAAACCCATCGGCATGGTTAACAACGCTGTGGCCTCAGCTATGCAGGGCAAGAGCTCTGCTCTCAGCAGCATTTCCTCATCGGCAAGCTCAGTCAAGAAAGTCAATGCACCCAAGATAAACTTCGTCGGTACGTGCAGTTGTACTTATTTTGGTGCTTGAATTTGCCCCAGTGTTTTGGCATTTAGAAATATCTTTAGCTAGCCTAAGTGTGTGGGGGTTTTTTTAATATTTTTTTTTTTTTCCTCCCCTCTCTACAGGGGGAAACAAATTACAGACCACTGGTGTTAAGATGGACGAGTCAAAAGTTGAGGCAGCCAAATCCGTGCAGAGCTCGTTAGGCACACCAACACAGGAAAATAAAAACGAGACCCCTGATCCGCTGTCCCCTCAATCGGCTCTCGCGGCTTTGCAGAGTGACGTTCAGCCTGTTGGCCATGACTATGTTGAAGAGGTACAATGGCTTATTGAGAAGCCCTCATGCACATTAACATATTCCCAAAACACTGGTTATTTGTTGTGAACGGATGATAAAAAATCTGGTTCTACAGGTTCGGAACGACGAAGGAAAAGTCATCCGGTTCCATTGCAAGCTGTGCGAATGCAGTTTTAACGATCCTAATGCAAAGGAAATGCATCTTAAAGGGAGGAGACATCGGTTGCAGTATAAGGTGGGTGGATATTGGTGCCTAGACAGTGAAGATGGTTCTTTAGTGAATGTGGACATATTTGGGTATTCGGTGCTGGGGGACAGTTGTGAACTTTCATTTCATTGATGAAATATCAAATGTCTTAACAGGAATTGGTTATCTGCAGCCGAGTTGCTTCATAGAGTTCATTTAGCAACATGCTTGCTTCATTTCCCATTATACCGCTGTGCTGCTGAAATCTTGATTCAGATTAGTTGGTCTTAATTGCTGACTTTTCTTTTTAGGAAGTTAGTGAGAATCCTTGCGAAGCATAATTGTTGATTTGGAGAGGTTTTCTTTGAGGTCAACATGCTTGTTTAAGACATCTCTAGTTTTGCTTTGTAATTCAGAGGTCAGGTTGTTCCTTATAAACCTTTTTGCTTCTCTGTTCAATTTTGATCAAAACCATCATTAATTTTCTTTTTAACCTCTGTGTAGAAAAAAGTGAACCCAGACCTCCAGGTGGAAGTGAAGCCCAGCATCCGAGCCCGGAAGATCCAGGAGGAGAAAATGAGGAAACAAATGCAAAAGGAAGAGTACTGGCGACGCCGCGAAGAGGAAGAGCGCTGGAGGATGGAGATGAGGTCCAGAGGAGCTTGATCTCTAATTTCTGAAGGGTTTTACAGCAGATTTCAGATAAGCGTCTCATGCTTTCTGCTGTTTTTTTTGCAGACGCTATGAGGAGGATATGTACTGGCGACGAATGGAGGAAGAGCAACACCACTGGGAGGAGAGGCGAAGGATGCCCGATGGTGGCTACCCGCAAGGTCCACCTGGACCTCCTGGTCTACTTGGGGTGAGACCTGGAATGCCCATCCCACAGCCGCAAGGCCCTGTGGTTAGTCTTTCAACAACCAGAAGTGCTTTTCTTTTACATGTTAATACAGTATGTAATAACATGTCACATGGATCAAAAGAAAAAAATTGTGTAAATAAGCATGTCCTCTTTGCTTATGTACACATCTTGACACTTTAAAGTCTAACTTTTATTTTCTTTGTGCGACACAGTAACCCGACAAATTGGAATTGCAGCAGTCAATATTTTGACCGTATTAAAAAGATGCACCATTGCATAATAATGGACATGTTCCCTTCTAGGTAGTATGTACAGTTGCAGTGGTATAAATTCCAAAATGCTTATGTGCATGCTGAAATTAGAATTCATGCACATGGAATTTTTTTTTTTTTTTGTGTATCCCCCCCCCCCTTCACTAAATATACTCTTGTAGTAAAGTTATGACTACACAGGTATCATGGGCTCTTATCATAAAGTGGGATCAAGAAGGCCTTTGAATTCAACTCCTTTTGTGTTAGCATGATCAACATGACTTGTCGACTGATTTCAGCCCCCACGGCGCCCTGACTCTTCCGACGACCGTTACGTGATGACAAAGCATGCTGCTATTTACCCCTCTGAAGAGGAGCTCCAGGCCATTCAGAAGATTGTGTCCATCACGGAGCGTGCCCTCAAGCTTGTATCGGACATCATCACTGACCAAGACAAGGGCAAAGAAGACGAGAAGGAAAAGAAAGAGCCACCCAAAGACAGGTGAGCTGACGCTTGTGTGTATGATTTGCAGGCCAGACTTTCTTGTAAGGCGAGGCAGTGACCTCTTGCCGTTGCACGTTACAGAGCACTGAAAGGAGTGATGAGGGTTGGAGTTCTGGCCAAAGGACTGCTCCTACGCGGAGATAAGAACGTCAACCTTGTTCTCCTTTGCTCTGAGAAGCCCAGCAAGAGTCTGCTGTCACGCATTGTAGAGCACCTCCCTAAACAACTCGCAGTATGTTGGCAAAATTGCCTTGGTTTTTGTTTATGAAAAAGCATATTGTGCCCACATGAAAGGTGAAAAAAATTGGAGCTCATGCCTAATGCATTTGTTATTCCATAAACGCACGTCATTATTTTTACTGTTTTTACAGAAGTCAGTTTACTGGTTTCTCTTGTTACCTCCCCTTCAATATATTCCCATGAACCATGTGTTTCTTAGCTTGTCACACCAGAGAAGTATGAGGTGAAAGGCTCAGTCCAAGAAGCTGCAATCATCTTGACTTCCTGTGCTGAGCCCAAGATGCAGGTGACCATCACACTGACCTCGCCAGTCATCAGAGAGGAGAACACCCGGGATGGAGGTTGGGAAAGATGTTTACTCCCTTACCTTGGCCACCTATTAGATTATTAATTTGATTCGTTGATTTGACCCCCCCCAATGAGCCTATCTGCTGGCACCGAGGAGATGGTCTCTCTCGCCCTCTTTTCTTTTTATTATTATTTTTTAATTTTTTTTATTATTATTTATTTATTTAAATGTTTCTTTATTTTTAAAGAAGTTCGATTACTGTGTGGAAATGAGCATCTTTTGCTCTGCTTCCCTGTAAAGATATGAAGATTTGTATGAATTGTAAAATCTGGTATGTGCTTGAGCTTTGTCATGGTCATAATATGAATGGAAAGGAAATTGAGAAATCCTACATGTGCCTTCAAAAGCCTTGAAATTTGGAGTTCTTAACTCGATTAAATTAAATGGATGAGTTCATATTGTTTCGTACAATACATTTTCACTCTTCATTTCTCACTGAGTTTATTTTTAAACCCCTGAACATGCCTGAAAGTGATGTTTTGAAGGCAGTATTTTCCTAATGTTATAAAAGTTCTAATTCCTCAGTTTCTTTAAAAACAAAAAGAAAAATCACATTTGAATGATTTGATTTGGCTTTTGGCTTTTAACGAACCCAAGTTCACCACTACCAGGTTTTACTAGTTTATCTACTTGCCAGCAGTGTTGCTCTGGGCTCTCTCTGTAACACCTCTTCAGTGCTCTTGAAGCTCTCTCCAAAACAAGCATGATAAGTGTTTTGCATTGTGTAAATCTAGTTAGTCCCAAGTAAGATTCATTTTTGTTTCCTGTGTTCCAGGGGATTCTCTCCAGTATCTATAAATAACCTTGGATTTAGGATGAAATGTTTAATTTAAAAGACTAGGGATTCACCAACTAAACAGAATTGCTGTAGGAACTGGTGAAATTGCTGTAAGCCGTGGGAAAGTGTGTAATGTCCCCACAGGAAACAAATCTTTTGATTGGTGGTCAGTAGATTCACCATTCTGAAGACCCTTATTCCAAAATGAAAGTGCTCCCCTGAGTGAATCAATCCACTGCATGATAAATGATTGGTTTTTAGAACATCGTATGAATTATGCTTCACTCTCGACACAAAAATCCCATTACATTTAACCAAAAAAAAAAAAAAAAACTTAAGGTCTTTTGGTTTGAAGTTGTGCAACTCCTTCCTTTGTCTTGTTTCTTTTGACAATGGAATGTGGCTGAAATTGTGTTAAATGCAGGCCCCAAGTCTGTGCTCAGATGTCACCATTCCTGTTTGGGTCCTTAGGGGAGTATCAGTAAGCTTTTGGGAGGAAGGCTTTGTTAGAGGAATCTTTGGACCTGGCTTTTATAGCCTTCGGTCTGCAGTGACCTATGGGGGGTTTTCCAGACCCTCTCAAGGCAGGTATGCATGCAGTGATGTCCTAACCCCTCTCGCTGGGAGCTTCGTGTTTTCTTTCCAGCACGCATTGCTGCCTTCATGTATCCAAAGCTTTACAAGTCCAGCCCAAAGCCTCCTTGCGTTCTGAGTAACTTGTTTCCCATCTGAGGCTACGTCTACCAGCTCCGGAAGGATTTTTGACCAAGGTCCCTTCCCAAACCCTCTCAAACACTTTGCCACACCTGCTATTTCCACTGTAATAGGTCACACCAAGCACGCATCACATAAAAGCATTGTCCTTGATATCCTCTTTTCTCTACCATGCTCATAAATTATAAATGCAAAGCCATAGTGTGGCCCCACAACATCTTATACTTGAGGATAAACTTGTAAGAATAAAAAAAGGGGGGGGGTTTCCAAATTTCATAATTTCATTTTCCATACTTGAAATGATTCTGCCAAGAGTGTCAGGCTTTTAAAATGAACTTGTTTAAGTTGCATATTTTGTATTACTCTTATCCTAAAGTTAATTTTTTATTCATTTATTTAGATTAAACATAATGGCTATAGAATGGATTTTATTCCAAGTAACCAACTGCAATATGCACTAATGAGTTTTTACATAGAAGAGGAATCTTGTGTGGGTTAACAGGACCGTCTGAATGCTTGAATTTATTCTGGGGGGGGAACCCCAAAACAAACCAATGTATTGTGCTACACTATTGCTTTGGCAGTAACATGAGGAAATTGACATTTTTGTCATGCCCCTTAAGAGACCCACCTGTAGTAGAAAACCACAAACCCCGATGTCAACATGGACCCGGTAGTACATGTCTGGTTTTAATCATTTAATTTGGTAACCCAAAGAGATTACTTCACACATTTCAAGGTGGTTCCAGCCAATGCTGTATTTTTGATTGGTCAAAAACTTTGAAGGCTTTTCTCCCCTGCCCTCATCAGCCCTTCGTTCTCCATTGTCCATGTTTGTCAACACTATTCCCTGGTCCAGTGTTACTCCACTCTTTTGTCTAACTGCTAGTAGAGCTGATTGTTCCAAAGATGTTGGTTCACATCATCAGATAAGCTATAATCTCATTTGATGAGTTACCCCAATTGTAGGTAGAACTGTAGTAAGGGAAACAATTTGGTATGTGTGGCAATGTGTTCTTGGCAGTCTCTCTGTGACCTGGTCAAACACCCGTTCCTCACCACCGTTTGACAATTCGATCCATTTTTAGATGTAACCTCGGGTATGGTGAAAGACCCAGCGGACGTCTTGGACAGGCAAAAATGCCTTGACGCTCTGGCTGCCCTACGCCACGCTAAGTGGTTCCAGGTTCGGAACATCATTTTTCTTTCTTCATGTAGCCTTATGAGATGTATTCTTTTTTTATGTACTCATTTGCTTTTTAGTCTTTAATTTTTGGTTTGACATTTTAACCCTGGAAAAAAAATTAATACAAGGATGCTAGCAATAACTACATTAAATAACTGGGAATTATAAAATGTTTTATTTAAGTTTTGTTGTTTTAAGCATCCTTGCATACAATCAATTTAATATATATTAAATGAAGCAATAATTGGATTACCAGGAAAAAAAAAAAAACCACAATTCCATAAGGCTGCAGAATACCTTTGCATAAAAATATCACCGATAAGAGCTTTCATGTTGACCGTTTGTTCTTTGTGATGATTTATTTGTTTGTTTCTTTTGGGGATTGAGAGAAAAGGAATATCTGATTAGTTTACTGTGCTGTTGCTGTCACACGAGCGCACACAGGCAAAGTAAAGCAGATTTCCTTGACTGTTTCAGTTCCTATGCTACTCTTTCAGACTGATCTTTTTGTAAATGAAAGTTTTGATTGTGAAGTATTTGGAAGTCTGAGGTCAGAGTTTACAAGATGACCAGGGAAGCATTCCAAAGCGCATCTTGCAAACTTTGAACTCTCATACTAACGACGAGGTAAAATACTGCTGGGAATGGCAGCTTATTCAAAAAGCATTGGCTAAAGAGTGTGTAAACCAAGTAAAAGCTTCCATTGTGAACAGTAGTGTTACACCTCTTACTGAGACCCACCATGTCATCTGCCCTAAGGTTGTAAATGCACCATTGACTCACTTAACTTGACTTTATTGCACTGAAGGCTAGAGCCAATGGACTCCAGTCCTGCGTGATTGTTATTCGTATCCTGCGTGACCTTTGTCAGAGAGTACCGACCTGGTCTGCTTTTCCAAGCTGGGTGAGTAGAAAGATGATCTCTCTCCATAATGGGCTGTAGAGTATCCCAAAGGTTTTTAAGGAGTCCTCTGAAGTGTATTCGATCTGGAAGGCCAAAAGTTGTCTAGTAATTAGGTTTTTCTCTATGTAAGGCCATGGAACTGCTTGTGGAGAAGGCAATCAGCAGCGCCTCTGGACCGATGAGCCCTGGTGATGCACTGAGACGAGTCTTTGAATGTATTTCCTCTGGCATTCTGCTCCCCGGTAAGATCTGGGTAAAAAATAAGTACAACTTTTATATCGGTTAACTGCAGTATTGTTTACTTAAGAACATTCATCTGCAATACCTTAAATACCGTATATCTTCTAATAATGGCCTGTCTCTTATAGACGCCCGTTTCCAATAAACGCCGGGTTAAAAACATGTCAC
>JAQMCW010000014.1:10780435-10790435 GCA_030068335.1 Chrysichthys cranchii | reverse complement strand
ACACTGACAGGCTTTCAGGGCCTTGTGCAGAAAGAGTGGGTGGCTGGCTGCCATGCTTTCCTCGATCGATGTAATCACCTTCATCAGAAGGACAAGGAGGTAGTTCAATCTTGCTAAGTACAATTAAAGTGATGTAATAAGAGAGTGGCATAGCAAAAGGTTCTTTGTAGCCCCAGAGTCTGCTGTAAGGCCTACATTAAGTAGACTATAGGTGTCACTTTGCATATGCATGAGCACACAGTAACACATGATTCAGTAGTGTTTGTACAGCAGTTAGAGGTGAAATGTCCCTGACCAGCATGATGATGATGTATTTGTCACCTTGGAGCGGTTTGGAGCCGTCACCCAGCAGCGTACTGCTGTTGGACGCTTGTGGTTTGTTTGAGATTGGTTTAGTACAAAGAACTTTTTTTCGATGAGTGCATAAATTTATTAGCTTAATGTCAAATTTACTTTACTTTTTTATGTAGAGAATTGATATTAGATTTCTAGAATTGTCTTAAATTTGTAGTTTGAGACACAGCTGCAACACATGCTCTGTGGTTTGTTTGGTTTTTTTTTTTGTTTTGTTTTTATTTCATATATCCCCATATTTATGAATATGCAGATGCATTCACAGGTACATTCTGCAAAATTTGCCTTTTTGAGAACAAAATGGGTCATAATCGAGTAGTTGTTTGGTTTTCCAAGCAGAAAAGTATTCATTAGTGGAAAAGCATCCCCGCGAGGAGGCATTTGTGTTCTGTGGCAGAGCGCACAGAACAGTATCCATGAGCAAATGAAAGCATCCTCGTGTGACCATGTTTGTGCAAGTGGACAAGCTTATCCGCTCTCGTTCTGTTCTCTGCGCTCATCATGTGCACACATCTGGTTGTGTAAACAACATACTTGAGCCAGGTGTAGGATGAAGGGTATATAAAGGTATTAGAGCAACATATGCTCCCCTCCAGATGATGTCTATTTCAGGGAAGGCCTTGTGTATTTCAGCAGGACGATGCAAAATCACATACTGCAGCCATTACAACAGTCTGGGTGCTGAATTGGCTGCCTGCAGTCCAGATCTTTCACCTATAGAGAACATTTGGTGCATCATTGGACGGAAAATACGTCAAAGACAATCACAAAAAAGCATGTCTTCTAAATCCCACAGCATGTCTCCTACAGGAAAAGACTCCTGGGTAGGCTAGGCTATGCAATGGTGAGAGAGATCTTGCTTTCTGTCCCGACCTAACTTTTTTTTTTTTTTGGAAAGTAATGTTTGGAAATCTAAAATGTATTTGTACTTATTCAATGATGCAGAGTTTGCAACATAAATATCTGTAACAAAATTCATACTAAAAATATAGGGTGGCTCAAGACATCTGCCCAGTACCGTATAATTCTAGTTAAATCCATTTCAGTTCAAAGTTGGAACACTATAAACTGTGAAACACTTCTCACTCTAGTCTGTCAGTGAACCATTGATGACTTCAACCAAACAGACTTCACGTTAATGCTATAATGAATTTCCTGGCTACACAATTGTACTTCTTAACCATACATGAAATCCAGCTATAGAAGAGCTTATTTGTGATCGCATTATCTGGTGTCCCACAAACAAGGATGGGTTCTCTTTTGAGTCTGGTTCCTCTCCAGGATTCTTCCTCGTATTGTTTCAGGGAGGGTTTTTTTCTTGCCATTGTTCCCACAAGCTTGCTCTTTAGAGATACATTTATAAATTCATATGTTTAAAATTTATAACTGGAATTTATATATTTCTGTAAAGCTGCTTTGTGACAATGTCTATTGTTAAAAGTGCTGTACAAAGAAAATTGAAGTGAAAACTTATGCAAGGCATTGTGTAATAATAAATGATCGTTTTAAGGGGAATCACAATGGTGCCACCTCTGTCAAGTTGTGAATGGTCTGGCCATATCTGTGTGGGTTTTTCCTCCAGGTTCTCCAGCTTCCTCCCGCTTTCCAAACACATGCCAGTAGGTGAATTGCTTGCTCTAATTTGACCCTAGGTGTGAATGAGCGTATTCTTGCCTCACACCCAGTGTTCCCAGAATACACTGTGACTCTGACCAGGATAAAATGGTAGCTAAAGAAGAATGATTGTAATAACTAAAATTATTGTTTAAAATGCATGCTATTAATGCCGTCACCATGCTCTCTGTTCAGATATCATCTTGATGGTTCAGCCAGTGTGCTGATATTCAGCTTAGAGATTCAAGTGATAGTTTGGTATTAAAGTAATCTGTTGTATTCATTCCTATTCTGTTTATGGAATAATTCTATCATGTTCTGCGCCATATTTTCAGCCCATTGTTACCATTTTTCCCCCTCCCATATTGAATGTAGAGGATTCAGGGTTTCTTGTGCTTCCTATTGCATGCTTGAACTTTACTCTTTCCGCAGTGTCAGTCGCCAGTCTTCCTGCTCTTCCTGGAGTGTGTGTGGCAGCTGGTTCAACAACACGGCGCAGCCTTCCAGTTTTCGGAGACATACTTGACAGTCCTGTCCGACAGCGTTCACGTGCCAGTCTTCAGCACGTTCCTCTTTAATTCTCCCCATCAGAGGGAAAGCACAATGAAGGTAGCGTTTTTAATATCTAACATGAAACGAAAAAAAAGCCAGCTTTTGGGTAACATTTTAGTTTAGCAGATGATTGGCTGTGGATTTGCATTGTTCAAGGTTATCCTTGTCTATAAACCGGTTGTTTTGCATTCCTCTGTGATTAAGCATATCAGACACTTGACCTACTTTTAAATGTTTTGAAAGCTGAGTGAACAAACACTCATTAAACACCTGATAATGTTGCAGTTCATGTACAGCGGTAAGGTAACGACTCCCCAGTGCTGCATTCACAGTACCACATCATCAGGCCAAGAAGGAAACAGTTCTCTCCTTGTAATGTTGTTGGTGTGTGTGCGCTCGTCCATTACTTTCTAACAGACACGCCTCCTGCTCACTACTGCCACTTGATTTTTTTTTTTTTTTTTTTTTGGCAGGCCGAGTCGCAGTACTCACAAAGAAGCCCATTGACCTGCCCCGCAGTCTGGGACTGGTCAGTGCAGTTTGACTGCAAGGCCCAGCAGCTCTTCCTCAACCCTCTGTATAGCGAAAAGCTCAAGCAAGAGAAACCCTTACGCAAAGGTCCTCGGGGAAAGGTGAACAGAGCACTGTGCTTTTTGTTTCAAAATTGCACTGATTTTCTGTCATCTGTACGTAAACTGTACTGTACTACCACATGTATACTATATCCGTTTACTGCATCTCCATTTTTTTTTGTGTGTGTGAAAGCAAGAACCAGTCGGTCAGAAATTAAACATGAGACTTTACATTAAATTTTAACATTGAACATTAACCTTAAAATAATGACAAGCTTATTTTATGAAACATTTGGATGGATTCATATGAACTAAGGTGTTGTGGTTGGATTGGATTTGTTTTTATACAAATGAAAAAAGGTAACAATACAAATGGCTCTAACCTTTTTTTTTTATTATTTTCATATAAATTTCATACAACCTGTTAACGATTTGTCCTGATTTCTGATTTCACTTTATAATTTACTTTTTTTTTTTTTTTTTTTTTTTTTTTTTTGGAATGAGCAAAATAATCTTTTACACTTTTACCTTAAAATCTTAAGTTCATGTTGAGACTGGACTGTAACATCTGTGCACATTTTCCCTAGTTATTATTAGGTGGTCTTCTACACAAAGCTTTTTGATCTATAACCAATTCTTTTACATTTTGCTCAGCAGCACCAGCGGCAGTTGTCCTTGCCCAGCTCTGCATTTAAAACCCCTCCCAAGAAGGGTTTCTTCAAAGATGAGGCAGATAACCTGAAGAAGCTGCTTCGTGTGAAGCGCCTCAGCCGCTGGATGGTGTCACCCGAGAGCTCGGTGGCAGGGTCCATCAGCGAGTTCTACGAAACCTGGCAGCGCCGCCCGCCGGATCCCCACGGCCTGCTGCTGCCATGTCTGTCTGGACCAGTCATGCGTCTCTGGATGCAGCGCTGCCTCCGCTGGATCCCTGATAGCCAGATCGTAGGTGGAGGCTCTGTTGCTGTCACAAGCAAGCTTGCTGAGCTCCTGGACCAAGTGCAGGATCTCCGGAGTGAGCTAGAGTGCAGGGGATGCTGGAACACGCAGACTGCAAGCCACCGTCTGCAGCCAGGGCCGATGGCGTTGACACGGGGCTCTATGCGTTTGTCGTCCTCTTTCCCCTTTGCTTCTGGTCGGAGCTGGTGCTCCAAGCCTGCCATTCCCACAAGCCTTCTACATAGTCTGATGGTGAGCGATAAGCTAGCGAGCCAAGATGATGAAAGCAGTGAAGTCATAAGCTTTGTTTAGGAGCAGGAGACCTGATTTCAGTCACTGCTTTAGAGTGTATTCAAGGTGTGTCCATTTATGTATGTACACGGTCCCAGTTAAAGGTTTTGACACACCTTATTAAATAAATCATGAAGCTTTTTGAAAAATACCAAGCTGTCATCAAGGCAATATTCAGAATTCTAAGCCATGTTTAATGCATTACTATACTGAGACACAATGGGCATCAGTTATCAGCCTGGATATGAACAAATTTATTCATAAATCATCACAAGAGCATTTAAACAAAAAATATATTCCTAAAAAAATCCAGTTTGGTTAAATGTTTGCATTCAGTGAGGGCTTCCGATTTTGTGTAAATTCTCACACAAGGACACTCACTAGTGTGAACTTCGATTGATCGGCTTTAGATTGTATAATTGAAGATGGGTTTTGTCTAAGGCACTCATTAATTTCATTTACACTCAAATTAAAGACGATTTTCTGGCACTGTCAGGTCATATAATGATACTCATCATACTTAAAAGAATCCAAAAGAAATATCTAAACTATGACCAAAGATAAGACGTGTGACTCTGTAAACAGAGGAACATGTATTATTACAGCACTGAATTTTACCCCTTTGCCATTTTCAGCTCCGAGACCTTTTGACATTTGTGGGCGTCACGAATTGCAAATCAGCTGTGCCACAAATATGCTTTGTAATTTACAGGTAATTGCCATTTATCAACACACCTATATGGGTAAGAAGAAAATCTGTGTTAATAGTCAGGTTTCCATTGCAGTTTTGCTCAAAATAGAAGTGATATTTTCATCAAAACCCAACTGTGAATGGTCTGATTCCACTGAGTAAGGTTAGTGATTATGGATCGTTTTCCTCAAGATGGCTGTTAGAGTGCTTTTTTTTTTTTTTTCAGAAAGGTAGTGTTTCCATTTGCTCTTCATGTCATGGCATGTGATTTGAAGGTGGAAAATGTGTTCCATTTCAGTTTTGTAATTTATTGCTTTGTTGAATCATTTCAATCAACCACCTCAGAGGGGTTTTTTTTTGTTTTTGTTTTTTTTTTTTAATATTTGAGGGGTTTTTTCCCCCTGAAATTCACCTTTCCATCACTCACCTTTTAGTTCATACTTTCAAATGTCGCATTAAGCAGGTTAATGGGAACACGGATTCTGACGCATTTGTAAATCACTTGGTTTGACCCATGATGGTCACACACAACTTTACTAATAGGTTCATCCGTGAGGTCTGTTTGTTTAAATTGGAAGAGCAGGGTCTAGATTGAGGAATCAAAAATATACGGAGCTTTTTGATGAACACTTTTGGTTCGCTGCAAAAAAAAAAAAAATCTGATATGTGGTTTTTAATAGTTTTATAGAAAATGGGAAATGGTTTAAATGAAGAAACCCTTATCATAATTGGTCTAGCCTTTGGCTAGTACACATGTTCCTGTGTGATTCGAAGCTGAGAGCAGTAAGGTCTTTTAGCTTGGTTTAAGAGCAGATCTTTGTATAATGAATTAACTCAAATTGATCTGAGAGCAAAGCCTTGTTCATACTGTAGGTCAGTCCTACTGCATCAAAACCCTGACTTGAGCCATAGGAACTAAACTTTATATAAGCATACTGTATATGCAAGAGCTAAATCAGGAATGTAGTGGTTTATATTGTAAATGTAATATGTTGGTTAGGAATTTAGTCCCTGTTTACTCTTGGTTTTAAAATGCATCTTGGGTGATCGGATCGCAAGTGCATAGCACTAAAATGGTGTAAATGACCACCAAGACGCATTCATTCAGACAACTTGCTGAGGTGTAATGTGAATGCTAATGTGTCCTGAGGTGTCCTCAACAAGGACGTACCAGTAAAATGTCCTCAATGCAGGACATAGTGCTTGTTTTGGTGACAGCGTGCCAACATTTTGGGGGGAAAAAAATGGAGAGCACTGATGTGCAAGTGAAACCACATGCCTAATTTTCATTTGGGCAGAAGATTGAGTCTAAAGAAAACTAAATTAGAGTCCTATCGTAACCAGGCCATTCAACCTTCTAGTGAAAGAGACTGAGGCAGTACAGAAATCTGAACGCAAGAGGTCATCTGGACACCTTGGAGACGCATGTTAGACAGGTGTAAACAGCGATGTGTCTCGGCTGATCAGTGATCCGATCGCCCAGTACGCATTAAACAGGGCCTTATTTACAAGGCTGCACAGTCCAGTATGGATTGGACCAGTTGTCTTTAACACCAGAGGCATGAGGATAGTGATGGCTTGTCAGTAATGTATGAGGGCTTTTGGTGGGGGGTTTTTTTTGTTTGTTTTTTTGTTGTTTTTTACTAAATTCCGAAATGAATAGCACTTTTCTAATATGACTGTGCATGTGCAATATTTAAGCGTAAAGGTAAAAAAATAAACATTTGAGCAAAATGAAAGTGACTGGTGGCAAGTGTCGCAGTTTGAGGGGAAATTCCAAAGAATTAAATCCAAATTAATGCACTCTGGACAATTTAGCAATCCATGTTTGCAAAAAAAAAAAAAAGGGAGAGAGAGAGGCAGAGGGAGAGAATATTATTATTATTATTATTATTATTTTACTTAGGATACTGTTAACTCTGCCTTTGTATGTTGCCTTTTTTGCTAGATCACATGTATATAATGCATATAATTTTGTTCAGCCTTCTGGTGCATACCTCATTTGGTCTTGTGCCTTAACTACTGACAGAAGTTTTAATGGTTTCAAGGTTTGAGAGAGTTTTTTAATGGGTAGCTAACGCACACAAAAGGTAAAATCCAAATCAGTCAATCAAAAAATGAAATGAAATGCTCAAATCTTGCATATATGCAAACAATATGCTTCTTTTTTTATTAAATTGCCTTAATGTTTTTTTTTTATGAACATCCCAAGATAAAGATGATAAAAAAAATAAAAATTACTATTACTAAGTGTCTGTTCTGGTGCCATCTGCTGGTTCCCAACCTTTGAGGGAACAAGAAAAGACCATGTGGTTAAGATGGCTTTACTTATTTCAATATTATTACTAACCGGTTTGCAAAAAAGGAAGTTAAAGAATATTAAGTGTTTGTTTATGCATTCCTTTTATTACAAATGCGTAAAAATATTTAGTCTCCTTCCTGTACAACAGCTATGTATTGATGTACATTTTGAAAATGTGGATTTGAAATTATATAAAGCATAATACAGAAATTCTCAGACAACATATTTTCTTAGGACTTTGCTTTCCCCTGTAAACGTTCACGCAGTAAATATATATTTAAAACAAAAACCTGTAACACATTAGTTAGAATATTGAATATAGCAAGCAAGTGGTGCCTTTGGTTATTACTGTATGGATAATGTGGGGTTTTCTTAAATCGCATACAAGGTGCATAATGGATCATTTTTGTTTTTATGGCCTTTTGTTAATTATTATTTAGAATCAAGTGCTTCTTTTATAAAGAACTGGTGGGTTTTTGTTTTCAAACTGAATTGCACTACTGCCTGTTAGCGCTCGGACACTGTTACATAAAGCTAATCATTTTCACTGGGGTGAGTTTGTTCACTTTGTGTTTGAAAATGTGACCATTTGTTCTGTAAGTTCAAATTACTGTGTTTGTGTTCTAGCCTCACATAAATCACCATCCAATACACTTTATTGTGCATTATGCTGAGTGGAGGTTATTCCTTGTTGAGGTTGTGTGAATGCCTGCATAATCGGTCAGCTTAAAAAGCCACATAATTTACAGCAGAGAGTAGAATTTAATTGGACGGTGGCACTGGCTTTGTTTTGTTTTTAAATGCTGCACTTTGATTTGAAATAAAATGACTTTTTTAAATATTTGTGAATTATTATATAGCAGTTTTGTTTTGTACCGTATACACTCATTCAGGACAAAGTCATTTTGTGAGGCCATTGGGTCATGCACAAAAGAGAAGGTCTAAATGTGGAATCAAGACAATGAAAGCAGCCAGTAAATTTAAAATGTTACACATCTGAAAAATCAATAGCATCAAGACCTCGAGTGTGATATTGAATTTATACAACAGTTCTTTTAAACAAGACATTCATTTTCAGCAAGTGACATTTCGGACACAGTATGACAATGTTCTGTTTTTTGTTTTTTTGCTCAGTGTGTGGAAATGCAGTAGAGCCTATAGAAGCCACATTCACTTTTATAGCACATTGGGTAGCAGGCTAACTAGCTCACATTGATTTGTACATTCTTGTTAAAGGTGCTTTGGGGAAATTTGATTAAGGGGTTAGGACCGGGTTTGTGGCTTTTTAACCCTTTAACCCAAACACATCGTTAGAATTAGAAGTCCAGTGTGTATGATTTAGTTGATTGCAGCCACCTGAATGCCCCTCCCTTTCCAAGCAGGTATTGGAACATATGGCGGCGGTCAGGTGTCTGT
This sequence comes from Chrysichthys cranchii, assembly GCA_030068335.1. Taxonomy (NCBI): domain Eukaryota; kingdom Metazoa; phylum Chordata; class Actinopteri; order Siluriformes; family Claroteidae; genus Chrysichthys; species Chrysichthys cranchii. Next base: position 10,781,707 of record JAQMCW010000014.1, on the reverse strand, counting down.
AGCGTACTTCCACGTACTTGCTTTCATACTACTATTACTTTTTCTTAGCTAAATAAGTATGATCCTCTGCTTTTCAAGACTTAGGTTATGAAAGCCAGCATCAGTTAAACACTGATTCCTCTTATTTCTTCTTCTTCTTTTTCTTCGGTTCTAACCCAACCCCTGATTTAACTACTAACCCTGTCTAACCCTCTTTAACCCTAACCCCTAACCATAACCCTGTTATACAAAAACATGAGCTAGCTAAGAAGTGCACTTTGTTTCTTCTTTGGCTTTGGTTTACTGATAGGAAGGTTGGGAGTTCAATTCCTAGTGCTACAAAGCTGCCACTGTAGCATTGTAGAGCCCTTAAGCAAGGCCATTACCCCAAGCTGCTCCAGAGGCACGGTATCACGGCTGACCCTGTGCTCTGACTTCAACTTCCTAAGAAGTTGGGATATGAGATTGAAAGAATTTCACTGTGCTGTAACATACTGTATATATGACAAATAAAGGCTTCTTCCTTCTGGACTCACTGCCACGTGTAAAAACGCAAAACGTAGCAGCACATGTCAGCTCTGTGGAAATGGGCCCGCGCTCTATGCAAATATAAAGGGCTCATTCTAAGCTTACGGAAACAGGCAATTACACACAAAAGAAAAAATACTTAGGAATACCTACTCATCTACTGCTTAATCCTGTTCAGGGTCGTGGGGGAGCTGGAGCCAATCCCACCTGACTTCAGGGCTAGAGACGGGGCAGGTTGCCAATCCACCGCAGGGCAACACGCAGAGACAGACAACCGCTCACACTCACGTTCACACCTACGGGCAATTTAGAGTAGTCAATTAGATTAATCCTCTCTGTGCATGTCTTTAGACTGTGGGAGGAAACCAGAGTACCCAGAGGAAACCATATGCACACAGGGAGAATGTGGAAACTCCACAAAGAAAGGCGCCCAGGTCAGGACCTTCATGCTGTGAGGCCACAGTGCTAACCACTCCCTACACATAGGAATACTCTTTACACTTTTTCCCCCCCATTTCTGCTAGTAGGTCCCCCTAAATCCTACATAGTGCCATCTTTATTATGTGTCAACAGAATATTCACCATACTGCAGGACCTTGGGAACATACAGTAGATATGTTCCCTCTGATAGCACTGTCTTATTTTATTCACTTCATGTCTGTTAATGTCTGCAGATGACCTTGTGATGTGTAGTGAGAGCAGGGAGCAGGTGGAGGAAAATCTAGAGAGGTGGAGGTATGCTCTGGAAAGGAGAGGGATGAAGGT
>JAQMCW010000014.1:10713262-10732714 GCA_030068335.1 Chrysichthys cranchii | reverse complement strand
ATTGTGTGCGATAAAGGAGACATAGAATGGATGAATGGAGTATTGTAAGTTGTTCTCTGATGTTGTTCTCCGTGCGCTCGCTCTGTGCGGATCCGAGACAATAAGAGCCGGTCTACTTTAAGCGCCGGGCCGTCCAAATAATTTTTTGAATAAACGCCCGGGCTACTATTGGAAGATATACGGTAACTAAAGTGGTCGCCAAAACCTTTCCCCCATTCCTGTTCATGAATAATTGGCATTAATTCAGCCAAAAGATGCAGGAACTTGTTTGTATTTTTAGCCCAGTTTTGTGCACCTTGAGACTTCCATATATGTGACATGTTCACCTGTGCTCCTACCACATCCCTAACCTGTACAGATGGTGTGGTTTTACACTTTAAGGCTTCTCTCACACTTTTAAAGCTCTTACATTTTTTTTTTTAAACACAGTTAAAGTAGTCTACCTCCACTCCTTTCGGCTGTTCACGTCAGGGGTCGCCACAGTGAATCATCTGTCTCCATCTGACTCTATTCTCTGCATCCTCTTCTCTCACATCAACTAACTTCATATCCTCTTTCACTACATCCATAAATCTCCTCTCTGGTCTACCTCTAGGTCTCCTGCCTGGTGGTTCCCACCTCATCATCCTTCTACCGATATATTCACTCTCCCTCCTCTGTACATGTCCAAACCATCTCAGTCTGGCCTCTCGAACTTTATCCCCAAAACATCGAACATGCGCTGTACCTCTGATGTCCTCATTTCTGATCCTATCCTTTCTCATCACTCCCAGAGAGAACCTCAGGATTTTCATCTCTGCCACCTCGAGCTCTTTCTCTCGGCTTTTCCTCAGCGCCACTGTCTCTAGGCCGTACCACATTGCCAGTCTCACCACCGCCGTGTACACCTTTCCTTTCATTCTTGCTGATACTCTTTTATCACACAAAACCCCGGACACTTTTCTCCACCCGTTCAAACCTGCTTGCACACGCTTCTTCACACTCTCCATCACTCTGGACTGTTCACCTGAAGTACTTAAAAATCCTCCACCTTCTTTAGCTCTACTGATAAGCGCAGGCTGGAACTTTAACCACTTTAATGAGCTTTTTGTTTGTAGGATGTTGTCCTCTGGCAGAGCAAACACCACACAGACTCGGGTAGGAGTGCTCTTTGTCTTCATGTCACACACTGACTGTGATGAGGTCTGAAGTGTTGGTGTTACAACCTGTTACTATGTGAGCACCTTCAAGGCATGCTGAACACCGTATGTACGTCATATATACCTCAGACATGCATCACATTGACATAGCTATCCTCCAATACAGTAAACTGTAAGTTTTACAGTAACACAACACTGCAGGGCTCACTCGGAAACTGAAAATAACGGCTGCGACGCCAACGTGATCAAGCAGTAAGCCTCCTACTGCCAGTTACCTTCGCAGTCCGACTCCTCCAGGAGTGAAAAGCCTTGTAGGCGGCACTGACGGCGTCCTGAGCCTGCTGAGGTCCACAGTCCGAGACCCGAGCCAACTCCTGTCCAGTGGCCGGGTCCAGCACGGGGAAGCTGGAGGAGGCCGACACCCAGCGCCCATTGATGAAGGCCTGCGTCCGGAGCAGCTCGGCGGAAACACTCAGGCTGTACTGACGGCTCAGCATGCTCGGAAAAACCTGACGAAAAAAACACCGACTGTTTGCAAGCCAGGTAACCATTGTAGCTCAGGGTATGCAACGGAGAACAATCTATGTGCACTCGCATGAAGTGACGCTGTCTTACGTCATGACGTCACAAATGACGCACGGGCTAATTTGCATACTACCCAATAGCCCTGCCTGGTCTCGAGCTCCTTTTTCACGAGTGCAAGCGGTAACGTGCTAATAGGATTGCCTAGCTTGTTTGTTTGAAAGTATTCCTGTTCGTACACACTATCTGTCTGAGGATTGACAAATTATGTTCAACACGCGTGGCACAAATTGAATTCCATACCTTTACACATAACAAAACAAAACCAAAACAAACAAGGATAGTATGTCAGCATAAGATAACAGTAAGGCCAGGAGTTATTCCATCATGGCTGTGCCCGTGCTCCCACCCCAGCTGCTGAACAATCTAGGCATCTGTGAGGAAATGTGTTTCATTGTGCTTTACTGTTGTATAGGTGAGAAGAAATAATAATAATAATAAAGCAGCTTTCTTAAGAACACAACTTGTTTTGCATATGTCAAAATGCCCGAGGCATACAGGCTGCACAAGCACCTCATGGAGAAAAACCATCATCAGGTTTTTACTTTAATCAGGGACTAACACAAGAAGACAGCCGCATGTTGGTCAGTGATGGACAACTTCAAAATTTGTGCTGGTTACTTCAGAAGGCGGCTCATAAATCTACAACCATACCATCACAGACATTATGTCAGCATGTTTTAGGCATTTAAGGCTAGTGGAGTTCATCACAGCCACATGTTTACCAAATTGGATTACATTCACATATTCGGGTAAATGATTCATCTTTAAAAAGGTACAAATGATGCAACAAGGCATGGTATTTATTAATACCCTTGTTTCACATATTGCAATTTGGTTTCACTGCACATCTGGCTGAACGTATTGTTTACAATATGCCAACTGTTAAACCAACCATTACTAGATGCCCACATAAGTAACAATGTAGTCCCGTGCAAGCACAAACCCAGCTGTATCACCTTGTATGTGAATGGGAGGAAAACCAATATTGGCTCAACTGGCTCAAATAGATGCACCTGATCACATTAAATGACACACTGAGCTTGCTAGAACATCCAAAAATGGACATAATCCATAAAACAGAAACTTAAAAAAAAAGAAAAAAGAAAAAAGGGAGGGGGTCAGGGCAGTAAAAAACTTTTTATTTCCTAGATTCAGTTATGACAATTCTTTACACATACCTAGTAAAGAAGTGTGTATACCTAATTTAAGCCAGAAAAAAACCTATGTAATTTTGAATTACACATTGCAGCAAATTCATGTTTGCTACTGAAAATGTGTCCTGTGAAATATAAAACCAGTTTATTTAAAAAAGGAGGAGAAAAGAAGATATTTACATGCTAGCATTCCATCTCTGTGCCTTGTTAGTTGAGTAGTTATTTACCTGTTCATACCAGACAAGTCTGACAAGAATTGTAAACATAATCTGCAGAGGAAAATACTGAATATCGCTGATCTACATCCAAAACACACTAAGAAAATTAAAGACGCATAATATAAATCAATCAAACATATGCAAGTATACACTCTCATACACACAATAAAACAGATTTAACATATGGGTCAGGAAAGTCAAATTTACACTTGCCTTAAATGATCAGCCAAGCCAACAGCATTCTGAAATCATCATAAACTTCACTTAAATTATGTAACTATTTACCAAATGATCTACTGGTGTCCAAATAATAGACAAAAGTACATCACTCAGCTAAAAGCTGAAATGGCAGCCATTTTTAACCACAAATAAGTTGTGGGTGATTGTTTGATCCTTTCAGACTTGAAGAAATTAGCTTCTTATTTAATTAAATTATTGTTAAATGATATCACACAGCCCAATATGTTGTTAAATTGTTGTTAAACATGTGATGACTTCAGCATGCAGTTTGCTTGATTTTAAATTAATGCTCATAAACTTCTATCTAGCACTTATTTTACTGAAAAATGAAATTTTGCACACCAAATTGGCTGATCAACTACATATGTAATGGGAGGAAAACGTGTGTAAATTTGATTTCTCTCCCTGCACCATTTCTATAGGAAGAAAAGCAATAAATAACAAAGATCTACAAAAAAAAAAATCTGAGCACATTTTAAACGAAAAAGGGGGGAAACAAACTGTTTGTACATTGATCAACCACAAAATTAGTAATCAGACTTTTTGGCTCAAAGTCAGATTCTTCACTAATAGTAAAAATACATTTACATCAAGTTTAAAGACAAAAAAAAAATTCTTAGGGGCAAAGTACATGTAAAACCTTAAGCACTATATAAATGTACATGTACTATACAAAATTATCCATGTATTTTCAAATATAAAGCTATACAAAAAGGATGCACAAACATTTGATAATTCTGCAAAAAAATATAATAAAAAGACAAAATAATGAACAACTGTATTTATGAAAATAGGATGACTATACACACTCTTCTGCATCTCTGCACTGTTCTTCAAAAACAAGAATGGCCTCCTCCTGTTAGGATATTAACTGAAGAAAAAGAGAAACAACATTTGAAAATTATTTTTGCATAGGTTCAAATGATCAGCATTATCAGAAGGCATCTTTAACATAAGATGAATCCAGTGTTTTGATTGTTGTAAATTATGATTTATATATATAAATAAATAAAAAATCAGTATGCAAAAGGAGTTATAACAGCACCAGAATGTCAAGCTATAAAGTTGTTGCTTTCTTTTACTCACACTCTTCACTGTCTGCTTGATAAACTCTTTCCTGGCCGTCAGGTCAAAGTCTGGATAAAGGTCATAAACCTAAAGGGAAATGTAAAAGTTAATCATAAGCTCACTGTTAGTGTTATGTCACCAGTCTCAGAAGTCAGTGCTAAAAGAAAAATCATTAAGAACGATTTGCACATTAATCTTCATAATAAACAGGTGCTTTTATATCACAACAAGGATTTATTTTACAATAACATTTTGTGTTTTCTTCTTACATTGTCCACAATTACACTGACTTGCCATAACAGTGGGCTCATTTCTACCTAAAGTAGCTGCGTCACCCGCCTTCATCTGTACATGCTGCTCAAATGGCTTAGAAATCGGTCATACAAATAGACATAAATATCTAAAATCTCACATTCCCTGTTTAGTCATGTTTAATGAAACTTGTCAATGGCCGTTTTTTTTTTTTTTTTTTAACTTAAAAACAGTATGTTAGTGTTAAGACAAGTATTACTGCAGTTTTATGCTGTGACTGAATAATAGAAATTTTTCTCATTTTATTTGGACGTGCCCTGCATGTGCAATTAATAGCTTTTGCTTGATAAACATGCATTTTTTACAAGACACTTAGCAGCAGGAGCATATATTAATGCCATTACAGTATTATTCATAATATTACAACACTATTGCGCTATGAGCGCTATGACCAATAAGGGGAGTTAGGTGAAATTGTTGAAATTTTCAATTTTGGCAAAAATTGGTAATAAAACCTCATCATTTTGATCCTTCAACAGAACGGAGATATTTTAATTCTAAACATTGTTTTAAAGCATTTTAATGAACACTGTCCAAGCTGGTTACTCAAGTTTTCACAGAAAAACATACATGGACTCCTCATTTAAATACTCTAAAAATAAGTTTCAGATGTAATTTTGTTGCTACATTGATGCAGGACGTAATACAGTAATAAACACGGTATTAAAATGGAGCATATTGAACCAGCATTCGGAAAATATGCATAATTCAAGTCACCCAAAATGCAACTTAATACTGATTTGATGTTATTGGTCACATATATTAATTTATACCTCAGATACGAGAAATACTCTTTTCTGATTGGCTGGCTGGGGGTTTAATAACTTCACATAACAGGACACCTACAAAGTAGATCGGCTGTAAAAGGCTTTTATCACCGTTCCATATCAATGGTAACCATAACAACCATAGTAAATTACCCACTGACTGGCAGCCTGCATAGCTACCCATAACAACCAAATCAGCTAGACCATGCACCCCATTTATCCTTGTTCAGGACAAAAGTATACCACAAACATGTTTGTTTCTGAGAAAATTATTCTTCATGTGTTCTTTCTGGGCCTATAAATATACAAATGTGCTTAGATGTTTGGTAACCGGGGTATGAGCGGGGGTAACGGCCATCGGGGGATCCCTTTATATGGATTTGATAAACTCAGCTCCGCTTCGCATTGTGTAGTCTTTAGCCTCTGCCTGGTCCATTCTGTATAATGAGACGCCTCAGTGGCCGTTATCCCTCACATAATACACCATATAATTAATACTATAACATGACATTATAGACAATATTTGCCAAGTTTGATTGCATATTTAGAATGAGTGCTGATTTTATCCTCCAACAGACAAGTGATCACATGATATAGCCACTCAGATCTAAATTAACATCTACTTCATATAGCATGACATTATTTTCTTATCATTTGTTGTATAGAAATAGATAGAGCAGTAATTCAAATGGAACCTAAAACACAATGAGCCCTTTAGCCCTTTCCTGCATCATGCAAAATGCAACGTGATGCATAATGTTTGTTCCTTTTTTAACTCAAGTCTTTTAATCATTTATGAATGAAATGGATTTCTAGTGATGATCATGTGTCAAAGTACATGAAGTGAACAACTGTAGATTTGAGACTACGCAGGTAAATGCATTGCCAACCATCATGATCAGTGTGATCACGGACAACTTTTACAACACTGACATAAATTACTAAAAAATAAAACAACTACATATGTAACACCGTGTTGCCAGGTCTGTAAAGTCTGCTGAACAACACCTCAATGTAGCACCAGTGCTTACTTACTAAACACATCTTAGCCAAGCCAAAGGAGCAACTAGGTATTTAGATCCATGACCGTTACCCATGTCATATTAGGTGCTTTCGTACTGCTAGGGACTTTCCATAGTTCTTATAACTGTTGGAGGAAGTAGCCCCATTTTTGTGGGTTCGCACCACAGAAACTGGGGACGATTAAAAGTTCTCATAATTCCGTTTTTAGGAACTTTTAAGCTCCTACTTCAGGGTAGTTACTTTCCCAGCACAATAAGAACCATGAGAAATACATGTGCTTGGAGAGAGATGTAAGTGCAGTGAGATTTTTTTTTGAGTTGTGCAGTTGTTTTTTTTTAAGCAGTCAGTATGCATTACACTGTAAAGTGTATAAAGAAACAGTATAAAGCAGAGAAAAACCTACACAAATGCACTTTTTAAAATAAAAATCCACGACATGCAGTGGTTAACAGATGAGGTTGGAGGTGGAGCCGAATCCAGTTCGACTGTAAACATTCAGTCGGGTACAGACTTAAATCCATGTGAAATGTTAGGTGTGTAAATAACAGCTCTTAACGTTACAATGAAGAAAATAAACACGGGTATGGACAGACAGTCCAGACCGAGTCGATTCTGATGTGGCTTACATCGGTCCAGTGTTCTGACTGGCAGTGCAAATGCAAACAGAGAAAAGGCTCTTGAACGTGTGTAGCTCTCAGGGGGTAGATCTTCTCAAAATCTCCCTAAAACCCCTTGGTCCGAAAGCGCTTACTGAACATGGCTAAACTAGCCAAGCAGAGTCTCAGGTGTAACTCAGGACAACTGGGCTGTTTACACCGCACTGCACTTTGAAACACGAGTCAATCATTTGCTGTCTCTCCAATTCAATATTCAATTTATCATCATGATGACAAAAGCCTCTTGAAAATAGTGAGTGACAAAAGAAGCTCTTTCCCTTTTGTTTTAGGAGCCAACAATGAAACCTGTTTGAGAAATGTTAAAATTACAGAAATTTTCTTGTACTGTCAGTGCAGTACACAACTGCTAACTTCTCATGGGAATTACAAAGCCACAGCACCAACCAAACAAATGAGCACCAGAATGGCTAAGAACATTAAATATTCGAGAATAAACATATTTAATGCGTTTCAGGGTGGAGTTGTAAGAAGTCACCTGTTGGCAAATCTGCTTCATCGTCACTTCCTCCAGGTTAGCATTTTTCAAGAGATCTTTGACAGCAGTTTTCAACTGTTCATCGCTTGGTGGCTTTTTAATCATTTTGATTAGCGGTTCATCATCTTCGTCATCATCATCTGAGCTTTCAATCTTCACTGAAATTTAAGACAGTTTATTAAATAAAGACAATGTTGTCTGAATATAAAAAAAAGATAATTTCATGACCAAAAAATAAAAAGAACCCCACAACAACAAAAACTCCTATCTACCACACATCAGAAAACATGACACAGTACAGCTTTACAAAGTGCTTATATTGAGTAGGATAACATTAAAATAGCAACTGAAGTGGTGACATTAGCCACTTATTTCTGATAAGGGCAGTTTATTTTTCCACTATGGCTTTCAGCAGCTACAGAAACTACAATTTGGGCAGTGGTTAAGGCTCTGGGACAAGCCCCAGCATCACTGTTGAGCCACTGAGCAGGGCCCTTATCCCGCTCTGCTCTTGGCTGAATCTGTGCTCTGACCCCAGCTTCATTACAAGCTGGAACAGGCAATGAAAATAATTTCAGTGTTATAATGCATATGTGGCATTTTATATTTTCTTCTTCTTCTTAATCAATATTATGATAACAGTCGGGAAACCATGCAAACGTCATGATAGAAATGATTAGCAATTGATATTCTCAATCTACAACAAAATCCTGCCCAAGAGTTCACTTCATATGTTTTAATCTGTTATATGTTGCCTTTTTCCCCCCCAAGCTTTTGCCCATCACAAAGGACACTGTCTTGAACCTAGTTTTGGTTGGAGACTCAAGAAATCCACTAACATGAAATTCACATATAGTGGAACCTTGGATTGTGAGTAACTTGGTCTGCGAGGTATTCGCAAGATGAACAAAATTTTTTTAATAAATTCTGACTTGGTTAACAAGCAATGTTTTGAATTATGAGTACCATATTTTCCGGACTATAAACCGCTACTTTTTTCCCCACACTTTGAACCCTGCGGTTTATGCACCAATGCAGCTTATCTATAGATTTTTCTTCGCTAACTGCCATCAGGGGGCCCTAAAACGTGAAAGACGCAGCAGATCAATGCACAGAAGAAGACATTACCGGTAGTTTTTGGCACTTGACGCAAGAAGCATGGCACGCACAGTAAGGTATGTAAATAAACATTCATAAAAACTTTCTTGTGTAAATATCTCATTTCACAACATATAGATCTGCGGCTTATAGTCTGGTGCAGCTAATATATGTAAAAATATTTTTTTCTTTTAAAATTTAGTGGGTTCGGCGTATATTCCGATGAGCTGTGTAGTCCGGAAAATACAGTAGTATTCGTCTGCTGAGCCTCACATGATCACAACTTCTCTCTCACTCACTGCAAGATTGTGGTTTCCACTCTAGCATATACTGTTAGTGTGCGTCACTTATTTGTTTAATGACAATGCAATGTCGCATTTCTGCAAAATCCTCAAAAGGAGGCAAAAGCAGCGTTCATTGGATAGTTTCCTTGTTAAAGTCGCACGAAAAGAAAAAGATCCCAGTGAGCCAACAGACTCCAGTGATTCTGTGAGTTGTATTGAAAGTAGCACACAATAATCCTCCTGCTCTCTCACCCCTCCTGCTCTCTGTCATGGATCTGCCCGTGCAGCACACCCGTTTGGCACTTCCAATAGCGGTGCATGTCGGAGGACTCACGGATAGAATACTTCCGGGATTTGTGCCACGCTCACTAATTATATACGTGGGCAGGGAGTAGCACAGGGGTTTAAGACGTTGGACTACTGATCGGAAGGTCAGGAGTTCAAATCCAAGCACCACCAAGCTGCCACTGTTGGGCCCTTGAGCAAGGCCCTTAACCACAAATGTTCAATTGTATAAATGAGACAAATGTAAGTCGCTCTGGATAAGAGCGTCAGCCAAATGACAGCAATGTAATGTAATATATAGACTATAAATAGACTGACTCATGAACGCTAAGTTCGCGAAACGTTACTTTGCATTTCCCCGCGCTATTGCCAAGCCATGTTCTAGTGTTTACCTTGCTCATGTTTTGACTCGTTTGTACTCTGGTTTCTGTTGTAGCCTTTGATATTTCTGTTTCTGACACTCCCTCGTCTCTCTCACACCAACCATGATTCTTTTCAAAGCTAAAGTGCAGGCTATTTTGTTTTATGTATATTTACTTTATATTTTGCAAAGTGCAGGTTATTTTGTCTTATGTATTTTTACTTTATATTTCGTATTAATAAGTTTCCATTATTTCTTATGGGGAAACCTGCTTTGATATACAAGTGATTTGGATTACAGGCACGTTTCCAGAATGGATTATGTTCGCAATCCAAGGTTCCACTGTATTCTAAACCCTGGCCAACTTACACTTGGTCTTGCTTGTAGCATTTCTCTTCCTGTTGCTACTGCTGTCAGCTTTCTTTGTTTTAGGGGTAGGCTTGGTCTTCATTTTCTTCTGGGTAGCTGGCTTCGTTTTAACCTTAGAACATGTGAAAAAGACCTCTATGAACATTTAAAGTTAACAATAACTTATCTGCGCTCAAAATAAATTCACCACATCTAACCTTTTTTGGAGGTGTGTCTTCAGCAGACTCTTCATCATCATCTTCGTCCGATATGGCCTCGTCAGAGTTGTCAGCCTTCTTGGTGGTGGGTTTCTTCTTACTACTGGGTTTCTTTGACTTTGAAGTCTGCAATAAGATACATTAATTAAAAAGATATAAATAAATAAATCCCATAACCCAATGACAAAATTAAACACACGTACAGGTCGGACTTATTAATTGCCCACGATTCTCATATGTATTCTGATAACGTAGAATCTGATGTAGCAAGGACCAGCCAGTACAAACAGCAAAGTTCTGTCAAATGCAATTCCTGTCCCTGATCTGAGATATGGAATCATAGTGAATGTCTGATTTTCATTAGTTAATTTTCAGTAAATTTTTATTTATTACTATTTTTGTCAATTTCAAGTTATTTCAGTGACCATTGTGGGTTTTTCTTTCTTTAACGGAAGGGTACCAACAATTTTGTCCACGTGTGTATATCTCCTTTTGTCAGGAGTGTTTACTGCATTAAAATGACAGCTCATTTCGTTAGCATTAAAAGCCCTAACGGTGACATCAGTGTAATTTTTTATCTTGGAGATATTCCTGTCTCGTCTGATTCTGCTCACGATGATTTTCAGACAGATGAGAGGTCACACACAATAAGTAGTGAGAAGAGTTCACGAATTGTATAACTTGACATGTACCATGCGCCCTACGATTTCTACTTACTGGTGGGACTATGAAAGTTTGAATATTATCACAGGATTAATTTCTCCTAGAACATGTCAGCCCTGCAATATTTCCCTAATCATAGAGGCAAATAGGCTGAAAGATCTAGGTCCAGATTACCCTGCAAAACAACCTTGGACAGTGAGTCAATTTTTGAGAATTTCATTTTTTAAAACAATCCATTCGACATTTTCCCAGAAACAAACCACTGCAAAAACTGCTCCATTCAAATGAAATCACTCTGTAGTAATTGGATTTTTTTTGTTGTTGTTGTTACTCGTGTACTTCACCAAAATAAAACACTTAGTAACATTAATGTCCAAGAGTCAAGGTTGGACAATTACACCAGGAAGCCTTTTCTGACCTGGGGTGTATTTCCTCGAAGGTTTGTAAAGTTCTTTATTAACTTTGTATTCAGAATATTCTTTAAATAATGAGTGTTTCCTGAAAGCCTTAACTATGCATATAAAATCATTCATAAATTAATGAGTAATCTGTCCCATTCATTATTCACTGAGTACTTCTTTATTTGGATCATGTGTGCCCTACCCCAGAAAAGACAGAGGCTGTTTACTCATCCATTTATCCAAACTGGTGTTTATTATTATTATTATTATTATTATTATTATTATTATTAGCAGCAGCAGCAGCAGTAGTAGTAGTAGTAGGAGGAGTATTCTGATTTTCATTTCACACTTTGCTCAATACAAATTGAGCAGCACAGTGGTATCCAGGGTCCCTGCTTTAATCCTAAGATTGAGTTACTATTTGTGCTGAGTTTTGCATATTTCCCCCATGTCAACATGGGTTTTCTCTGGGTTCTCCGGTTTCCTCCAACCTCCCAAAATATGCATGTGCACCTTACCCACTGGAGACTGTGATGCCTTAGAACAGGGGTGTCCAATCTTATCCAGTAGTTTAATCAGCTGAGCTTGGCTTTCAGTAGACTCAGATTTGGTTTCTGCTTGGTTGGAATGAAAACCTGCACCCAAAGCTGCGCCCTTTCTGGATAAGATTGGACACCTCTGTCTTAGAGGCAGTTGCCTACTCCTCTGCACTTGATACTACTAGCTGCTCACAGCATAATGGTAAGACCTATATATATATATATATACACACAAAGCACACACACGTGTATATATATATAACTAAGACACTTGCATACAGGATATTTCATTTCCTGAACCAAGCTGGAGTGGGAGCATAAGTGAGAGTTATAAAAGAAGCTCTTATGTAATGGTTGTGTGTTTCTTTTTCATAATTTTGTTAATAAACACTATCATTACAAGACAATTTAAAGAATAAATTAAAGCAAAAAAAACCCCTAAATATCCAAGATAAATATCCGGCAATGTCTCACATTGTGTTTGTGTATCCTAAAGAAAGTTCTTTGGTATTTGCTTTTGGGCAAAATAGTTGGTAACAGGAATGAATGTCTTTTCATGCTGTGGTTCTATGAGTGACTTAGTTTGCAAGAATTTTTTTTTAATATTATTATTTTACTCAACGTGACAATCTGCCATTTGGGGAAAAAAATGTTTCTGCGCTATCTCTTCAAGCAAAGGTGATTTTAAGTTGTAAATTGTTCATTAACATTCAGGACTCAGGAGACAGTTTGACATGGAGGTATCATGACCTGAGCACATTTATCCCTGGACTGTGAATCAACTGTTTAACTGTCGACTTGTGCTGCTTTTTGCCACACCTGATTGGACTGGAGAGAAAAAAAGTACTTACAAGACCTTCATTAAATTCCTGTTACTTAATGCTTTTTGGAAACACTCTTAAAACAGGCTTATGCGTAATGTCATTTGTTAAGTTGTTCTTTATTCACTAAGACCTGGTCACCTCTGTCTTTTAGTTTGGACCTTAAAGCTTCAAGTGTTCATTCTGAATAAGAAATGATTAACATCCAGGGAAATAGTTTCTTACTGAGGACATTTATTTTAGATCTGCTTTTAGTGGAACAGACTCATTATTGTGTGTGAATGACTAGGTGGATAAATCAAGGCTCATCTGTGCCTCTGAACAACCTGTCCTGCCAAAACCTGAACTTTTATTCATGGGCATGAAACTGAATGAATGAATAAAAAGAGCCTTTTTTAAAAAAAAAAAAATCAAGACTGGCTCAACAGAGAGCGTGTTAACATGACTATGGACCCCGTGAATATGAGGTTCCTGTGCAGATTATTAGCCTTAATTAGGGAGTATTTAAATCTATGTTGGGTGAATCATTTAAATTCCTAATCATCACATTTAAATAGTCCTCAATAAATGGTGTAGTGTTAAAGGGTGGATTAGACCTAAAATCTTTAGGAGTTCTTCTACAAACAGATCACAGTAATTTAAAAGCATGTTGGGGTTTTTTTTGTTTTTTTTGTTTGGGTTTTTTTTTTTGGGGGGGGGCGGGGGGGTGTTTGAGCAGGTATGATCTGAATTTTTGCATATTCAAGATTTATATACATAATATTTACATAATCAAGAGCTCTAATACTGTTAGTAAAATATTGCACACCATTGTTTGGGTGCATTCAGAGTTTGTGCTTATATAATGATCGAAATTTGCATATCAAGCCAGTGTATTCAAGAGAAAGTTCCACCGTAATTGCTAATTATTCCCAGATTGCATGTTAATGAAATGGTTATTGCTAAAATCCTTACAATTAAGTGTCTTGCCTAATGAGTTTGTTTACACAGGTGGTTGCAACACACTATAATATATGTGCGTGCGTGTGTGTGTTTCAGAGGCTGGCGTGGGGCTGGGGATCGGTGCCTGCTGTTTAACGCTGGAGAACAGCGCTCCTGGGATCTACATTCACAGCCTGGCTCCAGGATCTGTGGCCAAGATGGATGGCAGACTCAGGTGTCACAAAACAAATCTACTCATGTGCCTAGCTGCTGTTCATCTACTGAAAGTTATAGTAACTCGCTAAGGTGTAATTATTCTGGGACGCACCTAGAGCCATACACAAAGTTAAATCACTGAAATTAATTACTGAAGTCAGGATAATAGGGTGATGTGCAAATATATAACTTAATATATAACAACAGGTCTGATATAGATAGTGTCTCCATTATATGTTATGTATTACTGACATGGGGCCGTTTCCAATTAGCCTCATCCGCTGGAGAGTGTTAAAAAGGTGAATGGTGCTGGTGTTTACCATGTTGCAGATACGGCTTGCATTTGATCTATCAGCTAAGCTCAGTTTTACTTAATTAAGGAAGGGAGAGGCAGGAACTAGAGCCACAAGGGAAAAGAAGCCAGACATGTAAATCTTTATTTTTTTTACGCACGGTGTATAGTGTGTCTATATGTGTGCGTATGGCAGTGTACTCCTTGTGTTTTGGTCCGTGTGTGTGTGTGTGTGTGTGTGTGTGTGTGTGTGTGTGTCTGTCATGGCAGCTCATGGACATTTGACTTAAAAAGAATGTGCGCTAAATGCCAAAACAGCATGAATGGGCTATTTATGGCTGGAGATTCAGTGTGAAATTGTAGCTCTCCAAGGAGCTCTCCAAAAGTTACTTTTGGTTTTTTGCGGGGATTCTCAAACATTATTTAGACATTATATAGGGTCAAATAATTCTGAACACCTTTTGAGGTTTTAAGTGTTTTCCGTAGAAACAGTAGAAATCTCTTAATTTTTAAAGGGCGATCTCTGTAACCGTGTATTTTCATGTTTAGCCGAGGGGACCAGGTGTTGGAGGTAGACTCTGTAAGCCTACGGCATGCTGCACTAAGTGAAGCCTATGCCATCCTGAGCGAGTGTGGACCTGGCCCTGTAAGCCTCATCATCAGCCGACATCCAAACCCTAAGGTGTGTTTGCCAAAAACAAAAAAAAGGTTACACATACACACAGCAGACACATTAAAAAAAATACCCCATGAGCTGAGGTCTCTTTAAGAACTAAATCAACAAGACAGTTTTCTTAAGCAACTAGAAACATTTCAAATACCTGCTCCACCCAGGCAGTCTCCGTCAGCATCTTTTCCCTCGCCTGCCACATGAGCAGTAGTGAAAAGGCTGCGTCCACCTGCTAACGTTTTAATCATCCTGTTGCATGAAAAACTGAAGCCTGCCAGAAAAGTAAACAACATTCCTTTGGCCTGTGTTCAGGCGGCTTAGGTTTTCCTTCCTCTAATGAATGAAGATGTTGAGGAACAGCCCATGGTGAAGTGTGCCACAAGGGGTTTGTGGTTGGAATATGCTGACTCTTTGGTCTCCGTAAAAATGATTGCTGAAACTAATGGAGCGTGAGGTTAGCGGCGTGAAGCCGCCCTTAACACTTACCATGTGAGAAGAGAAGGAAATGGGTTCAAGTACACTGACCTTTAATGTCTTTAGACCATAAGTGTGTGTGTCTAGGGGCATTAGGATTAAAAAATAAAACCTGATTTTTCTTGTGGAACTGTAAGTTTCTCATGATGTAGTAGACAAAGCTGACGTTATGTCCCATGATGTACAGGTTTTAACTCCAGTTTTGTGCATAGCTTCATATTTTATCCTCCAACACATCTTGTTCAACAAAATTAACTAGCTGAGATGCTAAATAACTGATGTGTCAGCTACGTTAAAGCAAGTTCAGTTTGTAGTGCCTGCAGTAGTGATAAACTGGAATTCTCATGGACTTGTTCTAGACAGTCTGGCATTTTATTCACTCACATAAACCACACATAATCGCTTCCTGTTTACTTTGAGCCCAGGCTAAAATCTGTCTAGGATCTCCTTCTTTACCCATTTCTTAATGGAGGCATAGACAAAAATAAAAAAAAAGCTGTATAGTCTCTCGATTATATATACGTAACAATATATAGCCTTTGAGAGGAGTTCATGAGTTTTATGGTTGTTATGAGGGTGAGGCTAATAATATAATGAAATGAAGGTTCACATAAAAGAGTTCAGGTACAGCGGCTCAACCGTGCGTGACATCTAAACAGCAAACACTTATATAGCAATGAGAGAGGTATACGAATGCTGACTTTGAATGTAGTAATCTAAAAGATGATTGTTAAAAATCCGAATAATATCCTTTGTGAAGATCTTGACAGGCATGGGCTTTGCCAGCACGAGAATCACTGCAGAAGATAGGAGGAGAAGCCGCAGTACAGGGCGACCACCCTCATTTTTTTATATCATTTTATCTTAAAAGGTTCTTTGATTTCCTCCCACCTCCCAAGAACATGCCGGAGATAAAGTGTTAAATTGCATGTAGGTTTGAATGTTTGTGTGTATAAGTGGTGCTGTTCGATGGACATACTGTACTTCCTGCAGCATTCATAGAACTGGCTCCAGATCCACATCCACTGTAACCCCGACCAAGTCATAGTGGTTAATGCAGATAAATGATTCTTAAAAACGTGTATCGTGTTTGTTTTCTGCTTTGGTGTTTCAGTAGAAAAGAAAAATTTCTTTTGATTTCCAAGCATTATTTTTTAAAAGAAACTGTATTTCATTCTCTTTAGTGCTCTTTCTAGTAATCTATTTTATATTCATAAACAGTATTTTTTTTAGATGTGCCTAAGACACTTTTTTTGTTTACCCAATACTGTATATTTTGGGATCTTTTTGTTTTTTTCTTTCCTCATTAGCAAGGGCTTCCAGGATTTCATTCAGCACATCATTTATTAATCATTGTTTTATTGCACGTAGTATTTGTAGTGCCACCTTGTGGCAGCAGCATCTCAAAAAGCTGTCCTTTAGTAGATTACTTTAGATTACCTAACAGTTTTGATACCACACAAAAACAAAACAAAAACACTTATTTAAGAGTGGAGTCACTGACTATTAAAGCTCATCTTGAGCGTTTGACAACTATTATATACATGCACATACAGATGCATTGGATGCTTTTAAAATAACTTCAGCTGTGTGTGCGTCTTAGATATCGGAGCAGGAGATGGACGAGGTGATCACTCGCTCGACTCATAGAGATAGCATCGGCAGCCATTCTTCCTACAGTCTGGGTAAGCTCCACCACTGAATAATTTGAATCTTTTATAGGGCACGAATACTTGGAAATTCAAAATTTCAATCGTAGAGTGTTATTGGAGAATATTACAAGACATTGTACAGGTACTACAGTAGTTCTACAACCTCATGGAGAGGCATGAGGGGGCCATTTTGGATGTTCGTTGAAGTCACCAACTATTTTTCTTCACCCAATAATGGGTTAAAAATGCTCTCGGTTGCCTCTTCCAGGACAAGCTGACAATTTGATTGTTCCACTAACTCACTCATGAGCTAGTGCTGCTTTGCTGGAGTTTGTGAAAACAAACATCACAAATTTGCCTTTGAATTCGTACTAGAAGAGTTATCATGATGCTTAGTAACTTAGTTGCCTAGGTTTGTCCAAAAGTTTCTTAAAAAAAAAAAAATAAAAAAAAAGGTTAGCTTTTTGGACGAGATACACACATAGGTCATGCTGTTTTAATTTGGACTCACAATTTGCATTTGACTGACATCACTTTGTGCTTTTTCTGTGCAGGACAATCATGCAAAAGCCCTTCTCCTATGATGAAGGCCAGGCAAGGTGATGGCAGCCAGGCCCTCAGCTGGACGATGAAGAGGTTTTTAGAGCCGGCCAGCAGAGTAAACAAACAGCCCCTTACAAAAACACAGAGTTTTTAAGATGATTATCATATTGTCTGATATTTATTCAAAAACATTTGTAAAAAACTGACTCACTCGACTGCCTTTTTTGTTGAAGTATTTAAAAAAAAATTCAGTATCTTTTCTCGGGTAGTTTGTGAGCTTCATCATAAAGTTTTAACTTTTTATTCTGATTCAAACTTTTTTCCCTACAGCAAACTTCTCTAAGCTCTGAGGCCGAACTCTCTCAGTACTTCTCCCATGATGTCCCTAGCCAATCTTCCCTTTCAGCGATGGGCTCTATTGATGAGGGTGTGCTTCAGAACAGCAGGAGCTGCAGTACCTCACTGGATGAGTCAACAGCACCTCATTTTCACAGTAAGCACAGAAATATTTTCGTTCGCTGTCTCGTAAGTTCAGCCAGCTGGAATTATATCATTAGCTGGAAGATGATTAAATGGTGCAATGTGTTCGCCACAACCCTTTAATTTTGACTAGAGCTAGATTCTAAAATGACTTGGATGCCTGAACATATTCTTAAAAATCACATCAGGCACAGAAGGAATCTCACTGAAGCTTTTTCCTGTCTTCTATTTCCTGTCTTCTACAGCTTATAAAGAGGGTAGCCCTTGTGCTAGATCTTCTGGCCCTGTTAATCGTACCGCAGAGCGGCAGGCTAGCATAACCAGCAGCCCCGGCTCAGTTCGTAGTCCCCTCTTACGTCAGCGCTGTGTAATTTGCTATGAAGATGAGGCCAGTGATGATGATGAAGATGTAGGTCCCTTCCCTCATCTAAAATGTGGCAACTCTGATGCCACACGCCACCAGGAGGATGACTCGGGCATTGTTGTGGCAACGTCATCATTGGAAGTGGACGATGAAAGCCAAGACGGTAGTGAGGGAACCCGGCTCGAAGCAGTCACTCCATTTTATAGCAGCTCGCTGGAGTCAGTGGAAGGGGGAGGTAACATTGCTGAACTGCCTTTTATGCCCATCTCCGAGCAAAATGCCAGCATGGGAACGAGGAAAGAGGCTAAGCGCTCGCCCAAGCTGGAGCACAAAGCTGTAACGCGTGTTAAGAGCATGATGAGCATCGAATGCCCCAACCTGGCACAGAAAGCCAAGACTGAGGACATCACTGCAGCACCCGTGGGTTCCCAGACTCAAGCTTCCCAGAGAGGGAGATCCCAGCAACAGTGCAGGAAAGGTGAACCCAGTGAGCTGGCAGGCATCTGCACTATTGAGACTGTGGTTCTAAAGCGCAGTGAGTCTGAGTCCTTTGGACTTGACCTGGAGATCAAGTCGTCACCTCTGAAAGTGCTGATTACTGGACTGAGGCCTGGAGGTGCTGCTGAGAGGGTAAAGTGCTGTTGAGCAATGTGCACCATTTTAAATATGTAGATGTACACCATTTTAAAGGTGCTTTTGGTTATAATGTAGCCTTTATTGCATGTCTGCCACATACAGGAATAAGCAGAATATACTGATGAGTGAGTCATTTAAGTAATAGTTGTTTCTGAGCTTTCATTTTTGACACCAGAGGTAACTTCACTGTAGATATCTTCATTCAAATTCTAAAGCAAAATGGCTATAAAACTGCATTAAATACAAGTAAACTCTGCATATTATATATCAGCACATAGAGCTCTAATAATCATATGCTTCGGAAAAACTGCGATTTGCAGTACTGTCACACTAAAATAACAACCTGCTCCTTTAAGCCTGCATTGGGCGAATAACCATATTTGGTAACTTCATCGAGATCCAGATTGGCCCATGTCTCTCCATGACGTTGTAGAGCCACATGGATTTCTCCCATACAAAATAAATGTTCCTTAAAGTTCATTTGTATTTTTCTTTACACACACACACACACACACACACAGAGATATA
>JAQMCW010000014.1:10644483-10660590 GCA_030068335.1 Chrysichthys cranchii | reverse complement strand
CAAACTCTAGTGGTGTGGAGGGGAATTACCTGAACTCAGATCAGCCGTTTCAGACCAAAAATAAATAGGCGACTATTAATCGACCAATAAAATTGCCGTCGACTAATTTTCATAGTCGATTACGTCGACTAATCGCGGCAGCACTAGACTACAATTGATTGCTTGTCTTTGAAGGAAACTGGAGTACTCCTAGGAAACTCACGTAGGCACGGGGAAAACCTGCAAACTCCACAGAGAAAAGCTCTAGTTGGCCAGCAGGTTTGAACCCAGAACCTTCTTGCTGTGAGGCGACAGTGCCAACTTTAAATTTCCATCTCACTGTGTGAGAAAGTACAGTGGGACCTGGACTCACAAACTTAATTCGTTCCGAGACTCTGTTCGTGACCCGATTTGTTCGTGACCCGAATCAGTTTTTCCCATTGAAATGAATGTAAATGCAATGAATGTGTTTCAGCCCTCAAAAACATGTTTTTAAAGTGTGTTATGGGTTTATGTGTGGCAATAAAACATAGAATGAGATTAAAATAACTTTAATTATAGAAAAATAAAACTAAATGAAATAAACAGATGAATTTAATGCGCGTTACCTTTGCGGTGGATACGTAGTTGTTGTTGTAGGTGGACGGTGGTAGAGGGATATGGTGGCGCTTCTCATGTTTTGCGATTATTTCCTTCTATATTTCAAATGTTATATGTTTAGGTTTCTTACTCTCACTACCATTTCCACTTTTCACTTTCTTGGGACCCAGAATGAAGCTTATAGAGCAGAAATGCAGAGAAACACAACGAAAAAATGTATTGAACACGTTCACACCACGAGTGCTTGACCGGAACTGAATGTTTGCGCCATGAAGCGTGGGTTGGCTTCTTGTACATCAGACGAGGATTTGTTCGTCGATCGGTACAAAATCTGTTTCGGAATTTAGTTCGTACATTGATTTGTTCGCCATCCAATGAGTTCATGAGAACATTTAAAAAATGAATCGTGCTTTTTGGTTTGTTTTCTGTCTGTCTAATCAACCAGTCTCTACCTACCGTGGTTCTTTAGTCATATCTTTACTATAACATTATTGATGTCAAATGCTGACTGAAAACCTTTCTCCACATTATCTTGTTTATTGTTTAATTGTTAGACAGACCCAGTGAACTGACGCACAGATTGATTGGACAGGGTGTGCATTAGGAAGATTAAAAAAAAAAAAAGAAGAGCTGCCTTTGTTCCATTGGACTTGGTTCGACATAAAGCCAAACTAATTCGAAGGACATTTTTTTTACAGTTAACTAATCTAATATGCTAAAAAAAATGGCGCTTGAGTGCGGTTGCTATCGTATTTTTACCAGCCACATCTGGATAGACCATATATATCCACTATACATTACTGTGCTACACGTTACCATTTATAGCATGACTTTGGAAATATGTAAAGTGCTGTTTCTAAGTATAAAGAAGAACTGCCGGTGAAAGGATGTCTGTTGGCATGCTCAGTTGCTTTCACTGCTGATCCTTGAAGAAGCATGAGAAACTAAAAATGCTGAGTAAAGCTGAGTACATTTCATTATAGCAGAGACTTAAGTGGATCAGATGTAAAAACAATCCATGCATGCTTTTGTTTCATAATCATGTTTATGTATTTATTGATTGAGCGAGAGTGAATGATAATTAGTTTAGATTTAATTGACCAGAACAATAGCAATGTAGTTGCCTTGAAGCAGTAAGTAGCCGTTATGCTGTATATGTACTTTGTCGCAAGTGTGTGATTTGTATTTTGTTACTATTTCCACAGTGTGTCCTACTCCGTCCATGTCTCTGATGATTATCCAGGTAAAGTATTGTTTTTTCTTTCATTCTCTATTTTTTATTTTAATTTTTTTGCATCGGGGTTCTCAGTGCTAGAGAGATATGAAGAGAAAAAATGTCCCCTCCAGGTATTCATTATTATATTTAGGGCTCCAAGCACCAACATAAACTCAGCCCTTATGTGTCCTGTCAGTGGAATGTTCATCAATAGAATGGTCTAAATTTGTATTATTTGACCAATGTGAATGATGTTAATGAAATAAATACTAAAGGAATTTTGTTTTGTAGTTATAGGGATCCCTGGTTACAAAAAGCATGAGAACATCCGTATTACATAAACAGTGAAACTACAAGATCAGTGAATGTTGTGTTTATTTAAGCTATTTCACTGTGCAAGAAAGAATACCTCAATTATTATGTCAACCTCTGAATGTACAAAATAAAGGCAGTAAAATCTATAGGTGTTACATATGCATTAACCATAATGGCTTTGAGCTGCCTTTTTTTCCCTCCTTCTGCTTGTCATGGCTTAATGAACAGCATATTTAGAGATCATGTCAAGTTTCGCCGTACCGCTATGACAAGCAGCCGGAGTCTTTTAGGCAGGGTTTAATTCGGTCAATGAACTATAATTGGCCTGCCAAGAAAGCTCCTGCAGGACGTGTCATGCGAAAGCACAGTGAATGTATCCGCTGCTGAATTGCCCACAGCTTCAGCGTAAGGGTAGGCTTTAGCCTTTTTTCCTACTAAGAGGTCAATTTAAAATGGTGCTTCATTTTGCTTTTATTCATTCGTCACACTGGTACATCAATTTTAAATGCAGAAATGCGTTTATTTGTTATTGCGCTCCCCTTGCAACCTGTTCGCTGGCATTTTTGAACTTTTTATTACTGCAGAATGCTTTAGTGTAACCGTCATTAAGCATAGGTTGGATGGTAGCAATGTGGTTTATGACCTGTACATTTTAGCCATGCTAAGTTTGGAGGAAATCTCAAGGCAGTTCAGTTTTATCTGATCTTATTGTTAGTTTGTCGCCAAAGTAAGGAATAAAACAAGGACGAAGGTGAAGGTGGCCTGAGTTACTGTTACCATTAGGGATACGTGATATGACTCTAAATATTGTGTGACAGCAGGAAAACGTCTGCCACTTTATATTATAGAATATATTATAACACTTTGCGGCAAAATTTTTTGATATTTGGATGACTTATTTGAGATGTTCTTCCGAATGACGGACCGCTAGGGGCCGCTAAGGCCTTTGCCCCACTAGCTGCGTTGTGTGTACGTGACGGCGAAGTTGCTGATCTGCTGCGGCTTGCATGTTTATATATGTCTACACTGCTTTGATGCTGGTCAGAAATAATAGAACGTTTGGGTTCATTTCATTTTAATTTTAATTTATATTTAGTTTAGACAGACAACGGTTATGAAGCCTTTGCTTAACCCTTGTTTACAGCAAGAGAGCGAGAGAGAGAGAGAGAGAGAGAGAGAGAGAGAGAGAGCAAGTGCACTGGAGATTCTCCTGCCCTTCACCTAATGTTCAGTTAATGTACCGAAATAATATAATTATAACCTACTTTGGGTTCCTGCTATGACTATATAGTACACATACAACCTCTACTTTCGTAAGTCTCTTAATGTAGCCTCTCCTTTAATAACATGCAATTGCTAAAATGGGTGAAATAAACATTTATATGTGTGTGACATATAGCTTAGGCAATGAAGGTATACTGAAAGATGTCAGTTATGTAATGGTGCTGGTATGTTGTCAATATGACCCTCAACAGAACTTTCCAGTGTCTATTTTTGCTAAGAACGGCTTACGTCACTCGTCAAAAATAGCCGCCACACCGAAACACTAAATTACTCGCCAGTGCGGTGAGGCTCGAGCCACACCTGTGATGCACGTCTCACGCAGGCTGTGTATCTGCTCTTACCTGTTAACACGGCCGCCGACATGAAGATCGTCAGGTTCCGTGAGCGTCACGTGTGGACTTATCATTAAGACCAGGATGTATACGTGAGATAAGGACTCTCATCTTATTATTATTTTGGATCAAATCATTTTGATTTGTTAACAGGCTGCTTTTTTTAAACGCTGGACAGCTAATGGTAATGATTTTTACCAGTGTTAATAAACAGCCTTATCAAAATATGCACCTATACCAAGTGTATATTTTATACTATATTATTATTTAGCTCTTTTCTGATGATTTTGATCATTTGAAAATGCTACATTTGTGATTTTTTTTTTATTTTATAAAAGTAGGTACACATTCATTTAAAAAAAAAAAATCCACATTCATTTATTATTTAAAGTTATGGAAATCATGCTACATTGTGATATGCACTGTTATCTCAATGTTAAATTACCTATCACAGAGCCCTAGTTACTACACTGAAGTTATTTATTTTGCTATAACAGCCCATCCTGAAGTGTTCTCCCCTCTCTTATATCACTACAATTTGCCAATGAGAACATTTTTTAAAAATTAAACACACCCTACATTTTATCCATTTAGAGTTTCACTCTGTTGTGGAACACTGAAAACCAGTTTGTGTTATCACTTATGGCATAGCAGCTATTAGTAGTCGTTCCCTCACCAACTTCACTTTTCTCTCTTAAGGTAATAGGACAAAAAAACAAAACAAATCATAGATTGTAATATTACCAAGAAGCTTTAGTCAGTTTTGTCTCTGACCGGTATGAAGCACTAACACTGGAGACTCCTTCCAAAGACGCTAAATAAACAAAGAATGCTGCTGGTATAAGAATTGATTAACACTTTCTAACTAAGAACCAAACAGCGTTGTGGTATAACGCACTATAAGGCCAAAAGTATAAGGACATCTGCTCATCACACCCATATGTGGGTCTTTCTTAAACTGTTGTCACAATGTTGGAAGCACACAGTTGTGTAGAATGTCTTAGCATGCTGTAGCATTACAGTTTCCCTTCACTGGAGCTAAGAGGCGCAGGCGTGTTTTAGCATGTTTCAGTGTCCCTCTGCACAAACAGACCTCCATGAGGACTCCATGATGTGCCAAGGTTGGTATGGAAGAACTCGAGAGTCCTGCACAGAGAGCTGACCTCAACCCCCAGTGAACACCTTTGGGATGAACTGAAACACCAACTGCAGCCAAGACCTTCTATTCTGAGCTCATTAATGCTTGTGTACCTGAATGAACACAAATCCCCACAGCCACTCTCCAAAATGTAATGAATTTAAAGCCTTCTCATAATAGTGGAGACTACTAAGATCAGCAAAGGGGCACTACATCTGAAATTCGATGTTCAGAAGGAACATCTAGGTGTGATGTTCAAGTGTTCACAAACTTTTGGCCATACATTGTACAAGAAGAAGCACTTGTTAGAAATCTCACTGTCATGATTGTAGCTCTTTTTTTTGCTGTTCAGAGAATCAACTTAGATTCTGATTTCAGAATGACAGCGATATGCTGATCCCAACCACATTTCCAAATCGGTGTCTTGATCCAGTATTCTGAAGCTTTATCCTCCCTTCATCGTAGTGCAGAGTCAGCTTTGCAGAAGAATGTGCGATTTCTTGGGTCATTATTCACAAAAAGTAGCAGATAAGCCTTGAAAAATAAAAAACCCAAAAAACATAAAAAAAAAAGATAAAAAAAAAAATTTGTAGTGTGATATATGGTTCAACAAGGGGGAAAAAAAGATGTTATGTTAGCCAGACTCCTCCTTCTTGTGACTGTGCAGTGTCTGAAGAAACATGACTGGAAAACTGACTTTCATTGCTAATTTGATTATGCATTACAAGTAAATAAATTGTGCATTATAAATAGAAACGTATTACAAGATTCAATGAGACCATTATCTTAGTCTGTTCATCTGTTTATTCTTGTCGTTATTGTGTGCATGTAAACATGATTAATCAGAATTGCTCAATCAGGGCTTGTCTGATTATCGTTCATGTTAATGCTAATAGATGTGCACTGTTTCCCTTTCAGACAACACATACGTCTCAAACTCTGAGAACAACGATGACGTATTAGTCACGAGAGATCCAATACCAGTTATTTTCCATAGAATTGCAACAGGTAAAGCATTTTTGTGATATGATGGAAATAAATACCTTATGTCTTATGGTTCTTTTGTTATTAATCCAATTTGTTAAATGAAACAAATATGTACATTAATATACATGGCGGCGATACGCAGCTCACTCTGTAAATGAAAATCCATTTGAATTCTTACAAACTCCCGGGCATCTGGAGACAATGTTAATTTACTGCGTTTGAAATAATCCCTTCATTTTACAGCAGGAAGGCTGATTTCAGCTGTGTTAGTCAGGATGTCCATTTGATTGAGCATGAAGCTCAGAACCAGATGGTAATATGAAATTCAGCTGCTTATCCTGAGTTCATTAGTCTTTTGTTTATGAAGTAATTCACATACATATTGTTTCTCACTGGTTACGGTTTTTTTTTTTTTTTAAATAGACCACAGATGGCCATTATCTTCTGTTAGTCAGTAAATTGGTACATTGTCATACATTCTGGGACTAATTATACAGTAAACGCCTAGAGTTTAATAGTTTTCTATTGTATTCTTTTGCAGTAATACCCAATACAACTAGATATTTTTTCCCCCACAAACGTACATAAAAATTCTCTTGCGAAGCAGCTCATAGATAGTAAGAACCTATTCACGACAGCACATACAGACGAAAGGAAAGCCGATCTAAGGTGTCTTAGTAAGGTCAGGAGTCTCAGGAGCACTGAAGGCCATTCCTCTGATTGGTGTTTCGATGGTGGTGGAGAGCAATATCTAACGATATCACTCCAAAATCTCCCATAGGTGTTCACTTAGGTTGAGATCTGATGATTGTAAAGGTCATAGCATATAATGTACGTCAGTTTCTTCCTCATTAAACCATTCACTGAGCCCTCGTGTCCTGTGGATTTGAGCGGCGTCTGCTGTCCCCTTAGGACAGAATCGATAAACACAGGAAAAAATGTATTAGAATAAATTCATGTTGCTTTACAGTCACTTTGCCCTCTAAATGGAAAAGTGGATCCTACCCATACAAGCCAAGTGTCCCTACAGCATAACCGAGACACCAGTTTCCTCCTTTAACGTGTCACTCGTCTGTAAACGACAGATGGTATATAGAGTCATAAGCCTGTGAGTCATACGCCTGATGCTTCCACTTTCGCTCTTAATAAAGCAAGAGCTCTATTTTATATTTCAGCCACAGAGACGTTTATCAGCACAACTTTGTCTAGACATAGTACATTTTATATTTTGACTTCATAGATGTTTATCAGCATAACTCCTATGTCTAGCCCAAATACATTTCCTCAGTGGCCTCTTTTTACCCTGGTGTGACATGAATAGATAGACAGCTTCTAGACTGTTAAACTCATTAGCAGCATAGCTAATTATTCGTAGCGCAGTAGATAGATCTGCAGACTCCGGGTCTAAATCCCAGGAGTGATGACAAGGAAGAATTGAGAGGTATAGACCTCAAGACATCTAGGGAGATTTAGTATTTCATGGTTAGATGAGGATGAGTTATCCAAAGCTTACTTGCTGTATAGGCATCAGGGTGCTGCAGTGTAACTGACTGTGATGTATGCATCCATAATCACTTTTAGTGCAACATCAATGCAACAGAGAATGCATTTATTTTTATGTATTGTTATAATTGGCAAAAAATTGCTAAATATTATAATATCACAGCATAACTTAGATAAACAGCTCAGCGGGTGTCATTTATCATCAGCGCTTTCATGTTTTTCTCCAGAGATAAGGACAGCTAATGATGACAGCTGTCTTTCCATCAAGTCAAAGCTCCAGATCGACAAAAACCCGGTAAGAGAGATATCCCAGATGTTCATTCATTAATATAAACTTTACATGGTGTAATAATTATGAGTCGCTTGTATTTTACAGTGCCATTACACTGTAGATGAGGATTCAGAGGGGGATAATGACTCCGAAGAGTTCTACTATGGTGGTCAGGCAAGTGTAAATACGAGTTTATTTACATCTAATTTGAAATATATTAAGAAATGATAAACCTTAATTCCACATTCTTTAGCTAAGAAAAAGCAGTGTGCTGCTCAGTCTTGTGGTTTTGTTACCCAGAAACCTGACAGAATAGGTTAAAAAAGTGCATTAATACAGATTAATGGAAACTAGTCATTATATAATCATGCAGGACACTGTGTCAATGTTTCGGCTGTGAGATGTGGTGTTCTGTCCAAATCTAAATTACATCATGTCAGTCTGGATTTAAGCACAGTGAGTACAGGCTTTGTCAAAAAAAAAAAAAAAAAAGCATTCTTCTACCCCCTTCTGCTGATGTGTGTAGTGCAGCAGGTGTGGGAATTGGAAGCACACAATGTGAGCACGCTACCAGTCAAAAGTTTTGGAACACACTAAGATTTCCTACATTTTCACTGTTACTCACTTTCCTCTAGACACTCAAAAAATTCTAGACAAATTCCAGACACAGTATTTCAATGGCACACAACACCTTGAGCCACAGATTTCAAATTTCAATTGGTCAGTCCACAGTACCCTACCCCAGTCTTCTACACACCAGTTTCTTCTTGTTTGGGACCCTCAAAAGAGGCGTTGTGGCTGAAATAGAGCTCCCTGCCTCCATCAGTCTTCTGCGCACAGTTGATGGACTGTGAATTTGACTATGCCATCAGCACGCAGTCAGTTAATAGGATGTCAGACATGCACTCTTACATACACTTTCTTTGTTATAAAGAAGACTTGTTTTATTTGGGTTATATTTTCATCTTGTTCACACTACAATAACAACTTTCCAGTGCTTAGAAAGAATACATCTGAAGTTCATGAAATACAGTAAATGGAAGAATAGAAAAAGCCGGTGATATGCAGAAACGTTTGACTGGTAGTGTATTTCTCAAATGCAAGGATGCGTCCTTGGTAGGAAGGGTCCTTCCGAGTCGGGTCCTTTTACAGGTGGGGCAATACTTCTTCTTAGCGTTCAGAGAGTACAGGTGCACATAGGGTTGTGGGTGTTTTTGGAACACTGAGGACACACACAGGTATGCTTGAAAAAATTCTCTGAATGAAGAACTCAGTCCTTGGTATATTGAATGGATCCTAGACAGTCCAGTGGAACAGTCCTTTGGCAGGATTGGATGACGTGGCACCCTTGAAATGCGTTAAAGATCCTTCCTTGACATTGAGAAGCACCTTATAGTTACAGTACAGCACTGTGGAGTTTCACACAAGTTTTAACAGACAGTAGAGACATATCAAATAAAACCTTGTCCACCAGGCAACTATGACTACAAACAAATAGCGTGAACATGAAATCTGCTTCTCCTGGCCATGTGAATCTGAGTCACAGGCAGAATGACGAGTCACACTTATGATCTGTGTTATTTGTGGTATATTGTGGTAATGCATATCCACTTATTTATTAATAATGTGAAGGCAAGCGACTAAAAGGAATTTAGTAACTAGCCAAAGCCGAAAACCCTTCAGATTTCGTTGGTCTATAAATCTATTAGTACATTCATCAAAGGAGGTAAGAGAAGGTTTCCATCATACAAAATACGAATGTCCACACCAGCGAGTCCTTCTTAAATGGCTCATATACCGGCTCAATGGAGAAGATCCATTATAGTAAAGCCCGGGCATGTGAACTCGATTTACCCTCGGTGGACCAGACTCACGGCAGACTTTCGTGACTGATTAGTGAGCCATCCTCTGGATGAATATGGATCCTCTAATGCCCTCGGTGGCTGTGAATGCCCGCTGGCACTCGCTCACAGTAATGTGGCCCCATTACGCCTCTGACATCCATTGTGGTTCTGGAAACATTCAATCACTGCAGGCTACATCATCATCATCATCATCATCACTTCATATCCTCTGGGGAAAAGTTATATTTCATCATTGAGGTGATCAGGTGACCGTGCTTTAGCTCAGCATGTTAGTTTGGTCTCAATAGGATAAAAAGATCTAACGCAGTTTTTTTTTCGCCAAATGTATTAGAGTATGCTGCCTGTAGTTAAACCTTACATTACCATAGCTACTCACACTTAGCTTTATTCACTTTAGAAGTTTCTTGATTTGCTTCTCTGTTGCTTTAAAGAATTAAAATATACTTATTTTGACAGAGTGAGTGAAGGGGAACACAAGCAAACAGGAACACATTGCTAATTAGGAGTGAACAGTTGATCCTGACAGCAAAACGTATCAAACAGATTTCTCCCAGCTTTGTATTTATTTATTTATTTATTTTAACTTTCAGACAGTTGAGTGCACAAAGATTAAATTCAAAAAGGTCTCAAAATAGGGCTGTTAAAGAAAGGAAGATTTATGAATGGCACTCTGATGTACAGTACGCGTATCTGTGAACCCGCCTTGTTGGGAATATATTAAGTGGGAATTGTGTAGCAGTTTTTTGTCGGTGATGTGATTTTAAAG
The DNA here is from genome assembly GCA_030068335.1 of Chrysichthys cranchii. Taxonomy (NCBI): domain Eukaryota; kingdom Metazoa; phylum Chordata; class Actinopteri; order Siluriformes; family Claroteidae; genus Chrysichthys; species Chrysichthys cranchii. The sequence goes on along the minus strand of JAQMCW010000014.1, from coordinate 10,650,334 downwards.
CAAATAAAAAGTTGCTTAAATGATCATGTAATTTTAGGCGAACCATATGAGGATTCTGTATTATTAGCCATAGTACTGTGCATATAAAACAAAACTATCCAAATTGAGTAGTTTCTTTGCTGTAACTGCTTAATGTGAGTTTTTCAAGAAGGAAAATTCCATCCTGAAACAAACTGAAAACGTTTTATGCTTAAATATTTGTGAGGTGCGTAGAGGTTTTGGTGCAATAGTGTTGGTTAGTGCCATAGCTTTTGTTAATTCTGTTAGCAATTAGTCTGTTCTTCTGTTAGCAATGTCACTGGGGGGACACTGATAGCACAGTTAGGGCCTGTGTCCACCAATGGCAGCAGCTATTTTCTTTACAGATCCTACACTGGTCAATGTCCTTGGGACAAAAATGCCCTCAGTGTACAGCATTTTCCCCCCATTGCGGGGAAAACATTTGGAACATCACTGAACTCTTCAGTGTCAGTTGTCTCTCATCAACCAATCAAAATCAAGAAGGGGGTGGGACCAGTCAGTGGTATTTCCTTCAAGTATTTGCAATTGTAAACATTATTGGTAGCATTTCACTTTGTGAGAATCTCAGGAAGAAATATAATATGAATTCTTGCTCCCTGCTCTGCTGCTGAATTTGGATCGTTATAACGTCCTGTTATTCATGGATCGTTTGCTAAGTGGCGTACAAGCTGAAATGCATCTTGCTGTCCTTTGCTTGCACTAACTAGCTTTGAGCAACCATAAAGATTATTCATGGATCTCATGGGAGACCTCGAACGCCTTCTCTGTTCCTGAAGTTCTGCTTCCTTCATCATCACAGTGCCGCGTTGAATAAAAAACATCCTCGAGATAGCATAGAAAATGGATTATCTTTGGTGTTATCTCAGGACATATTTTCAATTTGTGGAAAAAAAGTGGAAAAAGTTCTGACCTCAGTCTCCCAGAGTTTCCTTGGCTAAAGTTAAATAACTGCACTGCTGGTTTTTGTGCGTGTGGCTCAGAGTTTGACCCTTATATATATATGTGTGTGTGTGTGTGTGTGTGTGTGTGTGTGTGTGTGTGTGTGTGTGGTTTCTCCTGGCAGGTGAACTATGATGGAGAACTTCACAAACACCCACAGCTGGAGGCTGACCTGGTAGCCGTGAGGGAGTTATATGGACATCATGCAGTATCTCTCAGGTACCTGCTTGTTCTTTTGCTTCTTGTGGGTCCATAAGAGCATACACACAGGAGGGGACGAGCAGCGGTGTGGCATGACAATGAAATTCAGCGACTTGTAGCGATGACAGGCAAATAAACCATCGGTGATGTGAAGTGGACGGGTACTGAGTTCAACCAATTTCAACACTGAGGTGAAGACAAGTGGGAGCAAAGGATACTGTAGACTGACCAATAAATATACAAGAGGGGTTCCTAGGAAACCAGAGCATGGTCGGCTAACAGTCAGATAAAATCGACTGGTGACAAGAAAATCGCTTCCTGTGTGTACGCCCCTGTAGTAAAGAAAAAAAATTCTACTCGACTAAGGATTTTTTTCCTTCTGTCTTGTCTTTGTCCTTCAAAGCTTGAGAACCCGAGCAGTGGGTTTGTGCATGAAAGAGGAAAGCACTTTTTCAGTTCATTACTAAAAATCACATGAAAGCTATCCTTGTGCAATCAGAGACTCGCAGAAATGTATTGCTTGGATCAAACTTTCAGAAATGCTATAGTAGAGGGCATGGTGTGTTTTTTCATATTATTAATTGTTATTAATCTTAATATATTTTGGTGAATGAATTTTGCCAGCTTGATCATGGCTGCTTTTAAGTTATCGTACAATTGTGTAATGGGACGTGGCCACCAGCTGGGCGGGCCTTTTCAGTGCTCTGCAGCTGGGTTTTTTTTTTTCATTTCAATTTTGTATTTTTCTTAATTCCGAAGATGAAAAATGTTAGCTTTCTTCAAGTGTGTAATTTGGGGGACAAGCAAGAAAAAAACAACATGGAGGACAAAGTGGTGGTAAAAACATTGTCTTGTTAGTGAGCGAATATAAGGATATTTACGTCATATTGAATGTTTAATTGATAAATTTCCCACATTGCAATGTTACTAAACATTAAAATTTGGCTATTTTTGGTGTGTACAGTTAAGCCAGATGAGCAGCTCTTGAGGATTTTCTGCCTCAAGGCGCAGCAAAGGCAAACAACCCCCTAATCGTGAGAGTTAGACTAATTTGTAAACCAATCTTTATCTTTATACCAAATCCTTAACTGCTGATATGTCTAATAACATGTCTAAGAACGAGTCTGAAAGCAGCTGAAGTAATAATGCAATTTGGGTCTTACTAAGAGTAAGAAATCTGTCTGAGTATTATAGAAGTGAAAATATGAAATGGGAGAAGGGAAAAGGGGAAGTAATAACCTTCCAGCAGCTTTTAATGAAAACACTGCTGGGAGGTTATTACTTTACGTGCACACACACACACACACACACACACACACACACGAAATTACAGATTTTGTTTGGGTTTGTTAAGAGGAACAAATCACAGCTATGTATTTTTTCCAAGAGAAACCACAAGTGAGCACCTTGGTTTAGTTTTGAGACTGTTTTGACCTTTTTCATTTGTGAGCAATTCCCAAGTCCTCACTGATACGAAGCACAGCACCTTTTGTGTTTTTTTCTATCAGCATGACTACAGAACAACAGCATTGTATAGTCAGATCTGAATGTAAGTCTGAAGAAGCAGGTCTCACCAAATAAAAGCCATAAAATGTTCCACTTGCCCAAACCTTGCCCATGTGTTAATATACATGTTTTAACCCATCCAGCATTTCACCATGGTACTAGTCATATAAGTGTGAAAAATTCGAAGTAAGGAAACTATAACCTGCAGTACACGTCATCTTCCCTCACAGTAACTACCCCACATACTGAATGTGTGCAGTGGATTGGCATGGCATGTGATTTATCTCGACATCAATCTTCTAACAGGTTAAGCCTGCTTAACATGGCATGATCAATTTCCTCAATCCACTATGATGACGGGCCTTTCCAGATATCACCAGCTGGTCAGGACCGCAGCTTAACAAAGGGACTGATGATTTGCATATTAGCTGATTTTCACTGCTTACTTGCAGCCCATTCCAGAATTATTATTATTGTAACCATGAGCAAAAATTACTGTACAAAGTAAACGCGAACAGGGTCATTCAAAGTCTAAGGAGAAACAACAAATCAGCAACAATCTTTTTAGAAGGATATTTTTAAAAATAACAGTATTTGGTTGTTAACAGTGGTTGTTAGTCCTGTCACCTCACAGCAAGAAGGTCCTGGTTTTGATCCCCAGGGTCGACCTAGGTGTCTTTCTGTATGGAGTTTGCATGTTCTCCCCATGTCTGTGTGGGTTTTCTCCGGGTACGCCGGTTTCCTCCCACGGTCCAAAGACATGAACAGAGGGGATTAGGCTAATTGGCTACTCTAAATTGCCTGTAGGTGTGAATGTGAGTGTGAATGGTTGTCTGTCTCTGTGTGTTGGCCCTACGGTGGATTGGTGACCTGCCCAGGGTGTACCTCGCATCTTGCCGGAAGTCAGCTGGGATTGGCTCCAGCTTCCCCCGTGACCCTGAACAGGATTAAACAGTAGAAGATGAGTGAATGAGTGAGTATTTTCTCTCAAAAATATATGTGCCAAAATTATTGACACCCCACAGGAGTATTTTACATGAGTGCAAACAACTTGTTCTTGAAAAGCTTATATTAAGGATTATGTTTCCACAAAGTTCTGCTGTTTAATTTACTTGTGTCCTGTTTCCTTGGGATATGAATATGAGGTTACACACATGTAAAATTCTTTTGTCTTTTACTACCGTGGGAGAAAACTTAAAAACACAAAAGGGACAGATGGTTGTTGCCCTGCACAAATCATGTTATGGATATTAAAAAAAAAATACCTCAAAAACCCACTAAGCACAAAACTTTGTGATTTTAAAAAAAGCCCCCAATTTGCTCATTTTCATGAAAGGTGCCCTTAATTATGGAAGGCATTGTACATGTTTACATATTCATTAGCATTATGGTAAATATTTCATTTCAAGGCCTCATTCTTTCTGAGGAGCATGATACAGGGCTTGATTACAAACCTTTTTACAGTCATTATTACCACAGCATATCGTGACAGCATCTGTGTTCTTAACATCCTGAGAAAATGTGCACGCTTGACACATAGAGTAGGTGGGAATCATTACAAACGTTGCCAAGCTGTTGCTTGAAGAATGATTCATCTCTAAAATCTGGTCCTTCATGTTAACGCAGCTATTAAAAGCATATTTTTCAAATTCTAGGCCGTGTTGGTATGGTTTGAAGAAAGAGGACATTTTGAAACGAGCTCAGAGTTTATCCTTTGTAGTGACAGACATCTGTTTTGTCTGGGTTTGTCGTTATGTCTGTTTTGACAAGCCTGTTTTTGTGTTTTAACTCAGAGCAGCGATGTAATTGGACCATTGTGCCTACAGTTAAGATGCAGCATTGTGCATGTGTAAAGTGTGCAAAGTGTAGAAACGATGCACTGAAAGATTTGCCGGATTTTTTTTAAAGGGACTCTTTAGCCTTAAAGCAGCACTATAAATATAAAACTATTTGCAAGTGACCCCAAAAGAACTTTTCAAAGATGTTTTTTCTGTTTTTTTTTTTTATTTTTATTTTGAAGGCATGTCTAAAAGACAGATCGTCACCGAGAGCTGTTTTTATTGAAAAAGCTCTGGAAGTTAGCTGAGAGCAGAGGTCAGGGTAGGTCAGATGACAGTACTGTAGCAGAACCATCGGGGTCAGCAAGGCGATTCATCATCACTTCTGCACATATAACACTCAGTCACATGGGTAAAATAAATAAATATGTAAATAAAATAGATATATTCTTGATATTTCTTTGCAAGCAAGAATAATGTAAACTAATATTTATTGATCTATATAGTGATTCATGGGCTGCTCTTTCTAAAAGAAATGCACATTTCTTTAATAATGTAGTCTTACTGCTAAATTGGATCTGTTGGTTTCATGATCGCCCTGTTGTTGCTTTTGTTACCACCTGTGACTTCAACAAAGGCAATATTCTGGGGCTGATATGAGCCAAAAATGTTCAGACACAAGACAAACCTAGTAGTGAACTAGCCAACTAATATTAGCTGACTAAAAAATAGCTAGTTGTATTAGTCATATAGCTACCATTAGACGGCTGGTTTGATTAATTATATAATTATGAATTCATAGTTGGAATTAAGTTGATTTCAAGTCATTGAAACATAGTAGAAAATCTTTACAACCAAATGTAGAGTTTTTTTTAATGACCTGAAAAAGACAGCTTTCACCTTTCACTTTTCAAGCTAACCCCAACATTGTTGAAATATTTGGCAAATCTTGTTGATGTCTTTTCTACAAGTTTTTTCAACTTACACAAATTCTACACGTGTAAGTTGGTCGGCTGGGATTATGAAAGCAATGGGCAGGACATTTAACGACAGGGTTTCCTGTGTGAGTGCAGACAGTGTGTTTATAATATACTGGACCATTTCCATTGTAAGATCTGTTGTAAAGATTGGGAGAGAAAAAGGGGGTTCATGAAGCATTAATATCCATACATCAGAAATCTGCACTTGTTTACCATGTGAAGAATGAGAAAAGGCAAATATGTCTTCCTTTTCCCATTGCTGCTTTTTGGTCTTGGAATTGAACTGGAAAGTTGCTGAAACCTGACAACTTTGTTGCAAATTCTTTGTAAGAATCTGTTCCTTACGTATATATACAGTGGAACCTTGGATTGCGAGTAACTTGGTCTGCGAGTGTTTTGCAAGACGAGCAAGAAATTTTAATAAAT
>JAQMCW010000014.1:10631666-10643116 GCA_030068335.1 Chrysichthys cranchii | reverse complement strand
CCACGGCGCGTCACATGGGTGGTGACAGGTGTACTGGATTGGGACTGATTGCGGGAGCTATAAAAAGACTCACGCAAGCACGCCAAGGTTGCGGAGCATTAGTTGCCATTTTCTGTGCTCTTGCCAAGCCTCGCTATTCCCATGTTTGCTTTCTTCGGTTCTGACTAAGTTTCTGTTTCTGTTTCAGACCAAGTTACTCACAATCCAAGGTTACACTGTATCATGAAACTATCTGAGAAGATTATGGCTGAAACATTGACTGAAGTTAGAATAAAATTAAAACTGAATACTACTGCCTAAATGTGAACTAAAATAAAACAAAAAAATAGACTGTAATATGACTTTCTGCAATTTTCAGAGTGAATGTAGTTTTACATACATTTAAAAGTAAATGTAAAATTCTTGTCAGAATTAGCACTGCTGGACCATGACTAGATAAGAGGAGTTAAGATTGGATTTTACATCCATGACTTCACAGGATAATCTGGGAAGACAATCATTCAGACCAAACTGAAATCTTGACACATTTTATGATTGCCTTGAAAATCAGCTTGATTATCCTCTAGTCCCCAGCTTAAATTTGTCAAAAGGCAGCTGCTCTTTCTTCTCTATTAGGCTGACCATATGTCCTCCTTTTCTCAGACATGTCCTGTTTTTGAGATGATTTTTAAATTACCAAATATGTCCAGGATTCGGCTTTTGCTTTTTACATTCGCCATTTATTTTGCCCCCAGTATCCTCTTCTTTGAGGATGAAAATGTGGTCACCCTATCTGTATAAATGCAGTTGAAGAATGTGTACCATTGTAAACTCATGAGATTTGCACGATTGTGTCTTTGAATTCAGAGGAAACTATTCAGTATTCGGTGTTGCTGTAAGAAAATCTAAGTACAACAGCACTTTAAAGTATGGTTTTAATGATGGTCTCATATAATGTTCAATGAATAACAATGAATAAATCCCCAGAAAATCTGAATATGCTATAAAATAAATCATAATCCTGAGTTGTACATTTTTTTTCTTTGTCCTTTTAGGGAATATGGTGCAATTGATGATGTAGACATTGATCTACACATTGATGTCAGTTTCCTCGATGTAAGTATTAAATGTTTACATTGATGTGGTACTGTTTGCTGGAGAAGTGTATATATTTACAGTGGGGTCCAAAAGTCATTACAAGTTAGATTATTGACAAGAACTTGAGTGCAAAGTCGATCCAAGTTAGATCCAAACCATCAAAGTGTCGTTTGAACAGAAGAGGGTCCACATGGGGAAAATCTGACCTTGTGTACAAAGCAGTTAATGTGATCATTATGAACATCACAAACTTCCTTACACTTAAATGTGCACATATCTTGAATATTAAATATTGAAGCCAGTGAACATTTACTTTCTTTGTTTTAAATATTTCAAACTCCTAAATCCTTCTGTTTATTTCTAATTTTAAATGAAATATTGGAAGCCTTTTTAATGTGGCCTTTCAATGTGGATTTTCAAAAGTCTTTGGACCTCATTGTATGTAAGAATACACACTACTGGATTGTTCCACAGGAGGAAATTGCCCTTGCCTGGGATGTAATCAGGACTGAACCTGTTATTGTCCGTCTTCACTGCTCGCTCACACAGTATCTAAATGGACCAGGTCAGAGGAAACTCACACACACACACACACACACACACACACACATGCACGCACATACACGCACATACACGTACGTACGTTCACATTTAATGGCATTATACTGCCATTTTTTGTGTTCATATATTTAGCCATATAGGAATGGTGTACATAATCGCTTTGAAAAACCTAGATGTTTACTAAACTTTATTTACACTTACTCGAATCAGATACTTGTTCTTGAAATACTTGTACTTACTAAATACTTACTAAAATGTCCACTTGTATCTGTTGTTTTGTTGTAGTTCCCACCGTCGATGTATTCCAAGCATCCACAAAAGACAGGTTTGGCCTGGGACATCAACTGAAAAAGTATGATTTAAAAAAAAAAAAAATCCTGTATTAAATCTTATCAGACCTCCAAATTGATTTGTTCCCACTTCATGCTACTGTTTGAATCTTTTACCAGGATAATGCAGACTTTTGTCACACAGCAGTGGAAGCATAATACTAAAGACAAGCTTAACTGCCCACATAGCAAAAAGCCTACCGATAAGAAAGTGAAGTCTCCTCTGCACATCTTCTCAACTCTCCGCAGGTGAGAGCAACACTACTGCAATAGCTCTCAATTGTTATTGATTCTTCTGTTGTATAAAACAGAATTAAAATAATAAAACAAAACCAAACATGTAGCTGTGTTATATTCCTAGGCTTATTTTAAATGTGTAGCCTGTTCTTCTAAAGTGTGTTTGCAAAAAGCATTCACGTGTCAAAATTCTCATTAGTAATCTCGATTAGTATGACGACTACTGTCTTGCACTCAAATATTATGTGTCTGAGTATCTCAAGCTGTTAAATCTCCCTTTGTCTCTAATTTTTCTCCCAGTGAGAATGGTTTATAGATCTGATATAAAAAGAAACATCATTACAGAAAGCAAGTAACATTAGGAGGGATTGTACACACAAACAGTAATGTTTTCCCTCTTGATTTCCGTTTTCTAATTATACTTTATGCTGTTCTGTATTAATGCAGGTCCCCCAGCTATCCCCCTCCCGGCTGCACAAAGAACAAAAAGAAGCTCAAGCACGAGCAGGATGGTGTATCCAAATCGCATCGCCTCTTGCGCCGTACATGTTCGAGCGCAGTGAAGCCCGAGGTGGACGGCTGTGCCGGAAAGCCGCGCAAACTCCTGGGCCCTTCGCTGTCAGAGCAGACACCTGGCCTCAAACCACCTCAGCGGCTTTTGCCAAGACCTGAGGAGAGCGTGATCTCACGGTCTCACCGACTCCTGCCACACTCCGGTTCAGGTGAGCCTCGGTGTGAACGTAGCACAGGTGGCGACAGTAGTAGCGTTCTGAAGCCTCACCGGCTCCTTCACCGCACCGATGAGCTGGACGGTCTCAAGCACCACCACCGGCTCCTTGGCAGATCCTGTTCCAGCAGCGCCAAGATGACCAAGGGCGAGCCGCTTAAGGAGCCGTCTGGAGAGAGTCGTCGCCTCTCGCTCACCTCAGGGCTCATAGGCATCCTGGCCCCGTCACTCTCTCCTGCACCACCAGTAAGCTCAGTGACGAACATTCTGAAACTCTGCTCATGTTTTATTTATAGTTTTAAACAGTGCTGCTTGCTTGCACCATTTAGTTTCTTAGCTCTAATGCACAAGATTCGACTTAGCTGATTATCAAGCTCTTTATAGGCTGAATTATCCGAATTATAGCATGGAAATGATAATGCAGTGTAGGGCTATTACAGAGCTGGAATGTACCAAGTTTAATGATCATTTTGACTGAATGTGCGTTTTTTTGTGGGGGTTTTTGTGGTTGTTTTTTTTTTTTTTGCATTCTGCTCTGTGCACTAGATAATGTTTTCTCTTTTCCCTTTTTCATTTTGAGGAAAATAGACTTGAATTACATTAGTGTCTGGAACGGTATATGATTTGTCTTTTTGTTGATTAGCCAAACAACAGCGCCAAGTCTATACCAGTCAGAGACCGTGGCTTTCTCGTCCAGGTGAATATTAATCCACCACACACATTTCAGCAGACCACAGGCAGAGGTGTGTAACAGATGTCTAAGGTTCGGATCTAAACTTCGTTGCAGACGATGGAGTACGCAGAGCAGAGAATCCCAGTCCTGAATGAATTCTGTGTGGTCTGTGATGAACCTCATGTGTTTCAAAATGGACCAATGCTCAGGGTGAGTGTCCAAAACATGTGCCTGTGGTACAAACCAAGGAATTCACTGATAATGGATATCAGTCATCATGGCATCTTAGAAATATTTTATAGTTGCCAGTTGTTGAATGAACAAAGATAGAGCTTGGAATTTATAAGGGAAAGGCTGAGCATGCGCATGATTAAACAATATTTATATTACATTCAGAAAGGGAAAATGAATACTTTTGAACTGGTAACGTTTTACTACTAAAATCGTAACATATGTTATTTGAGCATCTGCAAGACCAACGTACGGTATATGGCCAAAAATATGTCTACATCTTACCATTACACACATATGTGTTCCTCCCTATATTGTTGCCATGAATCTAAGCACATAATTGTTTAAAATGTTGTAGCATTAAGATTTTCTGCCATTGGAACTAAATGGTCCAAGCCTCTTTGATCATGCACAAGTCCCCACAGCCATACTCTGATAGATATCAGAAAGCCTTCCCAGAAGAGCGGAAGATGTTATGCCAGCAAAAAGGGCACCAACTCTGCATTAATTACCATGATTTTGGTATGGCCAATATTATAGGTGTGGTAGGCAGGTGTCCACATACTTTTGGCAATGTAGTGTATAGCAATAATATGTAGCAACCTAAAGTGTTCTTCAGGTTGCCTAGGTTGTCTTTCTCAGGAACCCTTCATGATTCTGTGGTATAATCCTACAGCTGGTGGTATAATTCAAACAAAATAGACAAAAGCTCTCACCTTGGGTGGGATTGGTCCAAATGTCACGTGACTGCACTGGCGGCCTGAGTCCAAGTTTATGTTTCTGAAAAAATGTGTCCGAGCCAGTTTTTTCTGTAATCTTTCTTTGAGAGCTGCATGTTTGGGAGGGGCTTGCTTTGGTTTTGTTCCTTCATCATTTTAACTCTTTACAGGGCACTAAATGAAATACTTGGAAATCGAAAATTTCAACCCTAGAGTAATATTGGAGGATAGTAATAGACTATATATTACAATTTTTTTCATTATGTTGAAAACCAAGGTCACTAGAGTTACCATATGTGACCAATGTAGGGAAATTTTTTTTCCAATAACTGTATATGTAAAAAGTATAAGAAAAACGCATAGAAAGTTAAAGGAAGATTTATTTAGGATGTGAAAAATCATCACAGAGGGTGGGGGTGGGGTGGAGATGTGAGTGGGGGGGTTATTTTGATGTCCACTGAAGTTACCAAATTTGGTTCTTCACGCAGTAAAGGGTTAAACAGCCATCCAAGTTTTAATAGGTTACAGATAGCTGTAAATTACATTTTATTACCTTTTTTTTTATATGTAACCATTATTTTGCTAATGGCATACTTTTGTGTACGTTTCTGCAGCCCACAGTGTGTGAGAGAGAGTTGTGTGTCTTTGCCTTCCAAACGCTAGGAGTCATGAATGAGGCTGCTGACGAGATCGCCACAGGTGCACAGGTATGCGTACACACTTACCGTTTTTTATAAATACCATATACAATACCTTACCTTGCATACAGGCTTATTTTGATTTCCTGAATGATTTCAAACTAACTTCAGGTTGTCGACTTACTGGTCTCCATGTGTCGCTCTGCTCTGGAATCACCAAGAAAAGTAGTCATTTTTGAGCCATATCCCTCTGTGGTAGATCCCAGTGACCCGCAGTCCTTGGCCTTCAACCCAAGGGTATGGAATTTTAATATTTTAATACATTCAAAGTTACATTGTGTTAATGCTCATCTTGTGATGGTTAGTTCAAACTAATGCTATGCTTTCTCTTAGAAAAAGGACTACGATCGAGTAATGAGAGCTCTCGATAGCCTCACGTCTATCAGAGAAATGACACAGGTATTAAAAATAATACGTAGGAAATGCACCCTGTTGTGTATTTTGCTATTTCTCTGCCTTGTGAATTGTGTCTGAAAGATGTCAGTTGTGTTAAACAGGCACCATATTTGGAGATAAAGAAGCAGATGGACAGAATTGACCCCCTGGCTCACCCGCTGTTACAATGGTAGAAAATATCTCTCCATGCTTCTGCCATTTACTTCGTTTGCTAATGTTTAATGGTTACTTCATTGGTAATGAAGTATGATGACCATATTTTGGTCCTCAAAAGAGAGGACACTAGGGGCAGGATGGTGGCACAGGGCAGACGGACATCTTCAGAATGAATGGCAAATATGGAATGCATTTTTTTAAAGGATTTATGGTCACCCTAGTAATGTTAGCATCAGTGTATTGGAAGATGTTGGTCATTTGTAGTCACAGTGGTTATTTTAGATCCCAGATAGCAAAGAAGTGATGAGTCAGTGCCCTTCCTACACTTCCCACCTTCACCTGGCCCACATACTGACATAGCAGGTGGGAGCTGGACTAATCTGAAGCTGACATTCAGAACACTGGGCAAGCTGAAATTCACAAGCATTAAATCTGGAGTGTTGTGCATGGGTTTTCGTTGATCCAGATTCCGAATGTAGTGAAAACCTTAAACACGGTTCACACAGTTATGTACTTGCCATTTCCAAAACTGACCCTTTTGTGCCTTAACTCGCCCATCGGCAGCCTGGAATCACTTGCTATCTTTGATGTATGATGCATATATGGCTGAAGTTATTAAAAAAAACTAAGAAATGTGTGGTTTACAGGGTCATATCCAGTAACCGGTCTCACATAGTGAAGCTACCCGTGACCAGAGTAAGTCATTTTAATTTCTCTACTGACTGAACACTTGAAACGTAAGCAGAATGTGTTTGATTTAAGACTGTGTAGGAGTCCCGGAGGCATAAATAATGGAATTTAATTTTATAGACATGCTTAAGGTTATGAAATATGCTTGTAATTATTATTTTATTTTGCAACACCAGTGCTTTGCCTTTAGTTAGACTAACCCTGGAGTTAGCAAGTTTGTATAAGAGTTATTTAAAACTCTGTATAATGAAACATCTTATACACGCTCTGTACTGTTCGCATTAAAATGTAACTAAGGTCATGACTAGTGCTGTCTGGATGCTGTGCAGGGAACTGGATTAAAGTGTGCCTTTTGTGAATTCTCTTTCTTTCCTGACAGCAACTAAAGTTTATGCACACCCCACACCAGTTCCTCTTACTCAGCAGCCCACCGGCCAAAGAATCCAACTTCAGAGCTGCCAAAGGCCACTTTGGGAGTACCTTCGCTTTCCAGTAAGTCACAGCATTGATAGCGTGGCCTTTTCTATTCAAATGTTATACATATTATGGTTTGCAAATAAAAGTCCAATGCCACTTTTATTAATAAACACTGTATAGATGATTGCAGGGCTAGAAGTGAAGAAATATCATAATTCACTTTTAATAGTTACATGTTTGCTTACCTTACCACCCTGAAATCGAGGATTTCCTTACAATAACATGTCCAAAAGTGTTTCATTCCTTTTAAATGACAGCCAACTTTGCCAATGATTTCGATTTTTTATTCATTAAAGAACAGCAGTTTCAATTTGTATCAGTTAATAATTACATTAAATGTTATGACTGTGAAACAAGTTAGTTCCTGTTATCACTTACGGTAAGTCTTCAAGCCTGAAGATTCTCCTAAGACTGGAGACTCCTTCTATAAAAACATGAAATAAACATCCTTTAGAGCAAACTTCACAGTATCATCAATTATGCATTTTTCTTTGTTGAATAAAGTATCGTTAGCCTTAGATCATCAAGTCATCATGCGAGTGCCTATGAATTAGCTGTCATTATAGAAACAATTAAATGCATTAGTGCATGAATAGAAACTTGGGTGGCATGGTGGTGTGCAGTGGTTAGCACCATTGCCTCATAGCAAGAAGGCTCTGGATTCAAACCTGCCAGCCAACTGAGGTCTTTCTGTATGGTGTTGGCATGTTCTCCCTGTACCTGTGTGGGTTTCCTCCAACAGCCCAAAGACATGCAGACTAGGTCACCTGGCTACTCTAAATTACCCATAGGTGTGAATGTGAGTGTGAATGGTTGTTCGTTTCTGTGTTAGCCCTGTGACAGATTGACGACCTGTCCAGGGTGTACTGTGTCTCTCAGCTGTAGTCAGCTGAAATTGTCCCAAGCTTCTCTTTAACAGATAAGTACTGTAGATATATGAAGAATATAAACTTGTGATTTTATTGATTAAGTTTGCACCATATCTGTAACCTTGAGTTTGCTTACTTCCAACAAAACTAAAATGTTTAACAAATGTTAAAGGTATACATAGTAAAAGAATACTAAATTTTAATTGAATTGGCTGTTAATTCAGATTGTAATGATCTTTTCCAGTGGATCGCACATAGAGAACTGGCACTCCATTTTGAGGAACGGTTTGGTTGTGGCCTCTAAGACAAAACTCCAGGTATAAAACACCACAGCTCAAACTCATGTGCATATCAAGCCCTTTTATTCTCTGTGTTTAATGTGCAGATATATGCAATCCTTTTACTCAGTATTAAATGTCATGTTGGCTCATTTTATTTTGACCGCAGCTCCATGGTGCCATCTATGGGAGTGGAATTTATCTCAGCCCACTGTCAAGCATATCCTTTGGTTACTCAGGTCTGACTGTGCTAAGGAATTATTTGAAGTTTTTTGTGTGTAAATTTAGGATATGTTAGTGATACCTTACACATTGTTCATGAAACATGTTTGCATCTTAAAGGGATGAACAAAAAGCAGCAGAAAGTCGCGTCAAAAGACGAAACTGCTACAAACAAGACCAATATTCATTTGCAGGTAAAAACTGCTTCTAGGCTTTAACAGGTTTTCATAGATTTTAATGTAAACTTGGACAGATCTGCAAAACATGTATTCATTGCAGTCACAGAAGAAAGGTCAGCAGCCACAGTTTCTGCAGAGCCGCAACCTGAAATGCATAGCTTTATGTGAAGGTACAGTGTACAGCATGTGCACAGCATAAAAAGTGCCTTTCATAAATGCCTTTCAGTTATTTACTCTTATAATCGTTTTCACTCTTTCAGTTATTACATCGCCGGATCTTCACAAGCATGGCGACATCTGGGTAGTCCCAAACCCTGATCATGTCTGCACACGATTTTTCTTTGTGTAAGTTTACTTTACATTTACATTTACGGCATTTGGCAGATGCCCTTATCCAGAGTGACTTACACTTGGCAGTGGCAGCTTGGCACAACCTTCCGATCAGTAGTCCAACGTCTAAACCACTGAGCTCCCACTAACCCCTCAGTGGTACAAGAAAATGTTTATAGTCTCAGCCATACGTGTGTAACTTAATTTCATTCAGTAAATTAGCAGGGGTTTGATAAATTCAGAAGAACAATGGCTTTGAGCCACACATCACCTGGTTTTTCATTAAACATAACAAGAAATGCAGAACCTTCATTGTGCTGTTTTTCACATCGCTTAATCCATATAATGAAAAATAAAAGTCATCTTTGTTTATTTAGTGATTTTTCTTTTCAGTTCAAAATCTCAAAGTCAAAACAATATACCTTAACTTATACCACAGCAATATATGAATGACTACCATTTTTATTCATTAAAGGATGACGTCATGCTTTTTCTTTTTTTAACTAATAAGGTTGTGCAATGTCCCTGAAACTGCTACTTGTTAGCACTTACATTACAGCGGCTATAAGCAGTTGTACCACAACTGTTGTTCTTACCACTGCAAGAAAAACAAAATCATTTTTTTTTGTTACGAAGAAACCAGAAAAGGGTTGCAAACTTAGAATTGCAACAGCTATAAACAGTTGTTTTTTCTCTTTTGAAGTTAATAGAATCAAAAAACCTCATTTGTCCTGATGAGTTTCCTATGATGGAAAAATCTACTGATGGTTACAAAATGCTGACATTGGAGACTCCTTCCAAAACTGTTAAATAATCGTTTCCTCACAGAAATCTTAACCATTTTCATTTTCATGGCTTTTTAATCCTTCTCATATCATGTGCAGTGTCCACCATTTATCATTCAACATAGTCCCAGTGAATTAGGTGACGCTATACACACAATAATATGAGGGGGTACCCAAAAATGAACTGAAAAAAAAAAAAAAAAGATGTAATATTTTTTACTTAGTGAAATTTTAGTCTCATTCAAAGTACTCTCCATGTGAATGAATGCACTTATCCCAGCAGTTTTCCCTCTGCTGGTAAAATTTTGGAATTGCTGAAGAGAAAGGTTGTCCAAGGCCTGCAGCGATTTTTCTTTAACTTCCTGCTTTGAGTTTTTGAGCTCAGATTCGCTGTTATTTATGATCACCCAACACAAAAATCGCAGCATCCGTTTTAACAAGCGCCTAGAAAAACCTACACCGAACGTAGTATGAACATCGTATGAACACCATATGAACAACACAGAGCAATGAACTTTTGAACAGAGAAAACAAACTTTTAATGTACAATACAGCCAGCACTACTGTCAGACGTGCAGTTATGGAAAATATATCAACCATATATACGAATTTAACAATGCAGTGGTATAAAGTACATTTAAGAAACCTGTATACAATCACTAGTGAATAAAGAAAGTATTGCTAATCATGAAAAGTATATTTAACACAACCAAAGACCCAGTAAGAATAAGAATAGGTCAAGTAAGGATAAAAATACCTCAATACACCACTATTGTTTTAAACCTGGATCTGAAATCGCCTACTGAGCATTGGAGCATTCCCATTGTTCTCAGGAACACTCTGGAGATATAAAGAATAAAATGCAGAATTCGTGTCAGGAATGCGATTTACCTTGAAATGTATTTTTCCTCAACTATATAGCAATGAACTGCCTGCTGCCTCAGACAAGGCTGAACTAAATGTCAAACATCTCATTACATTTCTACAGATTCTCAATCACAGTGCTTTATAGATTTGAGGGTGATGGCTGAGGTCTCTCAGAGTTCCCAGGAGGATAGTTCAGATCTCTTTTTTGTTAATAAAGCAAATAGTTTGTGTTAATTTGCTGTTCTTGAAAGGTACGTTGTTTAACTTTCAGGATAACTTTCACAGATCCTATGAGAAACAATCCCATGCTCTTTAACAGACAGTTAAAAAAAAAAGAAAGAAGAAAAGCCTCCTCATGCTCTATTTGATGCGCTTCACTTCCTTATGACGAGATGTCTTGAGGTTTCTTTCTTAGGTGATTGTTTCTTAGATAATTATGACTGGACATTGGTTTACTTCAAATTATTGTAAGCTATTTAGTATTTACTTCTGTCTCTTTATAGCGCACACACATGAATGAATGTAATATTTGGTATGTTAAAAATTTGAATACACATCCATCATATTGGTTTCCAGTAACGGTTTTAGTTCTAATTTTGCTGTGTCATTATAGGAACTTAATGTCATTCATATCGAAGCTGCATTCCCCATTCTTACATGACAGTGATTGAAATTAGCTTTCTGAAAGAAGATCTATCAAAGTAAAATAACTATTAACTGATTCAAACTTATGAACTACTAAATGACACCATTTTAATAGTTACATTTAATGTTGTGGAACATCCAGAAACCAGTTGATACTTCTTTTCATCTAAATTATAGCAGGTATAAATAGTAGTTCCCTTTTTCTTTGTCTATGTATATATTAGAGGTGTAGGACGGAGCCGGTATTTGTATCTGTATTTGTATTTGTTGAGGGGGGGAAATTATTTGTATTTGTATTTGTATT
>JAQMCW010000014.1:10503370-10519244 GCA_030068335.1 Chrysichthys cranchii | reverse complement strand
ATTTTATATTCCAGAGTCCCGCGAAAGCCAAAAAATTCCGCGAATCAAAATTTGAAAATCCGCGATGCACTGAACTCGCGATAGGCGAACCGCGATATTGCAGGGGTTCACTGTATTTCTCAAAATTGAAAATGGAAACACATTTTTCATATTTAAGCCAAATGATGAGACATGAAAAGCAAATGGAAACAACATTTCTGGGGAAAAGAAGCCCTGTAAGAGCTGTAAGAGCTATCATGGGAACTTTAATCACATAACATCGCGCAGTGGAAACACAAACCATTCACAACTGTGTTTGGTTAGAATTTTTTAAAATATTGTTTCTATTTTGCACAAATCTGCAATGAAAACCTGGCTATTGACTATTCAATAGTTAGCTAATTAGCCTTTTTGTGACTAGCATTCAAGCTAGTTACTGATCACAGTTTCATAAAAAACATAAAAGCAAATGGAATAGCATGGTTAGTTGTCATTGCTTTTCCCATCCAATTTTCTTACCATTACAGAAAAGCAATTAAGACCTTTGTCTTCATTCTTGAATATTGAACACTGCAAGTTAAAAAGGAATAGTACACTTTATATTTCCTTGAGTCTTGACTCAAAACTGCTCAGAATCATAATTGCCCTCTAAAATACTGTATGTTGCATTCATACATCAAGAGTTTGTACCAGTAACTAATACTTTAGCTTATGACTCAATACTTATAATACTTGGGAAATGTTACACAATACTCATTTCTTGTAATTCTTGGGATAAGTAACACAAACCCCGTATATGTAAGAACATTGATATATGATATACATCTCCATAACAGTGCTAATTCAAAAGTGCTAATTTGCAGCATGTCCACTTATATAAAAGTTATAAAAGTTTGGGTTTGGGATGGGATTTTCAGTCATGCACGATCAAACTTAGTTCATACACATGAAGGGGCTAATGTTGTGCATTAGGCTATATTTACTGTAAGTACAGACAGAACTGCTTTGTGTGGTGTCCGCCATTAATGCTGAAAATTTGACGTTCTGAAAAGCAGAGTTTATACCAGTGAATATATATATATATAAAAAACCATCTGCCTTAGTAAAATAGGAGAATGTACTGAAATAGAGAGAAATTTCCAGAAATAAGAAATTCACATTTTATAAATCTAAAAATATAAAAACAGTAAGCTCATTTAAAACGAGATTCAACTTGTCCAAAACACTCGTCGTTACAAAATGCTATGAGAAAAAAACCTCTTAAAACCTTTTGGGTTAATCGTAATAACAAACACACTTATACCATATACCTTATATATACAACATTTCTACACATAAATTCTGCACTAATTAATACTAATGTCCTTTATTCCTCCATTTCTCTTGTTTTTTTTTTTTCTTCTGCCCTTTTGAGTCTAGTAACAGCTGTTTTTCAGCAACAGCTCCTGGCTAGCGTCACTGACCCCCACGGCAAAACACTCTTTTCATGGTCAGGTGGCTCAAGAGGTAACACTATATCAGCTACATAATCCACAAGAGGTTTGAACAGGGAACGCGACAGTCAAGGGAAAGAGTTAGAGGGGGGAAAAGAGAGAGAAACTGAAAAAGAGTAGAATTAGGTGCATCTGGTATTCTGATACGATGATGACCTAAATGTTAGAATAAAAAAAAAAAGGGGGGAAAAAATCCTCCTTCTTCCTTCATTGGTAGCCAGTGTGTGTTATCTCACTGCTATCACCTTTGCCCTTTTTCTCATAGTGGCCAGCTGACCCACGGAGATCTGCTTAGTGTCTGTTTCTGCTGATCACCTGCCACTCAGTGGTTAATCCTGAACGTTTATCTATGACCCAGTGATAACTCTGACTCCTGAACACTCTGGGAAACAGAAGAATTATCTGTACTGTAACCACAGTAGCCATGATACTGAAGTTAACACACATTTTATTTGATAATTTGCTTGCAAATATTTACGTTTACCCTGTACAGTGTTTCAGAATGCAGTTTTCTCTTATTCAGTGTTGTTATAATAAATGCATGTGGAAATAATGCTATGCAATGTTCTTAAAGGAACTATCTTAATCCAGAGTGGCTAGCCATGGGTAGACATAATAATTTCAGTTCTATGGTACAACCGAACATTCTACAGGGTGTCCGTAAAGTCTGGACACATGGGTAAAAATACAACTTCAAACAACATCTTCAATATGATTTCCATCATTCGCAATGCAAATGTTGATGCATTTCGCAAAATTACAAAACAGCTGAATTAAATGAAAAATATCCAATTATCCTGTGTGTCCAGACTTTACGGACACTCTGTAGAGAGCGTCCACAAAATGACTGGTTAACTTGCTCTGTATCAGATTTTATCTCTGTAACTTGTATTTATTATTTTAATTAAAGTAAACTGAATTTGATGTATTTTGTATTTATTATTGTTATGACCGAAGCTATTTTTAGTCTTAAAGCCATCCTTGTGTGCTTCATGGAAAAACAATAATAATTGAATAACTGAATCTCTTATCCTGCACGCACCTTTGGTCTTTGTACTGTGTCTATATCTGAAAAGATTCAGCGTTGGGTACTAAAATATTTCAATTCAGAAGTTCTCTATAGCTCTCCATAGTCAATCCAAATTCCTCTATAGTTGTTATCGCTTATATTGAGAGTATTATTTCAAATATCACATGGAACAACTTTTAAATATATATTATATTTATTGATTTAAAAGCCTTCATAAACTCCTAAGTCTGATTATATGATCATAGGTAATTATGACTTTTTTTTTTTAAATAACAGTTACATTTACATATTTCAGTAATGACATTTCCTCAGCAATGTCACCAGTCAATATACCTTCAGGTCATTACACAGCAGGTATATACTGTATCCTGCAAAAGATCAGAAATATATAAATATGATGCCTGCTAGCATTACGGTGTTCTTCTTTTCTTTGTTTTACTTCCCTATAAATATCTGTGTACAGTATATACATCATCTTTAAAGAAGTTTATTGCTACACTGCAGGATGAGAGCCTTATCCATTTTGGATGTCATGTACCTGAATACTGAACATCACCAGCTGCTTGCTAAACAATTTAGTGAATTCTAGGCCATTTTTTTGGGCAGCATTGGCTCGGTGGATTTAAGGCCATAGGTTACGGATCAGAAGGTCATGGATTCAAGCCCCAACACGCTACGCCAAGCCAAGCTGCTACTGTTCTGCCCTTGAGCAAGGCCCTTAACCCTATGTACTCCAGGGGTGGTGCTTCATGGCTGATCTGCATGCTAAACCCAACTTTCTAACAAGTTAGGATATGTACTAGAAAAGAAAAAAGAATGAAAAAGAAAAAAAACCCCATGAATTTCATGACTGTACCAGTCACAAGTTTAAACATACCTCCTCATTCATAGGTTTTTCTTTATTTTTCACAACACAGAAGACATCAGAACTATGAAATAACACATACAGCACATATGGAGTTATGCGGTAAAAATGTTTCATGTGTTAAAAAACAAATATGTTTCATATTTTAGATTCTTCAAAGTGGCCAGTGTTTACACTGATGACAGCTTTACACACTCCTGACATTATCTTAACCAGCTACATGAGGTAGTCTCCTGGAATGCTTTTCAGCTAACAGGTGAGCCTTGTCAAAAGCTAATAGTGGAATTTCTTGCCTTTTT
Source organism: Chrysichthys cranchii (assembly GCA_030068335.1). NCBI lineage: Eukaryota > Metazoa > Chordata > Actinopteri > Siluriformes > Claroteidae > Chrysichthys > Chrysichthys cranchii. The sequence goes on along the minus strand of JAQMCW010000014.1, from coordinate 10,515,578 downwards.
GACGCGTTTGAGATCATCGGTTGTGTTGTGGTAGTGTGTAGGTAGTGTTGGTGTACAGTAAATAGCCCTATCCAACAACTGTAGTAATCTATATTGTGTCAAGAACTGCTTGGGTAAGTAAAGAGAAAGGATAATCCATCATTACTTTAAGATATGAAGGGTCTTTTAAGAAATACAAATGAAGAGAAAACACTGAATTTGAAGGTGGGCTTAAACGTACGATTGATACTCTATATGGAACAAATGAAGGATTCATCTTCCTGTTGGTCTTCTTATACTGAAGAATTGTATGCTAGCATTAAAAACACAATGTATTTATCAATCAATTCTTTTTTTTTTTTTGGTATACAGTCTTGGCTGCTGTGTGCACTCGTCAATCAGAACAGTACTAAGCAGTAAATAGTAATGATGAAAACTTAAACACTTAGCATATAGATCCATCATTAAGTGAGGACATTGCGGCATTTTACCATAGTCTGTACCTCTGTGTCGTAACTTTGAAAGTAAGTAAAGTGGTGTAAAAGCATCCAGTTAGAGTTGCTACATGACATTATTCAATAATAAAATTTGTTAAAGTTAAAGAGTTTGAATTCAAGTTGTGCTTAAGTTTGGATGCAAGATTTATGAAACATTTTCACCATTAGGACCCAGAAGTCTTGAATTTGCTTGAATCTGTTGTTTGGTTAAAAAAAAAAAAAGAAAGAAAGAAAAAAGAAACGAAGTGAAAGTTTGCCTCATGTAACAATTTCAGTGTTAAATATAGGTTAAAAAAAAAGAATAGAGTTTAATTCACAACTTTAGTATGTAGTTTGGAGTTTGTTACCTAGAACAAATAAGTGAATAAAATATAATATAATACATAATAATGAATTCTCATTTGTAGATAATTCAGGACTGGATTCAGGACTTTTCAACATGTCAACCTGCTTCATAAAGAATATTCAGGGTATTTTTATTTAAAAACTATTACATGTTTTCTGAAAAAAAAAAAAAAAAATCTAATTAATAGCAACCCCAATTTTGCCTAAAACCAGCAATAAATTATCCTGTGTGTATACCTAGGTATATAATTCTAAAATTAAAAATAAATGTTATATACTAACTCAAAAGTATAAACCTAAAATCTGGTGTTTTGCAAAAGGAATCCACATAACGTCGACTAACCACATATTAAAGAACCTCCACCGAGCTTACTCAACATTCCCTTTCTTTTCTCCCTAAAAAACCCTGCCACATAGCAAAATTGGTAACCAAGCATAGCACAAAGCACATGTAACATCATCTGTTTGCCACAATTGCATTAACTGCACCACTTGAGCCAGAGAGGTAAATCAGTTTGGCTTACCTTTAACAACAAACACATGTACGGTTTTGTAACGGAGTAGCCCCACGAAACACAAGTCTTTGCCCACAAGGTGCGAAAAGTGAACCTTAGAAGTGCAGTAACAATGACCTCGTCTGAAATCACTGCGGATCCAGCGGCACCTTTATCCTTATCAAAGAATCTTTCATAAACGTGACCACAATAGCCAGTGAGCACCTGTTTGATTTTTCTCCTCCTCCTTCACAATTTTTTTTCCCCCCATACAAAGCCCAGCAGAATGTAAAAAAGGTAGACCCCTCAGGTGTGCTGGGCTCACTTTTATTTATTTATTTATTTATTTATTTATTTTCACCCCCACCCTCCCCCCAAGAACGAGAGGCCACCCCATTCACTTGCTCACACCAAGCGCTCGACTTTGTGCGGACTCGGTTTTCTGGTCCGCAGAGGGGGTAACTGAGATGGGGGCGACAGAAAGTGGCTTTAGAATCTGCGTTTGAAAGGGGACAGCTTTAGCCTGAATGGACGTCTATGGGCTTTGTTGTTTAAATGAGCGCTGTCTGTTTGCTGTTTCCACACTGCCAGGCTGGGAGATGAGTGAATTAAGTAGGTTGCCTCTTTTAGTGTGAATGGACCTTCCTCATGAGAAGATTGGCTTACCTTGCAGCCACACAAATGCAGGAGTTGTCCTTACAGTAATGATTCCTGAAAGAACCGTTTGTCATTTTTTTTGTTGTTGTTGATAGAAATGTGCTTTTTAATCAAATGCACTTGGTTAAAAAAAAAAAAAAAAGTTTTCTAAGCATACAATGTTTGCTTTTATCACTTGTTTTTCTACAACGTTCTGGGTTAGCATATTCTTTAATTTGGGATTCACAGAGCCCCGTGTTAAAAAGCAGGTTGACGGCATTAGTCAGTAATCAGTCTTTGTTGCTATTCTTTCTCAGGACCCTCTAAGGGCCTTTTTAACAAGTTCAAACATATTCTATCAAGGGCTAACACATTGTGCCTGTTGATTGCTGCTTTTCATCTGTCAAGTCCCAGGTGAAATTAGGTCAGGATGGCACCATTTTGAATTCAGCCTTTATTAGTTAGAAAACCTGCACTGCCTCCATCTTTTTTCCCCTGTGCATTGTGTTCCACAAAGGTTTTTATGACCTGTAAGTATATTACCACCTGATTATTGGCACTTTTTTGTCTACACGGCTTTGTTCTTACATTCTGTCCCATTTTAATAATAAACCTAAGGGTTATTCTGTCCATTTAAGCACTCTGCAAGCACACCGAACATGATGTAGTTATGCTTTTTATTGTAAAGCCAGTTTGTATTCAGTTTTCAGAAGTCTATCTAATTGTTTTTGTCAATGCTTTATATGGGACTCACAATCTGACTTGAGCTTCATTTGTAATTTTTACAATATTCTATTGGCTATAAATTCCATTATTTATATTCATAGATATATTGGCTTTATTTCCGTGTCTTATAGTTCATTTATATTTCTAACATTTCTTATACTGTTTATTGTTTCACGTGGATCCGTCAGTTTTTTTTCCCACTGCTTCAGAACAAGGTGGTTTAACAGCGGCTGAGCTTGCGTGCTAAATTCTTTAGCGCTCCCTTGAAAAGGAAACCACGTTGTGTCTTTAACTTGTCATTACTCCAGGCTATGAAGCAAAGGACAAGTCAAAAACAAGTCGTATCGTCTCAAGGTCACTAAGCAGTTGGCTCCTTTCCCTTCTTCTCGCATTGCCCCGATTACTGTGGTCATGGCCTGCAGTGTCGGAGGCTGACACTGAGATCACTCTGCACGCTATTGCCTATCATCACCTTCACTAAACCACCTCAGTGGGAGACCTTGGACTTTTGTCACCACTGGGTTATTGTGTTTCTAATTAAGTGGACTTAATACCAGAGCCTTTCTCTAGTGCATTAAGTGATATTGGCTGCACTACATTTGGCCCGAGTGATATTTATTCATCATCAGATTTTACACCAAATAACAACAGTCACCAATTCGACGTTTAATCTTCATTGATCCTTATGGCGTTTCATTCGGAGATCCTACAGTGCACCCCCCGCCCCCACGCACACACACTCAGTGTGTGTATTAAAGGGCTTGCTTTCAGACTGACACAACTTAATTAAAATGATTGAGGACTCATGCAAATAGTGATGAAAATGATACTTCCTTGTTCAGCAAATAGCTTGGCGTAGAATCAGAGACTGACTCCATCTTCATTGCCTTTCCAAATCACGTTTCCCAGAACTGAATTATGAATACTAGACTGAATATCACTCGGGGTATATTAATTTCAAACAGCAACACGTGAGATTGTGTAAGCTTTTAAAGGTTGAATTAGTGCAGAATGTTTAATCAAGGCACTCATTGAATGTGTAGTCGAAAGGAGACAGAGGACGAACAAAACGTTGCTCAGATGAAATGCACTGAATGAATTTTACCCCTGCGCTCATATTAATAGATTTCTGTCTTGTTTCACCAGTGTAGGCTGGCACTAGGGCACTTGTGTCCTCTTCGGTGCTTCTATGAGACCTGTGTCTTCTTCCTGGTCAGGTTTCATGGTAGAATAAAAAGCTGCAACACTTTTGTCAGGGCCTGAAAAAAACCTGCATCTCTCTTCAGCTCATTATCTAGCAGAGGCCAGTGGTACTTCTGACCCATTTAAATGATGCAACAATCGTCCAAATGTTTGGTGCTGAATGCAGCTGGGCGCCAGGGACCTACGTAGGAACAAAGTCTTTTGAAATACAGGAGGTGCCTGTATTAGAAAGCGCTTCTGTTTAGCGTAGCCTCCATCTCATCTTTCCGCTTCCTCGGGATGAGTCAGTGAAGGTCATCTCCTTTGCAACTGGCTCAAACATAATGCCATGATAACACATTGTACACGAGTGCACAATGAGCGCTTTTTATTATCCGGCATTGATGCAAAAAGGCATTGAGTTATGATCATCTAATGATTGTGTTTGGAAAGACATGCACACAGACACCATGTATACAGTTGAATGCATTGTGCAATCCATTCTGGGTTTTAATCTCCAAATTGCATGAATGAATTCAACCATTATTATCCTTTAGAGCAGAGGTTGAATACTTGAATCTGATTGGTGAGTAGCTCCAGGTATAACATGAACTATAGATTTATATTAATGCACTCATTCTTATATGTTATAATAGCATCAGCTCATACACCAGGACCTGTATGGCTGGGATGTCACATTATCCAAGCCTTATCCAAGTTTTGAAAATGTTATTTTAAGCTTACGAGGAAGGATTTGTTAGCAAACGTCTATCTAACATTTATGGCGGGAGTCTCAGGTGTCCGCACTTTGGAACCATGATGGTGCTTTGTAAATTCCTGGCACGGAACAGGGTAGTTTATGGTTTCTCGTTTCTGAGTAAAATGACAAGCTGTATTTTTTGTCTCATTACCTTCGAGAGTGAACATACAGGAAAGGCTGGTGAGGGAGTAATGGTTTATAATATAAGCAATAAGAGGAACTAGCTTGTCTTGCGGATGATCCATATCATTAAGTGAAGCAGTAATAACCAGTTAAAACACAGTGTCACAATGTTAATAAATACAAAACTGGCAACTCGCTGTGGTATAAGCAGGATAACATGTTGACCATGCTGTTATATGAAAAGAATTCACTTTTGGTTGATTCATTTCACTTTCTATTGGGCCGTATCTCACCACTCAGATGCTAGTCCTTACATTGTCCAGAAATGATATAGTAGCATATCTGTTCAACAGACAAAAATAATAGATTAAAGCACCAAATGTGTTTTGTTCTTCCATGTACATTTACAAACCCTATTTTTAACGCTCAATTTTCAGTAACTGCTGTAGCCTGGTTAGAGTTGAGGTCAGTCCTGAGCCAATCCTAAGAACACCAAATGTTAGACAGCAGATACTCCTTGGATGGGAACCAGTCCATCTCAGGGCATCATTCAAACATTCATACATGCCTTGGGGCAATCACTAGTCTACCGGCATGTTCTTGGGGGCTGTGAGGAAATCAGAAGCCACTATGCCATGCTACATCCCTTTCAAAAACTGAGTACGTACTACTAAAATCCGTTTACTTCTTGAAAATGAGGAGAATGTGCTTTAAGCATGAGCAATTAGCACTACCTGCTACACCGACATGCTTTCTTGGTTCATTAGCCTGCAAGTAGATGTCTCTTTCTCAAGCTGGATGTTACTTTGCCTCTTTAGGACAGTGGACTGTTGACATGTTCTCATTCCCAAAATGTTTAGTATACTGTATATGGACCCTGTATTGAACATCACTTAATAGTAATTCAAACCGTTTGACTTTTAATGTCATAATGATGTCTTTTGATTCTGTTGGAAACACTAGTATCTAATAGTCCTAGTGATCATGATTCTCAATGCTTTTCAGTACAGTGCCTTTGGACAAAGGTATCTGCAAAGAGAACTTGCTATCTAGCTATATTACTATTCGAATAAACATATTTGCTCCAAATCAAATGGTGGATGAGGTGAGACAGACCAAATTGAATGTGCAACTATGGTTTTTCAACAGCATCCAATTACATGATTTAAAAAAAAAAAAAAAACACTAGAAATGATTTTTCTCGAAATTGTTTGCTCTTATCTGAAGATCTGAATGCCCTGAGGGTTCCTCTATGCTGATTACCGCCTATACCATGCTGTAGACCAATGATACCCCATTTACAGACACCTTCTGGTCAATGAGCAGCTTGCCAAGAGTCCACTGGATTACATGTCAACCACTCCACTTCAGCGGCTACTGAATCCTCTCTCTGCTCTAAATGGTCCTCATCCTCCCCCACCGCCTTTCTCTCCTCTTAATCCGGCAAGTCAAGTAGTTTTTTATCCGACATAATCCCTGGAATAAAGTTGTCCGTTTTCCCGCTACATGCTGTTTCTAATCAACTTAATGGAGCCCACAATATGTTATTGATCTTTGTGAATACGTGGTCTCCTTTAGAAGTGATAGGTTTGGATGTTCCGATGCATCATTTCTTCAATTCTCTTTCCTTTTATGCAAATATGAATAAAAAGGACACCCCCCTCCACACACACACACACACTTTTTTTTCTTTGGCAAGTTTGTTTTATTCTCTTATCATTCATAGGTCTATTTAATGGCTATCTTGACCCTCTTGGCTGATGTATAACCTTGGAAAGATTTAGTTCTTGACCCATGAAGTGGATGCCTTTACCCCCTTCTCTAATCTAAGCACTAGTGTGAGTTCGTAGCCCTACGGTTTTGCTGTATGAATCTGCTTGCGCAAATCAGATGACATCCAGCTGGATGCCATAAGAAACAGACACATAATGACAATTCACTTATCCCTCTGTGAGAATCAATTCTCCCACAATACACCTGTCACAGAGCCCTCAGTAAAGGTAATTTGTGCGACAGGCTGACATTGTAATTGGGCTTGAATTTTTCAGTGACCATTTTACAAGCACTTCTTTGAACCATAATGAAAAACTCAACTGCACAATGAGTAGCTGACAGGCTAAACTGAGCTATTTTGTCTTAATTAAAACTTCTCCATATATAACTCAAATGAGGACATTTCAGAACGTCAGAATGAATGTTGCATAGATGAACTGGGTGATCCCTGCTATTCTGTGCAAACCAGTCGAAATGCAGGCCACTATGGGCATGGATACATTTGGACAGAAAGGGGAAAATCCTTAAATCAGACATTTATTTTGAATGTGTGGCTGGAAATAAAATTACAAAGGTAAAAATGACCCCAAATCTTCCTATGTATGATTGTTTAAACCTCACAGATGAGATGCTCATGTCCATGGTCAGGTCTAAGAATATAGGGGGGAAGTGGGGAGGAGGGGTCATCATCTCTTCCTAGTACGATCTTCAGTAAAGCCCCGTTTCACATATATATTTTAAATGGGAGACTAGTGTTAAGGTTTGTGAGGGAAGTAAACTGTAAGCAAGCAAGGCTTGAAAACCTGGATTAATTGATGGGGCTATCGACTAGAATGAAACCTAGTGTAATACCTTGTCTCATATCTACTGTAGGTAGACACACTGATACCATTTTGTATCTTTGCTGTACCCGATTTTCTGCTGTATCTGATTTTGCCCCTCTACCTCCCCCCATCCCCGTGTCAGGAGAACAAATGACGAATCTTTACTGCCAATCAATTATCACTGTTGTTATGATGTCAACAACTAAGACCTCCTTGGATGAAGTTGACCTTTGAGAAATGACATCACTGTCGATAGTGGTGTTATTTTATTTTTCGTTTACACAGATAATTGCAAATGGAAGTAAATTAGGAGGTCCCAATCACTACGTTTACATGCACCCAATTGTTTTGTTTTTTTTACCCATATTCTGAAAAAGACAATATTCCTGGCAAGCTGTTTATTTGGGAAATGAAAATGAATAATCCTATTTACATGCATGCATTTCATACATTGTCTAGGTGGTTTGCGTATAACACACAGAGCTGATTGTAAAAAGGTAAGAGGCAAGACCCCAACTGAGATGCATATTCCGAATGTGCTGGATACATGTCTAAGGAATGTTCTTAAACCCTGAATGATATTAGCATATTCCACATCTTAACTGGAAAATGCTAAATTAGAAATAATGAATAACATTTAATATTAAATGTTAATTTAATATTAATAAATAACATTTCGGAATATCCAAACGGAAAATGCTGTTTACCCAAACCTGTATCAAATTCTAAATAATGTCATATTTAGAATAATAATGGAATATTAGTGTGAATGTATGTAAACACACTTATTGCGAGACAAAACGATTTGTTTGATCCCATTTTATCACTTCTTCTTCATCCTAGCGTTAGTCCCACACCAGGCAGTCTTCACAAGCCACCTTGGCATTGAATCAACTTATGCGACCATGGAAAACCCCAACCCATGTGTCGCTCCGTCCGTCGTTGGCACACTCACACCTATGGGCAATTTCAGGGAGCCAATCCACCTAATGTGCATGTCTTTGGACTGTGGGTGGAAACTGGAGCACCCGGAGGAAACCCACGCAAACAACATGCATTCCACACAGAAAGGCACCCGTGTCAAACATGGGGCTCGAACCCAGGACCTTCTTGCTGCGAGTCAACAGTGCTAACCACTTAGCCACCATGACGCTATTATTCAGAACATCTGTGTAAGTGCTACACCATCTTACATGACCAATGACACGTTTTCCGTGCCTTATCAAGTGCAAAGGCCCATCACAATTGGTCTGCATCTCTCTGCCCTCTAGGACACCCAGGCATGGCACATATACAGACACTGTTGGCCCTCAATCAGTAAGGATGTACAGTGTCACATCAGCTTCTTTATGGCATGACAAATCATGAAATATATTTTCCTTCAGGAACTTCCTTCCTGTCTGAAGTATAATAAAGGTTATTCCAGGTATACAAATTAGTAACAAGAAGGACTAGACTTGTTAGCGGTGGAGGCATTCCCTACTTGTTTGGGAAATTAAATCAACTCTTGGCCATATATTAACAATCTGCACTAACCGGAGTAAAAAAAACACAGTCCTGCACACATCTCTAGTTAAGACCTTTTATGAATTGATTGATGTATAAAGGCTGTTGGTGGCCAAGCAGGCCAGTTCTGCATCCTTTAGTAATAACCCAGGTACCCCTTGACAGGGTTTTCTCTTAAACTTGTCAATCATATGAAACTCTTGTTCATTTGTATCTAGTATGATTCTTCATTACATCACTGATCAAATTATTTATGCATATACAACTCTTGAATTCTTTTACTACTAGCAAAGGCCAAGGTAATGTTTTTCTTCACTTAAAAAGTCATCACACCACATGATGGACATTAGTGTCACCCCTAAGAGGTTTCCCTCATGACTGCCTGAATCCATCAGTAAAGTAATGTTCAATTATACACACCATTTGTTATCTGCTATTGCGCAAAATTACAGGGTGAGGTTAAAGTCACACACTGGGTCTCACCATCACTTGAATATCAATGTTCAAAAATGCATTGACAAGAAAGGGGGGGGAAGCTGACCTTTATGGAAAATTAGTGCTGAGAACTCTACTCTGACAACATAACTCACCTTGGTGTGAAATGCCTACCTCTCCAAATTGACTTTTTTTCAGTCTGTAATAGCCCATAATAAAGATTGCCACTTTACCATAATATGAATACACATTTCTTAACAGCTTATACAGCAGCTCGTCTGATTAGCATTATTGACTGAGGCACTTTTATCAGCTTCTGTAATAGTTAATGGAAGGTTAATGTTGGAGTCACAAGAAATGCTTTGACTAAAACAACTTCATCGATTGTACAGCTCAGCGGGGATTTTAGTCAGGATTAGATAAATGCACTACACTACTTCACCTCATATATATATATATATATATATATATATATATATAGATAGATAGATAGATAGATAGATAGATAGATATGGGGATGCTAGTATTTAAAAGACAAAAAATGACATTTTTTTTAGAAATCAAACTGTATTTTGTGTGAAGTAGCAGTATGTACTAAATTATATAAATATAAGTAAAGGTCCATTAAATTATTACTTTCATTGCTTATACCATATTAATCACCTGGATCATGACGACCAACCAGATTATTCAGATGCCGCTTTGGCACTGGTGGTCACAGCATTGCAGAAGGAAGGAATTCTTTCCACAATGCTGTTTTAGCCATGGAATGATGCCACCCTGCCGACTGGGCGGGCAGACCATGAATACTTACACCTATGGGCAATGTAGAGTAGCCAGTGCGCCTGATGTGCATGTCTTTGGACTGTGGGAGGAAACCGGAGTAATTGGAGGAAACCCACGTAGGCACAGGGAGAGCATGCAAACTCCACACAGAAAGGCACCCAGGTCGACTCGGGGATCGAACCCAGGACCTTCATGCTGTGATTAATAAATTAAGAAAAAGAATAAAAAGTAAAAATAGTTTTTCTTCCTTTTAATGGTAAATATTTAGTCATTTCTTTGTTCATCTTTATTCAGTAATTTATTTACAAACAGGATTGTGACAGACTCTCAGCATATCCCAGAAACAAAGACAGGAATACACAGCATCGCATATACACACACAATGCGTAATTACAATAGTAGAAGCCCAATAACATGGAGGAAACTCACATGGACATGGGGAGGAGCACGCAAAACTTGACACAGGCTAGACCCCAAGTTTAGTCTCCAGTCCCGTACCCTGGAGCTCTGAGGCACCAACATTTCCTTCTTCACCACCATGCTGCTCATAAATAAAGCAATTATATGTTTGTAATAACGTCCAGTAAATATGATGCACATTTGTCTTGTTTACACCCATTTTTTGTCAGCAATTAAAAAAAACCCCACATGGTTGGAACAAATCCATTACCGAGCATGAAAGTAATTTGAATCAGTGCATTGGCATAGTGAGTATGAGTCCATGTATATCAATAGCTAGACCTTCAATGTCACACTCGTGTCACGTTCCTATTTAATTTCCTAGGAACATCCTGTCAAATACTGCGGTAATCATCCCTGTCGAGATTGACAGCTCTAGAGATTAAAGACAGAAAAGGCAATAAAATCTGAATAGGAAAGATTAAGCAACCAAGCAGCATCATAACCTGGCGTGCAGGCCGGCGATTGCAAGCTTTGATTAAAAAAGAAAACAGCGATTCTGATTAAGGAATGGCTCTCTGACCTAAATGACATTCCTCAGGTCCTACTTGATGCTAACATCCTGGAGGTAATTAAATTCTCCCCCTTTCCCTCAGCAAAGGGGAATGTTTAATAGTGCCTTCAAAGGCAAGAGGCAACAAAATCAGACCGTGGGAATTTTACAGATGCCATAGAGTCTCTGGCAAATTAATTAACTTGTGTTTTCTAGGGTGGGTTGGCATACATCGTTTATTTCAGGTCATTTCAATAACACCAATTTACTCGACAGTTTCGAATTGTAACTCATCACTCAACAAGCGGCCAAATCAACTGGGGCATGTCACAGCTGAAATGATGAAGCTGGGATACCATTTAAGAGACAATATTTCATGTCTTCACGTGTGAAATAATGCAAATATTAAAACAAATCAAAATCTGTTGAAAGATTGTTATTCTGTCATGTGATAAACATAACTTTCTGCTGGAAGCATGACTTAATGTAAAATCTTTTACAGACTGCTAATTCTTAAATTGAAAAAAAAATTCTCTTAAACCCAAGTAGGGAGAGTTTTTTCTTAGTTTTAAATAGCTTTCATTTTGACAAGAATTTTCAAATTAAAGTTTTAATTTTAGTCTTAAAATGAAGGATTTCTTCATAATTTTCAGCTGCACTTAATTACTTAATTTACACATTATACACATAATTTTCTTTGCACTTGCTGTAAAATCTGCACTCTGTCTTTAAGATGGGCTATAACGGCAAGTGTTTTTTGTTTGCTTGTTTGTTTTTGAGACATGATTGGTGGTGTTGTTGCTATGCAGAAGTTATGTTGAATTAGCCATGTCTCTGTTACTGCTTTGCTAGTTATCGAGTGAAGGCACATTTTGTACACTTTGATGGCGATGGCCGCTATTTTCAAACCAAGAGATTACTTTGTTCAGACCTAAGCTATGTGTGTGTCCTGATTGATATACTTGTTAGAATTCAAGGGGCATTGTGAAAGCCGTATGAGTGGCTATGTGAGAAAGCCTAGCGAGTCGGATTCCCTTATTTCCCAAAGATGGTCAGGAACAGGGAAGGCAAGATATTATAAATATATATTATTAATATAAATTGATGCATAAATTGATACACACACACACACACACACACACACACACACACACACACACACACACACACACACACACACACACACACAC
>JAQMCW010000014.1:10491779-10503270 GCA_030068335.1 Chrysichthys cranchii | reverse complement strand
ACACACACACACACACACACACACACACACACACACACACACACACACACACACACACACACACACACACAGTACATACTTAATCATACTAGTGCAAGGCATTTGTCCACTGGAAAACAAAACTGTTAAATTCCATTTTCTTTTTTTTTAAGAAAAGTAAATAAATAAATAAAAAAATTGTAAAGAGCTTACACAGGAGTGGAAATATTAAATACGTTTAGATTGTTGAATATTAAATGTGCATAAAACCACAAGCAACAAAGTTTTGTTTTGCCAATTTGATCTTTTATTTTATAATTTATTTGATCTTGTATCTTATTATAAAATGATGAGTTATATGTAACTAATCAGGGGGATAATTATCTTTCTTTCATTAATTAAAAAAAAAATAATATATTTTTTTTTACCGAGTTAAAGGCTCAATGTTGTTAATTTGGCATGGTGTCCACATGGGAATGCCAGGATTTTTCAAAGAATACAATAATCACGTTTTTTTTGCCTTTTCCCAGGAAGACGGATGGATAATGTCATCACGGGAAGCCCATGACCTCCACTTCATCCCATGTACTTACCTCCTATTGTAGATGTGTCATGGAAAAGTGCAGCTTTGGCCAAAAAAAAAAAATCTTTTACAATCAGGCCAGTTTGTCGTGCAATCAGTTCAGGATTCTTTTCTGGGACATCCTATTCAGCATTATTCTTAAATCCATGTCCCCAAGTATAACCCATTGTTCACCTGTTCCAGAAAATAAGCAAATAAATAAATAAATAAATACATTTGGACTATTTATTGGAAACCACCATTACGCCAAACCCTTGTGCCCATCATAGTCAAGCTCATGCCATGGACATTGAGAAATCTGAATTGTTTTTTCATTTTTCTTTATTTGAGTTTAAATACGTCCATTTAGATATACATGAAAAAGGTATTTTGCGTGCACATGTACAGAGGATATGAGCAATATTTTCATGGGATATGGTAAATAATATATGAAATTAAATTATGACATATCTATATGATGTAACTACATGTGATCCTTTTTATACAAGTATTCCTCATTTTCACATAGGGTGCCACTAATTATGCAGGGCAATATAGATGTCCATCAGGTTCAGGAGCCTGTTTTAGAGGATGTGTCTAGTTGTTTGCAAGACATTACAGTCATGCATGGTGCGGACGTGTATTGTCAGAGCCATCAGGATGATGTTTGGACCTCGCTGGGTCATCTTGGAATGCCATATATAAATATAAAGTCCTCAAAATTGTTCCACACATATGAAATGTTGGTTGAGAAAGACATTGATTTTATGTCTTCTGTTCTCTAAATGTACCCTCTATTGATTCTGCTGATTGGCAGAAAATTGCTAAAAAGTATAGACACTGGAACAAGTGAACATACAAAGACATTGAAAAACATATGATCAGTGTAAATAGTGGGTGCTTGGCTATAATTGCACCTAAGAAAGGGCTGTGAAGTGTCTGTTTCTATTTTAAGAGTTTCTGAGCTTTGTACAAAAAACCATTGAAGACTCAATGGAAATATCCTGTTAGCTTAAATGACAATCTGGTATACACATTCAGATGCTCCTAAAGGCTTTATTACCTGAATTGCATGTGTATAATTTATGATTTTGGAAATAATTTCTTACTGGATGATGCAAGAGGCTGGAATCAATAAAGAGCACAAAAGACGGTCACATATAGACGGAGAATATTATCTTTATCACAGAAGGTCCCAAGTGAGACCATATATCTATCTATCTATATATATATATATACACACATCTCAAAAGTAAGTAGACATCATTTTTTTAAAACAATTATTTCTAGAAACTTCCTACTAGCTGCTCTGTCATCTGCCAAGTTCAGCAACCTTACAACGGGGATTTTTTTTTCAACAATCTGCTTGACAGTCCAAAGACACCTGTCAGAGGGCCCAGGTCGACCTGAGCGGGATGCTGCTGATTCCTTTCTTTTACTTTTGAATTGTACAATCACTCTGTTGACTGTGCAAAGAGGAATCCCAAGGTTTTGTGCAATCATACGCTGAATAAATCCACCCTCAGCCTGACCCACAATACGCCCTCTTTGAAAATCAGACAACTCTTTTGCTTCAGGTGTTCGCCGCATGGCTAGTTGCTATAAATAATCAATGTACTGTAATCTGAAATTAAAAATAAGAATAAATTAACTTGTTTGAAGAACCAGGTGCTATCCACATAGATAAAACATAATAAGTGGTGTCTATTTACTTTTGCGATATCTGTGTATAAAGATAAGAGCCCATAACTATGCAACAAATCCTATTTTCAATAGTGTATATTCTGTCTGCAGTGTACTGCTGGCATGACAAAGATATAACACTTAATACCTACATTTTCTACATTTTACTGTTGAGTATACCAGAGTGCTGCTGAATTCTTGGATACTGATTGATCAGAAATAAAAGTGGCTCATTGTTTGAAGGAGTCTCCAGTGCCAGAAAATTGGAAAGACCAGTAACTTTAAGCTTTAAAGCTTTCCAACACAGGATCATTGCAAGCTTCATTTTTTTGTCTCATTAACGTAAGTATAAAGGAAATTAGAGAAGCTGATGAGGGAACTTCCATATATAGCTACTATAATAAGACTGAGAGCAGAAACTCAATTTGGAGGACATTCCTTAAGATTAACCCTGCTCTGGTCCCATGGGGTCTATGAGACCCCCTGCTCTATTTGAACCATGTTTTTTTTTTTTTTGGAAACTATCCCGATTAGTGACCTTACCTGCCACGTATTTTCTCGCTAGGTCTTCCTAAGTATGTGACGCATGTTCAATAGTTTCAAAGTCTTTCCACTTATTTTTTATTTAGATTTATTTTCACTTCGCCATAGTACCTTCAATGTGACAGGTACTATGGGGTCAATTTGACCCCAAGCGAAAATAAACCGAAATAAAAATAAGCGGAAAGATGGGTAGGTGTGGTCACAGAATCCAAAAACCGTCAGAAGAACCCTGATGCGAAATATTGTCAGATAGAAACCAGGGCCGAAAGGGAATGGGGGGCAAGCAGACACACCCTTGAAAGCATTTGATTTATTTTTCGATGATGATTCCATGATAACAGAGATTGTGACATGAACCAACCAAAACATTGAAAATGTGAAAACCGGTTACACAAGCAATGCTGGAATTTCGTACCAAAAATCCACCCCCAGAGGCACCCGCAGCAGCCGCAAGCACCACACAGCGTCATCCAGGACAACGCAAGAGATGTTATATTTGTCCCAGATCAAGTGACAAGAAAACCAAATTAGTTGTGCAACCAATGCCAACAGTAACATTTTTGCCTACAGCGGGGTGAAATAAGCAGAAACTCGCACATGAAGCGTTGTGCAATATTATTTGGCTTTTATAACAACACATTGTCACACCATATTATTTCTAGGAAAACAGAAATCAAACTGACCCCATGGTACCAAGAATGTGACTTTTTTTCATGGTACCAGAGCAGGGTTAAACATAACTGTAAACTGATAGAAGGTACAATATGTATAATACAATATGTACAATATCTTTAAGAAATAAAAATTGTGTTTGCAAATTGAGATGATATAAGAAATTAAACAGGATTATATCAGGATGTTCTGTTAATAATAAAATAATAGCAAAATAATAACTTTGGGGTGCTAACACCGACTCATATAGATTTGCAGCATTTGCTTGCCATCAGTACTGCACATTGTGTGGTACAGTGAAGCTACATGGAAGAGCACTGTGTGTTTATTAGTATTTCCAGAGGACCAGGAGTGTTCAAAAATTTGACCCAGCAGCTCTAAGAGAAACTGGCAAGGAAATGTGTAGAAAACTAGTAGGAAAAATCCAAGGAAATCCTCCCACCACAACCCATCAGTCCACGCCAGCTCCAAGTTCAGGTCTGGCATGTGCTGCTCAAGATCACTCGTGTTCATGGACTTATTCATGGCCTTATTAACACACATATAATTTTGCACACCACTAATTTCCAGTACATCCCATGCGCTAGTATCCCCCCCCCCAGCTTTTACCTTTGCTAAACTTTCTGTTTTAGTTTATGGTTATGGATTTGCCCTCCTTCACTTTATCTGCTTTGGTTCGACCCTTTGTGCTTGAACCTTCTATGAATCGTGAACTTTGTGTCCTGAGCATTACAGAATGTACCTTTGTTCTTTGTAATAAAGAATAAAGTGCAGCAAAAAAAAAGAAGAAGAATGTTATTTTATGACAAGTTAAGAGAACAAAAATATCACATAAAACATTCTGAAATTAGACACAGGCATTGGAAATTATTTAATATTACTTTCAATTTTGCAAATCAGTGACAAAAATTATAATTAATACTATTTTATATTTTGCACAATTATAATAGCCACATGTAAATGACATGTAATTGTGGTTTTTCGGGAGGTGAGGACATTACACCCTACATTTAGTTACACGACATTTATCACAATCTGCCATCTATAATTATCCACTCCTGTACTACTGACTTGTATAATTAATAATTCAACCTGCTACTGCGCGCTTGAAGACAGAAATTCATACTTGTCTTCGATGCTTTGCATGAAAGGAGGCTGATACATGCAAACATGACAGCTGATGTTCAAATGGCATCATTTTCCAAGTGTTTGGCCTGTAATTTGCATAACTTTGGCATTAGCGTTAAGCTTACAGGATACACGATAGCTTAAGGAATGTGTTTCTGGGTGAAGACCAAACCTAGTCCTGGATTTATAAGGATTTGCTGTGGAGACTTTCCACTGACGGTGTAATTTTAAGGGTAAATTGAGTGTAGGTTTAATGTGTCTGGAAAATTGGCACTAAAAATGATCTTCTTGTTTAAATTTTCTGCATTATGTAGGCCATTATTTTAACTCTTTAAACTCTTTACTTGTTATTCATATAGTTACGCTAAAGCATATTATTCAATAATTACTATTCATTATTCCATAGCTACCATTATGCTAATATGAAATAGGTCTGAATGGATTGGGGAAATTCTAACTGAAAATTCAAACAGTTGTTAATGATATTTTTAATCATTCATGATAATACTTATATAGTCCCCCCCCCATCCCCCCACCCCCCTCACACCCCCTTTGTATTGGTACTATTCCTAATGTGTTGCATCATGAAGATATTAAACCCATCTCTGATTCCAGAGAATTCCAGGTCTTTAGTAAGTGAAGGGAAAGTTAAAATACCTCCCTTCACTGCACTGAGTAGGTCTTAATACTGTGAAAAAGAGGCCAGTCGACAGATTTCCCTTATGTAGGAAGGTCATAGCAGTAAATGAGTCACCTAATTAACTCTGTATTATTCACTGTCCTCTAATCAACACTTAAATGAGTTTGGATCTTTGCATCAGTAGCGTTTGCACTGTGCATAGTACTGGAACTTGAACTAGCACTCGTAAACTACAGCTGTGGTTTTTCCACTGACCAGAAGTCTTGTAAGACCAGTGGCTGAATATAATGTCACACAAACAACAACAACAACAACAACAACAACAACAACAACAATAATAATAATAATAATAATAAATTGATATAATAATTTTTCATTGAAACAGTCAATTAATTTTCAAAAAGAACAAAGAACAAGAACAACAAAACATATCAGCATAAACAGAACATGTAGAAACAGAAGAAAATAATATTTTGGGCAAAAGATAACAGTTTAGTTATACACTACAATACTTACTTCATGGTACAGATTTTGCTATTTTTACTGTTGACATAAAGCAAAAGCCCATCAGCAGTTCTCTTTGTGCAGTTAAATTAACCCATTAACTGCCAATTTTTTCCCCTGAAAATTTTCATGTATTTCTATTAATTTACATCCAAACAGTAACAAAAACATCTACTTTCAAGAAATATGACTGTTAATTTTTCTGAAATTTCAATTTTTAGTCAAAGTCCCATATGGGGATCATGGCACATGCCATCTATTTTTTATACCATTCAATACATGATCCCCAAATGGGGACCACGGAAGCTAATGGGTTAACCTGGTAACCAAATGGCCAATCATACCATCCTTCCATCCCTTCAACCATCCTTTTATCCATCCATCCATCCATCCATGCATTATCTACATTGCTTATCTATTAAGGGTCACTGGGAAGCTGGAGCCAATCCCAGCTGACTCGGAGTGAGAGGTATGGTACATTCTGGACTGGTCACCGGTCTATTGCAGGGCTCCATACAATGTAATGTTTTCTTTTATATTAAACTTATCTCTGTCAATGTTCTGATCCAGAGAATTCATACAGTCCATCACTGTAAACAGTCCAGTGGCTTCTTTACTTGGTGGACAATGAACTGAAACCCTCAAATTCAGCTGTTTCCTGTTTGGGCTAGTTTTTATTTTAGAAAGTGAAATGAATATGCAGCCATAGAAACCTTGATACTTCAGTAGTACAGACCAGAGAACACAGTATGATCTTTATGTATCCTTATTTTTATTTTTATTTTTATACACAATGATTTTTGTGATTAGTCTGAGTATCATGGGGGGGAAAACACCTTGTAACTGTACACAGTAATATACACCAAGTTGGGCTGGATTGATTTGACTGTAATGTGGATTGGCAGAGTGTGTCGAGCACATCTGTTACACTGGACTTGCAAACAACTGGACAGAATCACAAGCAACATTTGTCAACCTTAGTAGACTTCATACTTCATCATTCATTATGTCTGACCATGGATATATTTTGTGAAATGAAAAGGAAATGCAGTGTTGGGATCAAATCCTTAAAGCTAAAAGCAATATCCTTTGGGTTTTACAGTCAAATGTTTATATGAATGTTAACTAATAATAAAAAAAAACATTAATATAACAATTTTCTATATATGTAAACCAAAAATACCGCCACACTCAGTGAAGACATTAGGTCCCAGTAGTGGGCTCCAACAACTCATTTAGAGCCCACAAACTTTAATAATATAAAGTAGTTCACTACAAGGCCAACTACAAGTTCATAATACAGCACACTAAATATAGGCAAAAATATGCACAAATTACACCTCTGAAGCATGGGGTGCTGCTTGTCCTTAGTTTTTAGGGTGCTTTTACTATTGCTGAACTTTAATTTTCTCCTACTCTCTTAGCTCATTATGTTATACATCCAATATAGGCAGCATGGTTCTGGTTTTAGAGAATGAATGTTTAAAAGGTAAAAAAAAAAAAAAAAAAATTAAAATTAAAAATCAGTCTAATATAGGTATAAAAAAAGCTCATTAGAAAAAAAAAATTACTTTGTGATATTTATACTGGCCTGTACTTCTAGAATCAAGTAAGATTTTGTTTCAATTTCAAGCGTTATGCATATGGAAACTGTCTAAACCGTTAAGCTCAGTGATGTTAGGGTATTATAGAGAGGAATTGCCAGGAAACATTACAACAGGTTAAATCTTAAAAATTGTTCTATCTTTCTTAGATAGATATTTAGCTGACTCTCTTAAAGAGTCTATGGTGAACCCTACAATCAAGTGGTTCTATATCAAAATTGGAACAATTTGTAGATGCTACAGAATCAATCAAAAGATCCTTGAATTATTATTATTATTTTTTTTGTTGTAAAAGTGTATTAACCTGTGGATCAAGTAAGAAATGAATAAATCAACCAACTAATAATTACTGCAAGTTTTACTAGTGTGACGAATAATAGAATAATGATGAATGCAAAGAACAAGAATACTTTTAGTATAAAGTATAAGTCTAGCACCCTAAAGGATAATTCAGCTTGCTCCTCTGAGGATTCTCTTAAATGTCTTGCTTAGAATCATTTCCATCTCCTAAAAGGTTCCAGATAGAAACCCCTTTAGAAAGCTAAAACCATTAACCATCCATGGAGTCTACCAACACTGCCAAGAAAATATCAATGCACTGTTCATGTTGGCTTCATTTATGCACCACAAGCTTCAGTAAAACTGAAATGCCTCATTATTTATTAACAACACAAAGGTAACTGCCAAACAGAATTATTTCAACCTCAGCACTGCAACGCAAAATTGTTTTCGCAATGGGGAAGGAAAACTAATTGCTTAATCAAGGCGCTGTTTGCAATTACTACTTTGGCTAAACATCTTAAGCCAAAAACCCATAATGTAATAAATCTCCAACAAAGCAATATTTACCACTTATAAACCTGTGTTTACACTGCAGTCATCACCAGCAGATTAGAAGGGAAATTACTAATAATGACTGGTTTGAGCAAATGCAATGCTTTTATGCAAATATCTGGACCGTGAATATGACCTGGAAACAAAAGACTTTGCAGCCAGTGACTGGAAGGCAGTGCATTAGTGGATCAATTATACATGACTCCTCCTTAATAAACAGCCTGGATGGGGGTTACTATAGCAACTGGGATGAAAAGGCAGAGGGGGAAAAAAACGAAACACCCATTTGGTAACATTTGTACTATCAATTATTTGCATAAATCATGTAATATGTACAAGCCCTAAACATAAAATATCCTGGAAATTCTTTTAATACTGGTACATTTTAATCAGATTTATTGTAATCATGCATTTGCACAGGGCTACAGCATAGTTAATACTGTTTGGTGTAAATCAGTTATAAACATGGACCATAGGGTAGTTACACAAATGGAGTAGAAGAATAAAGCTTAATTACTAACAGCATTAAGTATAGGACACTAACTGGAGTAGACATGAGAATAAATATGAGAGTGTGTGGCAGGATTTAACAGGATTGCAACATTGAAGTTACAGAACAAGGCAAATGTATTGTAAGAGGACACAGACGTAAAGTGGAAGTGTAATCTTATAACAGAGTCACAGTGTTCTGGGAGTGGAGGGTAAGCGAAGTTAGATCAGGTGGACATCTGTGGCTTTTATGACTTGGAAAACCAGTCCCAATAAATGCGGAGGGCTGAGTAGATAGATAATTTTAAATTTGAATGGGGCAAAGAAGTGACTAAAATCCCAGAGGTGGGACATATTTTGTTGATCTAAACATGACCTAATCTAATTATATTCACACTGTTATTTGAGTTCTTTAATATATAGATATTGCAGGCAGCACGGTGGCTGAGTGGTTAGCACTGTCACCTCACAGCAAGAAGGTCCTGGGTTCGAGCCCCGCAATGCCTTTCTGTGGTGAGTTTGCATGTTTTCCCTGTGTTCGTGTGGGTTTCCTCTGGGTACTCTGGTTTCCTCCCACAGTCCAAAGACATGCACAGTGGGGATTAGGCTAATTGGCTGCTCTAAATTGCCCGTAGATGTGAGTGTGAATGGTTGTCTGTCTCTGTGTGTCGCCCTGCGGTCGCTTGGCGACCTGCCCAGGTTGTGTCCCGCCTCTCGCCCGATGTCAGATGGGATTAGCGCCAGTTTCCCCCCGTGACCCTGTACAGGATTAAGCAGCAGAAAATGAAAAAAGACGAATATATATTGCTGCACATTTTTAGACCTGGTTTTTTGTCTACATGCGTCACTAATATAAAAATGACAAAACTAGCAAATAAAAAAATAGTACAGACTTTGTCTTTCACAACATGGTCACACAGCTTGCAGGCTTCAAGGATACAAAGGATAAGGTTAGAGTTTGGACTGAGATTAGCATTCATACCTTTTCTTATATATTTTTTTTTATCTGTTTTGACGTTATATATTTATATGACATCAAAAAACAAAAACAATTAAATCCCCCAAAATATAATTAAAAAATCCTCTGCACTGTCTTTGGGTTACTTTTAATTGAACCTTAATTTATCATTTTCAATTTTCAGTTTTTCTTAATTTCTCAAGATTTATCAAGAAAAAAAAGTAAAAAAGTTGCAGCCATGTTATAGTAATGCTGATACTGTGTGTTTAACTGTTTATATATAAAAAAAAAACATTCGGAAAACAACTTAAAATATTATTTGGGCTAGTGGGTAGATTTGTCTGATTGGGATAATAATATTAATAATGGCAATTAACTTGCCATTAAAAATATGCAATTTCCTCGCAGTTTATGATAAACCTTTGCCCAAGTATTATCAGACATAATCAGCAATGTGGTTGTGTAGGAATCACCAAATTTTGCACCTTGGATGAGTTTTTCCAAACACACATGAATCCCTGTTTGACTTTCAGCCTCATCTTTCAAACAGACTTTGTGATTCACTAAGAGTTACCAACATCTCTTAACACCCATCAGGGTTAATTCAAAAGCAGTGGTTCTATATATACTGTATATATAAAACTTGCTATGATCTGCCAGGACAAAAACCCACACTAGATGAATCCCATTATGTGTCCTGGGATTGAAGCTATTGTTACTGTGGTCCAATACATTGTCGTTGGTAAGAATGGTAGAATTATGTCATCAAAACCAAATCTCTCCCATGCACCAACAATTTTCTTCAATAACAGATTGGACTCTATGGAATGTAATTGTAGCCACAATAGACTATCCATCCATCCATCTATCCATCCATCCTCTATGCTGCTTATCCGTTAAGGCTCTTGGGGAAGCTGGAGCCAATTTAAACTGAGCTTGGGTGAAAGGAGGGGTACACCCTGGGCAGGTCGCCAATCTATCGCAGGGCTAACATAGAACGATGAACCACCATTCACTCTCACATTCACACCTATGTGCAATTTAGAGTAGACAGTTGATCTAATCTGCATGTATTTGCACTATAGGAGGAAACACCTAGAGGAAACCCACCCTACTACCTACTTTGGTTTGAAACATTGCTATTCTTGTTATTCGTGTCAAGTTTGTTGCTGTGAAGTTACCTTTAGCTTTCCGTCAGTAAAATGGGACACTAATGGACAATCTAGAGTGATGTGTCTTAGTGCTGTTTAACTGGTTAGTTATTCACTCTTACAGAAATGTTCAGAAAGAAGATAATATTTTGTGATTATCAAGCAAAGTATGGCTGATCATTTAACAATACAATATATCAATATATATCTTGATGTCTCTTCGACACTGTGTTGCTAATACTGTACAGTGGAACCTCTGGAATATGAACAAATCGGTTCCTGACCACAAAATCTGGCAAAATTTTACATCTGGTCATGACCACACAATCGGGTGCCGAACAAACACAGCCCTGGCCATTTTCCCCTTCCGCTTCATACGTGCCAATGATTTCCTGTTTTCTGTTTGTGTGTTGCGCAATTGCATATTGTGTGCCTAACAAAGACGGACGTGTCCCTTTAATCGGTCTGGGTCAGACGTGCGTTTATTCGCCGTACAGTAACCTCCTGCCGGCTCATCTTCCTCCTCACTTCCTTAATGCCGGAAGTCAACTCATGCAAAGCTAGTTTTTTTGGTTGTTTACTATAAGTATTTGCAAAATTAAGGCTTGTTCAGACTTAGATTTTTTTTTCTGTTCTTAAAACTCATTAAAAAAATATTCCCAGCATTTTTCTATGCATTTTTGCTCTATAAGCCTTCATTATGGGTCCCAAGAAAGTGGAAATGGTAGTGAGAGTAAGAAGCCT
>JAQMCW010000014.1:10467477-10477917 GCA_030068335.1 Chrysichthys cranchii | reverse complement strand
GTCTAACACACACACACACACACACACACACACACACACACACACACACACACACACACACACACACAGTACTGACATCATAATTTGTTTTGCATCATAAATAAAAATTTCTCTCAGTATCAGTGTTTTTGATGCAAATATGTTGATTTGGAACCATACTTTTTGGCTTTCAAGGGCTGAGTGAGCAGTTTTGTTTTACTGAAACTGTGTGTGTGTGTGGGGGGGGGGGGTGTACAGGGGACGCATATTTTTATACCCTTGAATAGTAATTTTTGACTTGTAATAACATTCGAATGGCCTTCACAATAAAAAGTGTTTCTTTTTTTTAAAAAAAATAGGAGCCAAAAAGTTTCATTTCATTTCTAATCTTAAGATTAAGATTTAGGTGCAGGTATTGAATTAATTAGCTGCATTAATAATTATGCCAATTAAAATTCCTCACAAAGATAGTAAAGCAAACATGTGTGTGCCTATACATGATCCAATGATGGAAGATGAAAAACTTCAAGGACTTGTCATAATCACCACGCATGTCCTGTCTTCAAATTGACTTGGCGATGTCTTGGTTAAAAATATATTAATAAAATTGTGTGTGTGTGTGTGTGTGTGTGTGTGTGTGTGTGTGTGTGTGCTTGAGTGTGTGTGTGCTTGAGTGTGTGTGTGTGTATGTGTGTGCTGCTTGTATTGTGTAAGGGGGTTTCCCTTCTTTTTCTTTTGAAAAGGCTTGGCCCCATGTTTTCTCTGGCTGGGATTGACTTCCTCAGCTTATAATGACCTAGGTGATTGAAACTTCCAGGTAATTACCTTTATCAGGTAATGTTTTGACTGTGTAGGAAGGGCAGTTGTTTAAATTGTGTGCTTTAGTTGTTTGATGAACGGTTCCATGCAAACTATGGTACAGTTTAACCCTTTGTAGGGCACTATTAGAAAATTCAAACTTTTAACCCTAGAGTGTTATTGGAGGATATTGCAAGACTTTATGTTACAACAATTTATTTTTTTTTTTTTATTTGTATTTTGCTAATCAAGGTCAGTAGGGTTAACATATATGGCCAGTGTATTGTAATGTAATAAAAACACATATTAACTTCAAGGAACATTTATTTAAGATGGGAGAAGCCCATGTGGTTCTATGACCTCATGAAGAAGCATGGGAAGGCCATTTTGATGTCCGTTAAAGTTACCAAATATGTTTCTTTGCCCGGTAAATGACATATGATTTGAATAGTTGGACATTCATTTTGTGAGAAAATAATGAAAATAATGAAACACCTGTTATATTATATACAAATCAGCAGTGATGGGACTAACGGTGTTACTAACGGCGTTATTTTTTATATTTTAGTAACGAGTAATCTAACTAATTACTGTTTTTATCGTTACAACGCCGTTCTCGTTACTGAACATAAAATGCGATACGTTACTTTATTGAAGCGGTTTCCATCTGACCTGGTCTCTCAGTCAGGAAATGCCATGACTTTTACTTTGTTTTAGTGGCGGACAGGTGATGATGATTGATTGGTCGAATAAAGTTCAACAGCCAATCAGAGTAGACTTTGGCACACGTACAACATACTATACACAGTGATCCCTGAACACACGAGTGTAACTGGAGTGAAGACACAGCTCGTGGGGACAATTTCTCTTGAGTACAAACAATTTTTCCCATAAGGAATAACGGCGAAGGGATTAATTGGTTTTCCGGCCCCAAAATACCCCCATACACAACATTTACAGGCACAATAATTCAGCTTTTAGTGACAATATAAGTAGTATTGATTGAGAATATCATTTTTCGGCATATTAGACACACTTTCATCTTTAATGCAAAAAAAAAGGCGCTATGGCCATACACGAAAGAGACCAAGTCCCGTAGGCTAGGCTGCTCGGCATAGGCTAAGCGTAGTTTTACCTTTAGGAAGCATTTTATATAAAAAAAAAACATTCATACATTTACAAGAGTGGATGTAAACATACGTATCATAGCGCCGCTCTGGTGGCATGTCGCGGAAACACAAAACAGCTGTTAGAATGAGCCGCTGAAGCAATCGAAAGAAATCAAAAGCACAAAAATAGTTCACGTGGGCTCAGAGATGTGAACACCACAAGATGCTGTGAGGGACTGACCGCCGCTGACCCCGTGTTTCCGTTGTTCCTCATTGTTTATGCATATATTGATAACGATATCGCGGTACCGCTCATGACTCCAAACATTGCTCGTGGGTACAGCGAGATTTTATTCAATAAAAATGCTCGTGACTCAAGTTCCTCGTGGCCTCAGACGCTCGTGGGTACAGGGAACACTGTATGCGCATTTCAGTCATTAAACACATTTAATATTCACTTTCACTATGAATAACTGAACATACTTTTGAATTTACAGGGAGGCAGGAACGCAAAAAGAAACGCAATAGTTAGTAATTAGTTACTTTTGTAATACAAAAATGGAGTTACTAACGCAATTACTTTTTGCAAGGAGTAACGAGTAACTGGAACTAATTGCTTTTTTAAAGTAACTTGCCCAACACTGCAAATCAGCAATTCTTTCAAGGAAACGTCCATCCTTTACAACTACTTTTGTCCTTCCTGATATTGTCATGTTCCAGAAGTCACTTAGTGTGTGTTCCTCTTTCTCAATAATCACACCAGTTCAGAATCAGAAACACAGTCCTGAACTTCACACAAGTGTCTTTAGAGCTACAGCTAAAATCATGCACTCAGTCCAAATGAGACCAAAATTTGCCCATCTACACGATCAGCTTGTTAGGAAAAGCTTCCACTATAAAATATGAGGATGGATTATTGATGCTTTGGGGCTGTTTTGCAGCTGCTCATCCAGAGGCTCCTGTGAAGTCTGACTGCATCATAATTTTTGCTTGGTATCTGAATATTTTAACTGAACACGTGGTTGGCTCTGCCAGGAGGTTACATCTTGACTGCAGATGGACTTTGTGATAAGCTCACTGACGCATCCATCTTTTCCACATTTAGTTTTATAAGCCATTTGGTCACCTGCTGATTCCCACCCACCAGCCAGCTCTCACCAATCATACAACAGGTAACAACCGGGGAGTGTAAAGGCCAACAGGTACTTCTTCTAAGACATAAAGCCAGCCAACCTCATCTTTTCAACCCATTGCTCATGCTAAACCACGGGGCTGCATAAAACACAGGGAGGAAAATGCTATCGGCCATCTTCTGCATACATGAAATCTTTACTGACAGGGGAGAGAGAGTATGCCATCCTTCCAACCCAGAGAGCTTGGCCAAGTTTGCTGCTTTGCTCCAGATCATGGATTGCCACTGAAGTTATCCCTGGGATTCGAACTTGTGATCTCCCAATGCTAGGGCTGGCCACCTCTTTTGTGTTGTACCAGTCAGGAGCCTTGATTCATCCATATTAATACTGAAAGGGCTGCATGAGTACAAAATCAGCCTTTTGAAAACCTGTGGTGTGGATTCAAGAGGGAACATAAGAATATACAGAAAGAGAAGTGAAAGAACCTCTATATCCATGTTAGATGCTACAGGAAGCTGCTTGATGCAGGAGGTCATGTTCGAATGTCAATAATTTTACAACTCTCATTTGCATGAAAATATAAAAGAGGTATTTTGCTGTTTGTATGTTCTATATAAATGCATGTGATATAAATTTCATTTCATTAGGTTTACTGTGTAACTGTTCAAGCCATACAGCCAAGAGATATCCTTTAATGACTCCACCATCCTTTTATAGTCATAATCTCCAGCCATGCCACATTCCTCACCAACCATCTTTTGTTTTGACACACACACACACAGCGACTTTTTTGGACCTTCTTATCATTTCATATCAGCCAGACTCTCTCCCTTTGACCTCAAAGCAGATCTCAGAACTGACCTGAGGTCAACTCGCACATCTTGCAGACACCTTGCAACAATTTCAGCCTCTCTCTCTCTCGACATGCTACTAGTCCCCCAGAATGGCTAAGCTTGTGCAGGACTCCAACTGTACAGGTAAAATAACAAGATTTTTTTTCTTTTTTTCTTTTTCAACCTAGTATGAAAAGGTGATTTTTGTACCAATTAACATATTCTGTTATGTGTCCAGAATTAGATGAATACGGCCTATTGTGTCTTTCTGCTTTGCTTATTTTTTTTTACTTCTTTGTTTAAAAAAAAGTAATTGGCTAGTTCTTCTTAAAATTGTGAAAATTGTTTAATGCGTTGCATTTTGTCCCTTGTATTCAATATCTCAGACACACAAAGGGTACTGACAAGCCAAAAAAAAGGGCAATTTAATCTTTTCCGGCAATACTTGCTAAATAATGTCACAGTGAGTGGCTTTGCACATCTGAAACACATTGAATTCAACAAAAGTCATCCTGTTACGTGTACTCAAGAATGAAAAACAACCTCCTAATCAAGATCTCAATCTCCAAAAGGCACCAGGGTATAATGAAACCAGGATTAAAGCCTAACGTCATACTGTGTGTAATTATGTCAACATACATTCCAGATCATGTCATGGTTCTTGTCCATCATCACCGCAGAATAACGGCGATATTTGTTTGCTGCTAGTTTGCAAAATAAAGGTGAACTCCATAATGGCCATCAATGTCATCAGAAAGTTCTGCTTTCCAGAATTTTAAAACATTCTCTAGACATTTATATTTAATCCTTTTAATTGAAGGAGACAATTCTGACCAAAACAAAAATGTGTGCACGTACTTTATTTTACAGTGCAAGTTAATATACCTACAGAAAAAAAAACCCACAACAAATAAAGAGCATAGTTTTTATTGCTTTATTTCTGTGGTGAACATCCTGAAGCATTTAAATACAAATTGCTTACGTGTTTTTTTTTGTTTTTTTTTTTAAGGCTTTTTGGTGCATTCTCTGAATCTTATGCACTGAAATAGCTTTACCGGTCAACAGAATATGGTTTAACCACCACTGAGTGTCAGATCTCTGCATGCGTTTTCCTTTTTTTCCTCTATTCTTTTTATAACAATCTTAACATACTAAATGGGCAGGCATCATCGCAGCATGATATCTAACTTAAAAGGAGTTGCATAATGGTTACTCAGGAGGAGCCACTGTACTGTATATGTCCTGAAAATTTGGCTTACATTTGCATCAGATTTGTGAAGATACAGTATAATACAGTGCCCAGACATCCTGAATGCGGTATATAATTGAAATGTATGAAATTTTTTCTAAACCCATCTTAGGACTTTTGAGAGCAGTGTAACGTTGTAGCTCCCCACACTGCTTGTAGGAAGTATTGCTTTGTTGATGTGTTACTGGACCTGATAAATATATGTAAAATGTATGGTGAGGGAACAAACACAGAGAGAGAGAGAGAGAGAGAGAGAGAGAGAGAGAGAGAGAGAGAGAGAGAGAGAGAGAGAGAAAGTATCTGAATATAAATTTAGTTTATTTATTTAATTGAATATAAACACAGAACCATACATACGTATAAATCTTGAAAATTGAATCTAAAAAAATAATTTTATTTCAATTTGGCCAAAGTTCTTTAATAAAAGTAGATGCTTTCAGAGAAGTTAAATTCAGTATTTAGCCATGCGTAGTCATCTACCATATTCATGCCCTTGAACATGAAGAGAAGTGAAAAGACTGAAAAGTCTGATGAATTCAGAAAGGAAGGTGTCTAAACTTTATATTTTGTATTATGTTCCACTGAAAAAGCTAAATTTCTATCAAGCAGCTAGCTTTGGCAAGGTAATGCCTGCCGACAGGCTAACATTAGCATAGCCTACCTAGCTAGAATATTACCCAAATACCCAGATACAACATGATATTACAGAAGTCATATACATTGCATGATGAACATCACTGTGAATGATGATCTCTTTCTCCATGTTTTACCTTAGCATTTTTGGACTTACAGAAAATCTGTGTTTTTTACATTTGAACTGTTGAAAAAAGCATGTTTATTCAAATACGCAACACTCGTTTTCAAACACTTGTCAGCTTTCAAGCTTCATATATATATATATATATATATATTTTTTGGAAAACAACAGGGATGACAAAAGCAGGATGTTATAATATTGGGTCATTTGAATAACTGAGAGCTCCAGTATGTTCCCTCAAATCCCCAAAAAGATGCAGCCATGTAACACTGTTTAGCAGCGTTGGCATCCCTATCTCTCTCCCCCAGAAAGAGCCTCTTCAGGGCTGGACCTGCGTCATTCAAATGGCTACCCCGCAAATAAAGAAGAAAGAAACTCAAGCTGTGGAGTATGTGGAAACTATTGTCAAGGCAGACAAAGGACAAAAACCAACATTGGCTGGAAGGGGAAACTCGAGTCGGCAATCTGTTAGACTTTATGCACTGATAAGAGATGGGATTCAGTGGTGCTTATTGAAGAGAATACAGTAAACACAAAAATCCAGCCAAAGCAGGTCATTGAGAGTCTCCTTCGCCTCGGGCATAACATGACACTTAAGTACTACTACAAGGCAAAAAGAAAAGGCGACTCTGCACACACTACAAACTGCCTCTATTCTAAGCGCAGAAGGCTGTAATGTCAGAGGAAGTCTTTGGCGATAAATGTGCGCACAAAAGGAGACGGGGGCTGCCAATGGTGATTTGTTGCATTTTCATTACAACCGCTTTGCAATTGTCCAGCCAGTAATTGTGGATTTAAATGGCCAATAGCGCAACTGTTTTCCAAGCATGAAATCCGAGCCAGTCTCCTTTTAACAACGGGGCAGCGTTGTCGTCTTCAAAATCTGCACATTGAAAGTCAGGGGACCTCTCTTAAAGCGTCCACTTTCCAAACTGAGCCCAACAGGAACACCATGACAGTTAACTCAATTGCCTTTCTTTCATATCTTTTCACAATACTTGATTGTGTTATGCCTTCTAGCAGGTAACCATTCCCTCTGTGCTGGGGAATTCGACTTAAGAGCAAGTGAATTGGCTTATCTGTATATTAGACCTGGAATGGTCCGTCTTGGCACGAATTTCAACAGAGATCAGATAATGGGGGAAAAAATTTATTTAGAGGAAACCTGTTTAGAGTTGAAAATTAAAAGTTTTAAGGCGATGTGCCTGATGCCACAAAGAAATGTTTCATGCTTACGACATATGCTGCAGCTATTGTGCAACAATGACATTATGTGAGTCAAATCCAACATTAAGAACCAATATGCTGTCATATCTGTTAATCTCATTAACTTGACAATCTCTTAGTGGTGAAGGATTGGCTAATCGCCCAGAGCAACCAAAAATGTGTTCATCTGCAGAATCCCCAGGCCTAGCTGAATGAAGAAATAAAGGTTTGCGCTTACTTCTCTTTCTTTTTCCTTTATATTTCCTGACAAAGAACATACCTGGCTAATAATTGTAGAGTTTCTTACCAAATGTGTGAAAAGTTCACAATTTGTTACCCAACATCATCACGATTAGAGTTGTTTTCTGTGTGATTCCACTGGCTCTAGCTAACAGCTAAAAAACACTCCATTCCCTTCTCCCTGCAGACCTGAGATACCTTGCACTATCCACCAACACAGAATGTGCAAGAGTGGGTATAATACACAATTTTGTCAAGCAATCCTCAACCATGATTATTTCATGTTTCGGCAACATCAATTTACAGACATATAGATTGGTACTTAATTAGTGCATATTGTTAGCTATCTATCTCAGCCAAAATGCAGACACTGGTATCTGCACCTATCTGGCTTAAATGTTGGCTACATTGGCAAGGTCTCCTTTTCAACAATATAGTGGGGTGGTATGGTAGTATTGCTGCTTCACAGCTCCACAGTTGCTGGTTTGATCCTTAATTCTGGTTACTGTCCGTGTAGTACTTTGCATGTTCTACCACATCAACATGGGCTTCTTTTTGGCTCTCTGGTTTCCTCCTATCCACCAAAAACGTGATCAAGTGGACTGGCTATGCTAAGGTGTGACTGTGTGTCTACATAGTGCCCTGTGGTGGACTGGACTCCCATCGAGGGTGTATTTCCGCCTTGAGCCCAGTGTTTCTGGGAATCTGCTGCCACCCTGAAAAGTATAAAGAGGTTACTTAAAATGATGAATGACAACAACATATTGAACTAGGAATAACATTATGTCGAGCAAATACCTACCTGTCCAATGGACCTAGAACCAGCATAAGGTTGCTTTTTCAAACCATTCCCTGTCCTTCTCATCTGTCTCCAGTGATGAGAAGCCACCCTAGTGTTTATTTTTCCCTTCGGAAGGTAAAAAGACTAAGATGTACATTAGGGAGACCATATTTTGGTCAGGATGGCGGCATGGGGGGCAGACTGACACCCACAGAATGAATGGTGAATATAACAAGCAAAAGCTGAATCCCGGACATCTTTGGACACCTTGGACATATTTTTAGGCCTCAAAAAGACAATGTGTCTGGGGAAAAAGGACAATATGGTCACCTTGATTTACATAGATGGTAACCAGCCCATGCCTGTTGCACCAAGAAATGATTTCAGCTAAACTAGCAATAGCCAGGAGTCTTTGGTGGTGAGCCGACATTTGTCAATCTTGTTACTATTTCATACCTTTTACTCTTATTTTAATCTCCTTACAGTACTTGTGTACATGGTAACAGCACCAAGGGCACCTTTATAATTATGTATATCTCTTTTATATGAAATATTTATGCAACCCTTTGCATTTATTTTTGATTACTATTACTATTATTATTTCGTTTAATATTATTACTATAACGTGTAAGCCAGTTAAAACACAGTATGTGCAAATTTTAAATAGTTACATTTCGGTGTGCAATCATATTCAGGCAGAAGCCAAATGTATGAGACAGATTAGCTTCCCTCCCTTCTTCAGGTAGCTTCAGTTTTAAATGCTTCCAAGGACACAGCGTAAAAATGATCAGCAAATTACACGAGCCAAAGCCCGAGGTCATATCAGCTTTTCATATCTCAACGTCCAACCTGAGGAAACCTACAGGTAAGCCATAAGCTAGCTGTGTGAGCTACACGACCTAGCCCTGTGTTGGCTGTATAGTGATTGATTGTTGTGTTGAATATAACTATACACCCTATAGATAAAGGTCACGATTGTATGTTAGTGGTATTTTTGCAAGAGAACTAAATATGTAGCTGGAAACATATACGTTAACATGAGCTAGCTAGCCATCTAACAAATTAAACAAAGCCTGCTAGTGTTACTTTTCTTTATATACTGTTGATAGGAAAGATGGTGTTAATGTCAGCATAGCTCACTTGGTTAGTTATAATACTTTTCAGATTATCTCTGTCAATTAAAAAAAAAAGTCATTTTTATATTAATTACCCAAATTGTTTATCCACCAACAACTTACTTACGCTTACCTGAGTAATTTTCTTGAAATTTCTTAAATGAGAGATTTCTGTAGCAGGACTTTCACTCACGTCTGTGTGTTTCATAGTCTTTCGACTACTGGTACTTACTGAATAATAGGCCTTAAGGGGTTTAAAATGGGCCAGTTTTTCCTGTTAAGGTTAACCTTAGAACCTTAAAAAACGTTTTTGAACCATTTTTAACCCTATTGCTATATCGGATGGCCAGACCTGAGCTTTACAAATCACAAATGACAGCCATCATATGAGCAACCATCTCCATGCCCTCCTAAATCTAGGGCTGCTTCACAGAAGGCTCTAATTAATTTGAGTGGAGATGAGCCGAGCCGTCTTGCTCGCGAGGGTTTTATCCCTTTTGTTGGGTGAACACTCGGGGCCCAAATCTCATTGCTGTAATGTGCCAGAGGAGAGTGCATCATCTGGCCTGGTAATGAGGGATCAGGAACCTCCCCACTCCTTTTGATCTTATCACCGACACGTCTGTCTTGCCTTATCCCCCCGTGCTTGTAACCTAAAACCCAAGCCGATGGAAATGAGGAGATGCACCTAAGGTGCCACACAGATCTGCAGTTGTTTCTCTATTGAATATGGAGAAGTTGCTCTTGAACCACTCCCCCGCTGAGAATTGAGAAGAAGGGTGTCCACCTTACAAGCACCTAAACATGAGAATGCTGTTTAACTTGATACGCTATCGTCCTTTTCACATAGAGGATTCCAGGGAAACATTATTTGACGTGCTTTAACACTTACCTTTAGCCCACACGTATTCTGAAGAGCGAGTGATGTGTCTTTAAATAGCAGATGCAGGAAACTAGATCGGAAACGTCGGTTTAAATGTGCTTTTTTTTTTTTTTTTTTCGCTCCCCAGTCATTTCATTCTGGACTTTTTTGAATTTAATTCTGGCAAATGATTTGAGATGAGCCACACTAAAATGCTAGTCTTAATGGACAGGTGTCCACTTAAAATCTCTGACAAAGCTGACACTAATGGATTGCTCTATGTGTGGCTTCAGAGAATGAAATGAATTGTGTGTGTGTGTGTGTGTGTGTGTGTGTGTGTGTGTGTGTGTGTGTGTGTGTGTGTGTGTGTGTGTGTGT
>JAQMCW010000014.1:10415159-10431324 GCA_030068335.1 Chrysichthys cranchii | reverse complement strand
TGTGTGTGTGTGTGTGTGTGTGTGTGTGTGTGTGTGTGTGTGTGTGTGTGTGTGTGTGTGTGTGTGTGTGTTTGCCTCCGAGCCTCTATGAGCCTTGAATAGTCAAGAAGAGATGAGCCAGAAACAATATTCTTTTCCACTGTATGCTCTACACAAGTAATTGTCCTGATTTTCAGTCTCAAGGACTCGGTCCCAAAATGACTTCATTGTGTAAAAATGGCTTGATTTTGAGGCACCTGATCTTCATCCGATGGTATTTTGTTGTGGGCTTTGAAGAGTGGCAGGATTCATGTATACAGAAATATGAGCAAATTGCAGCATTTTTCTTTTATTTCGGAGGCACAAATGTAATTGGATCAAGAGTGAATTACATCCGCCCTTAGCGACACCGACATTTTGGCTAGGCTCTGTCGCGTTGGCAAAAACACAAAAAAATGCAACAATAATTTTTTTTTTTTGTTTGGGGATATTACTTCTTTCCATTACTTCTGTTTTACAAAGCCACAGCCTCTTGTGGAAGGCCTTGAAAAATGCACTGGAGACACATTTAACGCTGCGCAAAAAAAGAGAATTTGGGAGGCGGCAGGATCATTTTCGCAGCCTGGAGGACTGAATGAATGAAATATTCGGAGAAATCTCTAATGTCTTGATGAGTATGAACATGTAGTCCTTATAATTAAACACACTAGTTTTAATGCATTTTATTACAACACAATGTGGTACATTTACTTAGGAGTGATTAATAGAAACAGGAGATAATCAAGGGTTTTCCCACTTGGCAAGAATATAACAACATGGAGTACAAAGTGAGAGTGAATAAACGGTTGTTACAGATGGATTTACAGCAGGTTGGGGGGAAAAAAAACAATTCTTTAAGAATTTTCCCATGCAATATTTGGTATATTCCCCAATGCACAGTGTGATGTGCCAAATTTATATACGTTTTGTTATTTCTTATGATTTTCTGCTAAGCTGGGTAGTTCCAACAATAGTTAGGACTAATACGAGCATTGTTATGGTCATAGTGCGTGTCATATGAGGCTGTTTTTTTTCTTCATATCAGCACAAAAGGAGGTCCAGCCAGCACTTTTTCTGGAGAAAAAAAAAGCACCTAACTGGGCTATTTCAAACTGGCTACTTTCCGTTGTTGTGTCTATCGTTGCTTCCTCTCTGATTGTGTAACTGCCCTGTCTATGTATGTTGTATGAAGTTCAATGTGTTATCCATGACTGTCTTTAAAAGTGCAATAAACTCTCATTGCTGAAAAATTAATGCAACTGGTTATATGATCACTTATATATTTACATGTTAATATGTAAAAACAGACTATAAACTATGTGTATAAACTCAAAATGTTTGCAAAACTGACTAAAGATGTATCTTTTGACCAAAAAGCTATTTTTATGCCTAATCACCGCTTACTTTCTTACACAAGGACAATTGGGAATTGTTTGCTCACACTGCTGTAAAATATTTAGACCAGCACCATGGCAGCACCGATTACTCTATCTACGTTGAGACGATAACAAACAGTAAATGCGTATTTCTGCCACAGGTTTGAAGTGACAAGCTGGCATATTGTTCCCCAGGCTCCTTTTAGGAGGGGAAAGGGGTAGATAAGCTGGCTCTGATCCACCCAATGAAATGGCTTCAGTCCACAGAGATCGTGCACTCTCCTGAAGTGTTGTAAGCAGGTAGAGCTTCCTGCCATCTTGCCATGATGTACTTTATATGTGCTTTTAACCGTCTGAAACAAGAGCCTCGAAATCACCATTGTTGGCCTGGTTGTTTTATCAGACGGGATGGATTCCAATATTTATAGCGCCTGTATTTATGTATATATTGCTCACTTTGCAAGATATGTGGGTGGATATGGAGTGTTTGCTAGAGGTCTTATGATAAAAATGGGAGACAAAACCTACAGCCTGAGGAACCAAAACTAATGTCCTAACAGCATTGCAACACAAAGATCATTGTTAAATTGTAGAGTGACCATCACATTGAACTCTCTCTCTTGCTCTCTCTTTTAGTTAAGGTGACCTTATGGTGACCTTAAGCAGACCTTGAGATGCTTTTTGGAAATTCATCCCATATCCCTTTTAAAGCACTTAATTTAAAAATAAGGTTTCTTGGTGGTTTCTCATCAAACATCTTTAGATGCACAGGAAAGCCAGATTCATACCATGTATTACCAAAGACAACAGCAATGATCCAACAACAATTCTTCAATTTTTTTTTTTTTTTTTTACATTTACATTTATTCCTGCTTTCATACAAGTGACAAGACAGGACACAGCTGAGCAATTGAGGGTTAAGGATCTTGCTCAAGGACCCCACACTGGTATCTTGATGTTGCTGGGATACACCCATAGCTGATCAGTAGCCCAGTAACCTGACCCACTGAGCTACCACTTTCCTGAGCCACAACTATTGAGGTTAGGGCAAGGGTCACTTTCATATCTACAGACATTTCCTATTAGTTTCACTGTAGTTACTGAATAATTTATAACAGTTACTGAATAGTATGCTTTGCCAGATTAAGGGGTGAATCTTACAGAGCACCGATGGCTCCTCTGACCCTCAGCATGCTTATGACCTCCAGTGTTATCACACTGCTTTTGTAGGAATGGGATTAAATGCATTAAATAGCCTTTGTCGCAAAACACGCAAATGCAATATAACTGCAAGAACTGCTATATTGTATTGTTTTCCTTTTATTCTTTTAGCTGTTCTTTGTTCATTTGCTCAACTCCAGGTTTCAGATAGAAAGATGATGTATTTTGCATCTATCTATCTACCCATCTATCTACCCATCTATCCACCCACCCATCCATCCATCCATCCATCCATTACTACACTGTAGGGTCTATGTCATCGTATTTCTGCCCCTAATTGCATTTTCCACTGTTTTTCACACCAGTGTGCATACACATTATGGCTAGTATAATATCTTGAAGTGAACAAAAAACATTATTCAATTAGAATTTGGTGTTTGTGAATGTGAAGACATCCTAGTGTAAGACTGCCCTCTGCTGTAACTTCAGGAAGCCTATTGTGTGATGCTGAGGACAGAGAGAGAGAGAGAGAGAGAGAGAGAGAGAGAGAGAGAGAGAGAGAGAGAATGAATCACTGCAGCTAAGTGGATCCTTAGATGTACAGTAGATCCTTTACATATATATATATATACACACACACACACACACACACACACACACACAAACACTTTATTCTAGTGATTGTCTGATGAATGAAGTTTTCAAAAAACACTAACTTTAGTCTCTGGCCCCATTTTAGGTGAGTGGTCTTGAGCAAATATAATGGAGGTGAAGTTGTGAAATCATGCTGTAAGGCTTTTTCTCATCATCAAACAACAGAAAAAGTGCACAAGATTCCTTTATATGTGTATGTCATGGGTTTCCCATTAGACCCCTCTCCAAATGCACCAGATCTTGTCGAAATGATGGGGGGTGAGGTCTGGGTCAGTGCTCTAACAAGGAAATGTAATCCTCAAACTTCTAATGCTTGACCACTGTATACCCCTGAGCACCGTAGAGACCAGTTGAGTGTGTTTGGAAAGATTGGATAAAACACTAACTTGACCATCGCACAACATGCAGGTCTCCTATCACCCAAGAACGGTCAAGACACGTAGGTTTAAAATAAATAAATAAATAAATAAGAGTGGAAGGCCAGTGTCTAACATTCTGGAAAGATCTTAAGTCACTAAATTGGGTTTACAAGCACATTACATGCAGAGGGAACATGTGCAGTTTTTCTAAGGCTCTTATGTAGATGATTGGTTTTGATCAAACCACTTTGGTGTCCCTGGTTTTATAAGCCAGGATTGGCAGAAGACGCCCTTGAGCAAGGTCCCTAACTCTGAACTGCTCGGCTCAAATGTAAATCGCTTTAGGAAAAAAAAATATCTGCCAGATTAATATATGGAAATTTAAATGGGGGCATGGCACTACAGAATGAGTCCAGTTAGTCAAAAAAATGAAAAGCTGTTTTATTAGCTATTCAGACTCTACAGTCAATTATCTTTAAAATATGGGGCCATTTGTTAAATTTGCTGCAGATAATTCAGAGAAATTAGCAAAAATGTTTAAGATATCATCATCTTAACAAAAAAACTCAGCTGTAAACTCCGATGTACGAATTGAAATGACTGGAAATTGAAATTATAGATTAAATTATAGATGAAGATATGTATTTACAACAAAATTAGAAAAATAACACCTGGGTCAGTTACGATGCACTCTTGTTTCAGATCTCTATATCTCAGAAAGATCTACACCCAGAGTAGATGATGAACAGGCCCTCATTAAGGAAGCTCCTTCATGGTTATTATTTGCCTTGGATTATGTGAAATGCCTGCCATATAAGCCCCTGTAAATTAGCTGTTGCTATAGGAACGGTAAGGTATTACAACTATCGTATTAATAAAACATGTGATTTCAATCATAGCCTTCTGTCAGACCTGCTGTTATGGAGAATTAATCAACCCTTTCTGAGCAGTCAGAACTGAGAACAGTGCTGCAGTATAAAGCATGTAGTTATGCCTGTCTATTCCGATCTTATTCTTAATGCTGATTGAGAATCTATCTCAGGACTGCTTTCCTCTGTGAAGCTTTATAATCCTGGCACCAGTATTGACTCTGTAGTCTTATATGCACATGTAACCATGCTTAACACGTCCCACTGTTCACCAATGAGGACCTGTCTGATTCAAAATATCCTTGTTGGGTATCTGAAGCCCTGCAGATACAACTACTTGTTTCTGATTAAACATCATTCCTCTTGTTCTCTGTTCCACTGCCTGCTGCGCTACTGTAGATTAGCTCTCAATCACAGCATGCCCATCCAGCACTCTAATAACAGTAATCCTGTCTGAGGATTCAGGGCTGAATAAACTCAGAATGAGAGCGACCCTGCCTGCAATGTTTTTAAGGGGGCATACGCAGACAGCAGACGAATACAGTCTCTTTCAAAAGTATTGGAATGGAAAGGGCTTTTTTTGGTTTGTTTGTTTTTGCTATACGGTGAAGGCATTCATCAAATGATGAATATTAGACAATAGATCAGAATTTCAGCTTTTGTTTTGCGATATTTGTACATTGTCTTTGAACAAACTTGGTTTTCAAGTGATATTACGTTAGGATAATACAGCATATGATTGACAGGTGGGTTTTTTCTTTTTTTGCTTCTTTTTTTTTGCCCAGTGTGCCATGTTACATGTGATTTATTGTTTCATCAGCTAATAGCTCTGATTGTCTACTCTTGGTCTGAGCCCTGGGTTTCAACTGTGAAGACTGCATTTAATGTTAAAAAAGGATAAACCAACATGAAGACCAGAGAGCTGCCTGTGGGAGAAAAGAAAGCCATTTTGAAGACAACAATTTGTGAAAATTATCAAAAAAAAAAAAAAAACAGTCAGTGGTATCAACATTTTCTACAGGGCAGGGGTGATGGTATCACGAGCCACCTTTCGAAGAAAACTTCGAGACAAGAAATATAGAGGCCATATCACAAGATGCAAACCATGCATTAGCACCAAGAATCACAAGGCCTCTACCAAAGATAAACATAAACAAAGATAAAAAAAACATAAGCTCATAGTTTAAGCAAGACGGAGGTAGTATCATGGCTTGGGCTTGCTTTTGAAATGAGCTCAATGATCGTTTACCTATGATGTAACTCATGTTGGTATAGCAGTGAAATGAATTCAGTAGTCTGCAGAAAAACATTCCAAAACTCGCTGCCAACACAACAAAGGACTTCATCAGGGGGGAAAAGTGGAGGGTTTTAGACTGACCAAGTCAGTAACCAGACCTTAATTCATTTGAGCATGCATTTAACTTCCTGAAGAGGAGACTCCCCCAAAACAACTGAAAGATACTACAGTACAAGCCTGGCAAAGCATCACATTAAAAGAATGAAACAATTTTGTGCTTTGTAAGCAAAGGGATATGCAATCAAATATTAAGTGTTATTTATTTTCATTTACTTTAAAGTCTTTTCAATTTACTTTAAACCTTTTTTCCTAGATTTTTGCTCATGTAAAATTGGGTGGCCTGTCACTTATAGTGCCATGGCCTCAATTAATGTTGTAGTAGTCCCACCAACTTCATCATATGAAAGTAAAAGCAAAAATGTTCTACTTGCACTCTTTTTGTTGCATTTTCTAGGATTCCAGTCCTGATGGACACCTCTAGGCTCGAGCAGGTGCCCTGTAAAACATGCTGGCAAGCTTTAAAAATGAATAAATCAATCGAAATAAATGAAGACTGCACCTTTTATTTCTTATATATTTGTGGTCTGTTCTATCCCTGAATAATGTATTCATATTTGGTTACACACCCCCACACATATGACATATGTAAATGTAAAAGTAAATGTCCAGTAAGTTGAATATTTAATATTCAAGATTCTGGACTATTTCTAGGTCCTTAAGCTAATGCGTGATAGATTTTCAATGTGTGACAGATTTTCCTCATGCCTCATGTCTTCTACTGGAGCATTTGTTAATTCAACACTCTGAGGGATTGGATCTAAAATGGATCATGGATGATGCCTAAAAAAAAAAAAATAAAAATAAAAAATCGATCATATAGAAAATGGATCATACATAAGGTTTGGGACAAACTTGTGGTGTATATGCCAGCTTGGGTGTACAGTGTCATTAAAGCAAAAAGGGGACATACCAAATACTAAAAAAAACCTCTGAAATTCATGTAAATATGTTGGAGATTCTACAATTCATGCAAGTTAGTGTCAATAATATAAATTGTAATAAAAATTGTTGTATTAAATTGAAAAAAAAAAAAAAAAAAGGGAAAATAAATGCATTTTCACTAGTGCTGTCAGACATTTGGACAGCACTGTATGTAAAATACATGTCATTTGATGGTACTTCATATGTTGCTCCAAAGATACATTCATGAAGGAGAATCTTGACTCACTCAAGAGGTATTCATTATGCCCAAAAGCCTTAAGAGCCTTCATAGAATCTACCCAACAATAGAAAGCCTAAGGAACCAATGGGTCCCTTGATTAGAGACATTGCTTTGAGAGAGATCAAAAAAATGCTTCACTTCAAGCCCTTGCATTTATCTTCATATTACCCTTAACCTGAGCCTGCAAAAAAAGGACACAATAATGAAAAAGCCCACATGTATGAATCCAGGTGTGAATATCCAAATGAATAGCTGAAAAAGCAGCTTTTTCATTAAAAAAAAAAATCATTTTGTGCAGAAAGAGAAGGCTACACATCATTAAGTAAAATCTCCTCTATGAAATCCATAAGGACTCGGGGAACGTAGATAAACTGTGAGAGGTTGTGTATTTGTGTGTGTCCACATAACCAGTCCTTCACAGTTGAGTGAACGTATATCTTGGAGGTCAGGATGGAGACACCATGCTTCTCGTTTCGGATTGACACTGCAGGTATATAGGACCCAACTGAGGCCTGGATGGTGACAAAGGTCATCAAGACTTCCCAAAGGTCTTGTCTTTCTTAGCCACAATCTATTGTCAGGCATTGTTGGTGTAAATTGATATTCTCTCTGAACTGCTCACCAGAAGCTGCACGGGTGATAATAATCAGGAAAGGACAGCTTACACTGACTATTTGTCCACCTGAATGGCATGAGGTAATTGTACTGGATTAATACATTCAGCTTGTTTTGGTGCAGAAAAATATCACCTGGATGTTCCAGCATTATTTGAGCCATATGGTTCGATCTGGATTTCCCTGGAAGATCGAACAATCGCAGCTGTCATGCTTTACAACAACTAGTTTCTGCTTAGTGCTTTCGATGTCTTGTTTGTCAAGAGGTGAACCATAAATGTGCAAATTAGAAAAATTCAAATTGTTCCAAAAGTATTGCTCAGTGTGTGATCAATAATCTAACACATTAAGTTCCACCACTGGAGTCCTTTATCACACAGCACAAGTAGTCCATGTTCCACAGGAGTGCAACCTTTGGCCTCGCTCCAATTCCATCCAGACTAGGGGAAGTTCAGCCAATGCGGAAGCATCACAAATCATAAGTGAGTGAAATGCCATAAATGTGTCATGAAGTGCTTTAATGCACTCCTAATGCACTTCTCCCAGCAGCTATAGGAGAGATTTAATAGCAGTGCGACGAAAGGGCACACCAAGCTGCTAAAGTAATTCTTGGAATGAATCCCATCTACATATTGCTGCTGTACTGTGGCTCACTGATACCTGAAGATTTTAGCCTTTTTTTTTTAGATGTTTTTTTATATTGTTTTGACTCCTCAACAAAATGCTTCAAATAAATAAATAAGCAAGTCGGTCTTTAAAACATCCCAACAGAAAAAAATGTTGTAATGTGTGAAACAGAAATACAGTTCTTCATACCTAAGATCATCAAGTTTATATAGAGAATATAATCCAGTATATGAAATACGTCCTAAACTAAAAATGAATTATATTGCAGAGTATGCCATATTTTACTTGATAATATTGCATGTAATGATTCTTCTAGCCAGGGGTTACATACTGTAGTTAAAATTTATTCAAGTGTCAAGGCTTTGAAAAAAACTGGAGGTCATTTTACCTAATGAAAAAGCAAAATCTTGTTTTTTTTTTTTTTTTAAAGATCCACTCGTGAGTCATTCTCCTGAACCAGACTGCCATGAGTCACTTTTACTCAAAGTTGAAACAGTGAAGTAAATCTGAGAAGTCATAGCACTATCGACTTGATCAGAATTTCT
Source organism: Chrysichthys cranchii (assembly GCA_030068335.1). Taxonomy (NCBI): domain Eukaryota; kingdom Metazoa; phylum Chordata; class Actinopteri; order Siluriformes; family Claroteidae; genus Chrysichthys; species Chrysichthys cranchii. Next base: position 10,422,582 of record JAQMCW010000014.1, on the reverse strand, counting down.
CAGTTGAGCTTATCTGAATAATTTCCCAACAGGCTAAACATTATAGGGCATTGTGACTCGTTCACATTCAGTTTCGAGTACACTTAAGCCGATGCCATAACCCTAGACTTATATTATAATTATATAGGTAATCATAATTATATACTGGACCTATGCTAACACTTCAGCTCAGGGAGGGTCACATAGTTCATAGGGGTGCATTTAATATTGCATTCTCACTTTATATTGTAGATTTTATCTCCTTTCTCTTAATAACTACTGTTTGTGAAAATGTGCAGGCTAATTCATTGTTAAGACGATCGTTATTTTTAAATAATGATGGTTTCAAAAAACAGTGAAAAAAATAAACAGCACATAGGGTGTCAAGCGACCTCCACGGGGCTCGGGTGACATTTCTGTAGCTAAGTGCATTCTACAGGGTGAAGAGCCCCATGCCCAACCCTCCCCTAACTCGGGACTCGGGTTCATGCACACACACACACACACACACACACACACACACACACACACACACACACCCCGCTACGGGCAATTTAGGGTAGCCAATCCACATAATGTGCATGTCTTTGGACTGTGGGAGGAAACCAGAGTATCTGGAGGAAACCCACAGGGAGAGCATGCAAACTCCACACAAAAAGGCACCCGTACCGAACTCAGGGCTCGAACCCAGGACGTTCTTGCTGTGAGGCTCTTGGTCATTACAGCAGGTACAATAACATCAGCCAACTCTACGCTATCATACTGTTACGGGGTAGACCACCAGGATGGAGCTAAAAGGGAGGGTCTAACCCTTGGCCCAAGGGACTGGAATTTGTGGGGGAACCAAAGTGCAAGAGCAGGGAGAATGTCACAGCAGCAGGACCTCGGGGAAACTTTTGGCACTGTTTGCCCAGCACGAGCCTCGTACAGGGGATCGGCCACACACAGGCTAGCTGTACCTACTGATTGAACTATTTCTCAGGTGAGAATGTGTGTTCAGCAGTGCTTGTGTACAGACAGAATGGAAGGCCCCAGATGTTGCTGGTGAAGGACCCCAAATGCACTCACACACACACAGTCAAGAGACCCTCTATTCTTTCAATCCTTAAATTCCCTTAAAGACTGTCAACCTCTCTTCTCAGGTTGTCTTTTTGTTTCTTAATTTAAGTTTCAATTTCTCTTTTCAGTTTTCTTTTCCTTTGTTTTCACTCACACGTATGCAAATCTCGCCATTCGTCGCAACACAGTACAAGGTCCGCGCACGAGCCGCGTCTCGCGGCGTCTTATCATGTGTTCGGCTCAGGTGTGGCGCGTTGGCGTTGATTGCGCCTACGTGACCGTCGTCTCGTCGCCAAGCCCATATTAGGACCCCGAGCTGGCCGCGGCCCTGCCTGAGAGGAAGCCAGCGAGCTTGTAGAGACTTGCAATGTTACACATACGGTAGCTATCAAACAGGGAAGGGGAAGGCTAGCTTGTGCTTCCTCTGAGACATGTGATGCCAGACAGTTTATTTAACTGATGCTCGGGCTACATCATGCCCATGATTGGCTAGTGCAGGCAGGGCCGGATTATCCATATGGACCTGTGGGCCGGTGCCCAGGGGTACCAACCATTCACAAGTGGTGGGGGGGGGGCACCACATGACACCACATGACACATGCTTTAAAAATATTTTTCGTAAATTTTTGTTATTCACTTGAAATTAAGAGTCCATACATAACTCGTCATGAACAATAATTCCATAATAATAATAATAATAATAATAATAATAATAATAATAATGAACAAATCAAGATTACATGACCATTCATTCCCCCTCCCCAATCTGTCAGAGTTGAGTCAGTCCACAAGTATGCGCAAATGTATCACTGGTGTTGGGGCACCTGTGAGGTGTGCATGAATGTCAGGGGTGTGACCTTGAGTAGGGAAGGTGTCAGAATAAAGTTGAGGTCCAGGCAAATTCATAGTACAATTGTCCCCCGCAATATCGCGGTTCAGTGCATCGCGGTATTCCAAATTTTGAATTGCGGATTTTTTTATTTCATGCGACTCTGGAATATGAAAAATATTGTAAAAAATGTTAATTCAAACAGATTAAAAGAATATTAAAATGAAATAAAATAGTGTGTATTTCATCAGCGGATGAATACACAATGAAAACGCAGTGTACGCCATTTCCGCTTGTCAGGCGGACCAGTCAGGTGACCGCGAGGGAGCGTAGGATTGGCTAGGACGGCTATAAACAGGAAGTCAACTCCCCGGCATATAGTAACCATATCGAATTTTATATGTTGTTAAAATTATGTAGGTTTAAGGGTGTTTAAGAGCATAGGAAGTGTTTATAAGGGTGTGGCAAAGGTTAATAAGAGAGAGGGAAGGGTTTATAAAACCTTAAAATGTATATAAATAAAATAAATCTAAGGTAGCTACTCCGCAGGTCCTAAACATGTCCTATAAACTGAATGTTGAAATCTGACTTGGCATCAACAAAAGTCACACGACACAAATGGCTTTTCATTACAGTACTTTATTTTCTTACCAAACACAGAAAATAATTGTTCATTATTTATATTTTGCTTTATCCAGTGATTTCATACCGTTACATTTAAACAACTTCATGATGCTAGCTTATACCCTAGTTAAAAGGTCATTCGGTATAAAGATACTGGTTGACATTTCTGTTTGCTTTGTGACTTCTTTAAATGAAGTTTGCAAGACAAAGCATTCTGAAAGGACTCGTAGCCCCTATTTCATAGACGTCAAAAGAAAATAAAAAAAAAATCCACATCATTGTTAGCAAGGAAGTCAGAGCAAATTTTGACTCGAGAGTCAACTATATTTCTCCAAACACTAATTGTTTGTGAGAATATGTCAGCATATTTTATTTCTCTTTATATCAGCAATATAAGAAAAATAAACCTCGTATAACCTCGTTATACTGCCAAATAATCACTGGGTTTGACCAATTACGTGCACACTTATTAGCTTTGAATCAATGTCTATGTGCAACGGCAGACTATGTTGTAGGTAACTGAAGGCAAATAAATCAAAATATATTTCCTGCTTTTCACCTCACCATGAGAAATCTCTTGTTCACTTTTAAACCTTGTTCGGCATTCTGCAGAGGTTATGTTAAATTAGGAGTCAGTTTAGCAAACAACAAAGGAACAAACAGCTTTCAAAACAGTCAGTTTTCTTAAAGATGTTGTAGCTTGCTAGCTAAAGTATGCTTTCCTCATGCAGTGAACACAATTTTTTTTTTTTGCTGAAGTTGTTTGCATGCCATGTTTGGAAAAGGGACAAGCCATATAAATGGTTTGAATGCCAGTTGTTATATAATCTGTCATGTATATGAGAAATATCTCACTGTTTATGTGACCGAGGACAAAGTTGCAGTGTTTGAATGCTAACGGTAAATATGAAATTTAGCCAACAGAACAGAACTGGCTGAATTAATCAATGATTATTTCAGCACTGATGTAACAGAGAAGAGTAATCAGTCCGGTTGAGAGCAACGGCGAGGCTCCAGTTCCTATGAATGACGCTATGCATGATTTATATTAGGAGAGAGCGAGCGGTTGTTATGGATGATGTTTATGGTCAATGTTATTAGTCTGTAATTTCCAATGTAAATATATAATCCCTGATAATGTGTTACAAATGTTGATTTTCTATAACTATATTAGGTTATAAATGAAGAGGTAGTCAGGGTTATACTGAAGCAGGTTAACTCCAGTAGAATGACAATAGTGCTGAAGAACAATTGAAGACTCCAAATGTAATGCATAAAGTTTACATTATAATCTATAAAGCATGTTTGCACTGTTGTTAGCACCGTCACCTCAGCAAGAAGGTCCTGGTCCGAGCCCTGCAGCTGACTGGGGCCTTTCTGTGTGGAGTTTGCATGTTCTCTCTGTACCTCCATGGGTTTCCTCTGGATACTCCAGTTTCCTCCTGCAGCCCAAACACATGCAGAGGAGAATAGATTAATTGGCTACTCTGAAAATGCCCGTGGGGGATGAATGGTTGTCTGTCTCTGTGTATTGGCCCTGTGGTGGATTGGCGACCTGCCCAGGGTGTACTCCGCTGCTCGCCCAAATCTGTTGTAGGGTTAACACAGAGAGAAACAGCAATTCACACACATTCAAACCTATGGGCAGTTTAGAGCACCCAGTTGACCTAATCTGCATGTCTTTAGCCTGGAAATCGGAGCACCTAGAGGAAGCATGTAAACTCCACACTGTAAGGCCCCAGTTGGCCATCAGGTTTGAACCCACAATCTTCTTGCGGTGAGATGAGGTGACCGTGCTAATAGGTGCACTTTTTTAATAACATATTACTTTTAATTAAAGTGAAATTAACATGTAGCAGTTTTTTTTTAAACCAGACCGTAAAATACTACATCTTCTGCCTAAGGTATGGGCAAAAGAGAAAAATATTTCTGTTCAAAATTACACATGTGATAGAACTGGTCCAAATTTGGCCCTGAAACAGGTTCTTAAGTCCGCTGAATGCAGTGTTCTTCATGGGTTATTGTGAAACACATGATAGTTCTGTCAGTTTCAGGGCAAATCTGTAGCTGTGAGGCTAAGTAAACGTAGCTAACTCTTTTGAAGTGGGGATCAGAAGAGTTCAGTTGCTAAGGAATATGCTCGGCTCTGTGGAGGTGTAAAAGGACATTGTTGGGCTCTCAGGAGTCCCCTGAGTTTAGCATTTTCACACAAGCTGAGCTTTGGCACTTATTTTATTTCTCAAGGCATGTGGCTACACAGCAGTGTTAAAAGGTCAATAAGAATGGAGATATTGAGTGTTAGTAGGAGAAGCTACTTTAGGGGGTTCAAATCGCAGGAGTGCTAAAAATCCTTCTTTTAGGATCATCACTTAAATCAATATGCACTAAAGTTCAGAGAAATGGAAATGAGAAGCAAATGGTGATGTTTAAGACACACAAACACCCCCCTCACCCACCCACCCACACACACACACACACACACACACACACACACACACACATGCACTCAATCGTTGCGAGTAACTTCCATTGACATATTTAGTAATAGAGCTAATTAATCCTATGGCTTAATCTAATTCTACAGCTAACCTTAATCTCATCAACCAAAATCAAAACATTTGGGTTTTTGGGTTTTTTTTTGATGCACTAGGTTTCCATATAAGGACCAGTCAGATGTCCCCCACAGGTCAAAACTGTCAAATATTCCTATTTTTGTGGGGGACACATTGTCCTCACGAAGATATAAAAACATACCAACACACACACACAAACAAACAGAAACAGTCACCGCCCTGCATCTGGCATTTTTTCCGCTCTGCCTGTCAGTCAAAAGCAAACCTTTGGAAGTCTATTTGGCTATATTTTGCTCAGCATGACATCTCATTTATTCTTCCTAATCATGATTTCTTTTTTACACACCTTTCCTTGGCTCGGCAGAGCCCCCACCTTGCCTTTCCCCATTGCTGTCATTTCTGATCTGGGTGGACCCGCTCCGTTCGGGTCAGCGCCTCTGAGCCACACTATTCGCCGGGGGAGCCAAAGGAGGGGTTTACATCTCGGGCCTGGAGTTTTCCCTTCCATTTGTTAGAATGCCAGGTCACTGCACCGCTCCGGTGGCGTAGGCGAAGATAATGGCTCCTGCGCCAGCTCCCACTCATTACGCACTCAGTAGTTCTGACCTTGCTCAGGGGCTCGGGATGGACTCTGTGCAAGGGAGTGTGTGTTGGGGGAGGTGGTGGAGGTTTTAGTGATGGTGAACAGACCAGTGATGTTCGTGTAGCCATGAAACCTCCTACACCTGATGGTGGTGCAGCACAGCTATAGAGGGACTCCAGGGTTCAGTTTGCCTGCACAGTGTGTTTGGGTTAGGTGTGTTTTTGGTGATTTAAAGTTGCTTATCCGTGTGGTCATTTTGAGTAGTGTAAAGTTCCATATGCATAATGCATGAAAGTTGTTGCTTCATATAAGAAAAAAAAGTTATTTTAAGCTTATTATTATTACTAGTTGCAGTAGCACTAGTGTTAGTATATTAAGACACTTTCGTGTGAAATTTACAAAAGATTATCCGCTTAAAGAATATCTGATTATAACTTTGGATAAATATAATTTGCCTTTCGGAAAACTGTTGATGAAAAACTTTTGTGACAACTGATGTTTAATCATTCATCATTTTTTTCATTCTGCTAAAAAAAAAAAAAAAAATCTGTTGAAATAGACCTTAGGCTTATTGTTTTTGTGAAATTCAGATGTATGCGCACCATTAACTTGTTAATTGTCATGACACCAGGAACAAAATAATTCTCGGAGGCAAAACATTAGTTCCATACTGTATGCAAATATTTTTGCATATTTTTACACAAATGTTGCAGAACAGTGTTACATTTGTGCATGATGGTCTACTTTCAGTTCTCTCTCAACATCCGGTTCGGTTTTACGCAGAGCATAAAAGCACTAAATGCCCAGGCAGAGAAGCCACAGCAGTAGACCTCAGCCAACTGTAATGCATTAGGCACTTGGGCTCTTAACCTTCCTCAATAACAGAAGTATTAGCCAGGCATGTTAATGCTTTTTCCTGAGGTTTCCATGGTGGCTGCACTCCTCGTCACAACGCAACAAAAGGGTGATAACATAACCGTACCATCCGTGTGCTATTAACGAAATGGGAACTAAACATCTCGCTCTTCCTGAATTCGACAGATAATGTCACACACGCTTCAGTCTATATTTTTTTTGCTCTGAAAATGTGTGGGCAGTAATCCCTCAAGCCATTTTGGAAAAGGGTTGGAAAGCTGTAAGGGAAGGCCTCTTTGAGCTGCACTATTATTCGGAAACGCTATGAGGGGCAGTCCTTAATAAGGTTTTTTCTTAATTGGCCTGTTCAAGCCATGTTGTTTTTAAAGCTCGGAAAAGATCAGCGTGAATGCACAGCATTTTATAACCATGTCCTACACTGAGAGATGCACGACATAACTTTTGAATTATCAAAGTTAAGTGTGCTTTATGTCCTATGAAAAATTATGCATGTAGGATGCACAGAAAAACAAGTTATTTGAAAAGCTATCCATCAAAAACTGAGAGTGACCCTTTCTTCAGTTTAAACTTCAGAGCCTGATATTTTTCTTTATTCCTTAGACATTATTGATTTTGAGTTACATCAGAAGAGTCACCGATCACTACTAATATACAGTAGTTCATACAATACAACTACAATGCAGTCCCTGAGAACTGCAATACTTCAATAATATTTTCTGTATATTCAAAATCGTTGTGTGTATGTATGTATATATATATATATATATATATATACACTGCTCACAAAAATTAAAGGAACACTTTAAAGAAACACATTAAATACATCAGATCTCAATATGAAGTTGGATATCTATACAAATAACGACAGGGCAATGTCTTAGGAACAAAAGGATGCCAAGT
>JAQMCW010000014.1:10391709-10402356 GCA_030068335.1 Chrysichthys cranchii | reverse complement strand
CATGGGGGGCCATTTCAGATGTCTGTTAAAGTTCTTGTTGAAGTGAATGGTTAAAGACAATGCAGTATCACACAGTACTGCAGTGGATGTATTTTATTCTAACTTTCTACTGAAATGCTTAATAGTACTCTGTTGTAAACTAATGAAATGTATTTTATTTGTCAGGTGAGTATCTAAGAAGCATCAAAGCAATGATGTCATTTTTTTCTCTCATTAGATTAGATTAGATCAGATGTACTTTATTAATCCCAGCCAGGGGATTAAACAGATTTTTATATATTGAGGAAAATGCAAAAAAGACAGATCCTATTGGAAAGGACAGTGTAATCAGTTATATTTTGACAATATTAGTTTTTTTGTCTTTTCTATTTATTATAATTTACCTTTTAATACTGTTTTTATTATACTATAAATAAGAACATAACAAATTCAGTGATGTTAACACATATTATTATTATTATTATTATTATTATTATTATTATTATTATTTACAGCAAAGTAGTAGTAATAGTAACAATTACAATGGATACCACAATGATTTTATAATTCTATCCAATGTATATTTTGCCATATACTTGTAAGGCTCTGTTATTTTTCTGCGTTGTTTCAATCTTTCAGAAGAAAATAAACTTAACAGAAATGCAACAGTGCCTTTTAATCATTTCCATAATTTTTCACACAGAACACCCCCATGTTTTGATAGAGTTAGATAGATACAGTTTCACAATCTCAGTTCCTTTGCTATTGATTCTTATCTATACAAGAGACAACACAATGGTGAATCTTCTTATATTTCTGTCCTGCTATTGAAACATAGTTGGCATCGGGCCAGAAGGCAAATAAGGAATAAAAGGAGTAAAAAAAAAAAAAGGAAGTGAAAGAGAGGGGGAAAAAGAGTGAGAGAGAGAGAGAGAGATTGCTAGATGAATAATATTCCACCCCAGTGGCTGGGCAGGAGGGGTCGTGGAGTCTCAGAGTGATTGCAGGTTGAGGTAAAGGTCTGCCCGGAGAGCATCGTCTCCGCTCAAAGCATTCCCCATGACCTTGTGGTAAGTGCTCTCTCTTTCTCTCTCTCTCTCTCTATCTCTGTCTCTCTCTCTCTCTGTGTCTCTCTCTCTCTCTTACACACACACACACACACACTCTTACATTGCACAGAGTGACAGCAGGACCCCACCGGCTCTCATCATATTCAGTGTCTGTCTATCTGTCAGCTATACAATGGAGGCATGCTGGTGAGGAGGGAAGGAAAGAAAAAGCATGTGATGAAAGATTAGCCCTTCTCTAGAAGAAATTCTTGGCTAGTGAGATTGATATCGGCTATCTGCTGGTATCAAACTCTGTTTTTTCTCTCCTCTTGTCTTGGAGCATGCTGGTCTTTCATCTTGATCACAGTATGGTTAATTGATCAGACGTAAGGAGGATATGTTTCAAAATCCTTTGCACATCAAAGAATTCTTGGTGTTTCGCAGTAAGCCCACAGTGAGTGATGATTTCTTCAACCGTGACCGTTCAGGTTTAGTAATCATTTACTACCTACAGTAGCCTGTAGTCATTCCAGCAAAAAAAAAAAACAAACAAACAAAAAAACGCTATCATGCACTGACTTGAATTAAACCCTTTCCCTTTCCTCCTCTGCCCCTCTTCATCAGTCTAATAAACAAATAGCCAAATGAATCAGGATCTGTGTGCCATCAGATGAAAATTATAGGCTCAAAGAGATACAAATCTGCCTTCAGGCAACAGGTACTGGGATCCACGCCACATCTTTGAAGCTGATATTACACCTAGATTGCCCTTATTAAAAAAAAAAGTGCTAACCCGGTGGCAGGTACAATCCTCGACTTGTACTTAGTTTCCCATCAGATGAATTACTCACTGGCTGGGCGAGGCTGATGGGAGATCTCCTGTGAGATTGGCCACGTATGCATTACACCTGTAAAAGTGCACTGGAGTCAACCTTCAGTGCCTCTCGTCAAGGACATGGCAGGATGGAAACATCACACCCAAGAGCTTTTCTGTGATTTGTGTTGAGTCATTAATAGTGTGGCTAAATGGGAGGAAGTAGAGATATACCTTTAAGTACAGAACAGGATGCTGGCAATTAGCTGTGGTTACATGGGAAGGGATTTCTAGCAGTTTCTCTCCTGTCAGTGGTTTACCTTCTTTTGTTTCAGTGTTGTTCTGTTCTTTTTTAATCTCGAAATGGTGTGTGTGTGTGTGTGTGTGTGTGTGTGTGTGTGTGTGTGTGTGTGTGTGTGTGTGTGTGTGTGTGTGTGTGTTAATGTATAAATTTGGGTTTTGACTTATTAATCCAATTATGTAAGGAATAATTCATCTATTACCTTAATGTGTCATATTTTCCTATTTTCCTATAACAGCATGCACCAGTGTTTTATTTCTCTTTTAACACAGCAGTTTGCCAAACAAAACAACATTTTTTAATTAATCAAAGAATACTTTTTAGCCGTTTACAGTTCCATTTAACATTGCTGTCTACAGAACAGGTTCTTTTCATTTACGGTACATTATAGAAGTTATAAACAGCCTTCCCTAATCAACCACTTTTCCCTTTATCTTGATGTTAATTAGATAGATTGTCATGTTAGTTAGTTAGTTAGTTAGTTAGTTAGTTAGTTAGTTAGTTAGTTAGTTGTCACCAGACTTTACTGTGGTGAAAGATTTGCTGATACACAGCACTGACACTGGAGACTCCTTCCATAAATGATAAATAAACATAACATTACAGAAAGCGTGAACATATCATTGCATATTTTTAATCGGTTTATTAATAGTCTTAGATTATGTTGTGTTAAGACGCTCAGGTAGTCGCTAATGTATCAGAACATGTGCATAAATATAAACCTTGCAGCTGGCATTGATGTCAGAGATGGTGTTACAGAAATCTATTACACAGCTCATTTGAATACTCGATTCTGATTGGTTAACTGCGGAATACCACAGGTTGTTATTTCATTAGGTGTAACAATAAGATCATTAATAAATCAATAAAATCATTTTTTAAAGGAATATTTTGTGTCAGATTATTGATTTCTTTAGTAAGTAGCATGTAATAAGTGGGATAGTCACATTTAATACCTGTACAGTGAGCTGGTCATTACTGCAAAATAAGACCCTTCTGCTTTGTCCAGTGTCCTGCTTCACCCTCCTGGGATTTAACTCACAGTAATATCCTGGTCGCTGTACATTATCCCTTACTTAATCAACACTTTCTGACCCATTGGAATCAAGAATTTACCAGCATTGTGGTATAATAAACATTGCGTCACACTGAGGCAGGTCAGTTTTTAGCTCTTTGAGAAATCGCAGTTCACACGTCATTTGGTTCAATTGTTCACTCAATAACCCATGAATTCTCTTGAAAAAGATCATGAAAAGATCATCACTTGATAGACTTAGTGAAGTCCTATAAACATGTACACTTGGGTGAAAAAAAAAATATTAAAAAAAGATTACCCTTTATTTGGTCTCTGTGGGGCAACCCTTGTGTTGAACCCTAGAATAAAGTATTTCCTTATTATGGCAGGGTTCCAAGTAGAACCACTTTCAACACTGTTAAACAATCCATGTGGGACTAAGTTCTGCCTGAATGTCAACTGTAGTTCAGTGCAAAAGTCTGCACGCCCCCTGAACCAAATAAAGGAGACAAAGACAAATTTATACTAGAAATGGATGCTATGGATTCTGCATGCTTAGACAGAAAATGATCACATCTAAAATCTTAGTCTTTCACTCTCAAAGAAGGAATCCGTTTTGGAAACTATGAACCCTTAAGGACGCAAAAACCTTGATTCCCCACAGGTTTACCGCTTTTAAATAAATAAGAGCCACCATCCTGTCACCAAGACACCAAAAGACATGCCTGCAAGAGAAATGTTTGAAATCCAGTGATGCACAATGAAGACATCCAGCTCTCGTTCTCCTGGACTTCAGAAACGGGTCACTCTTGCCACCCTTTGGTCAACTTGGATACTGCAGCTAGTCTGTCGCTCCCTCAGTCAAGAGGAAACAATTTTCTAATGAACAAACACTGCCAAGTCTCCATCCTGCTTTAGCCGAGCAACACTTAATTTCTTTAATTACACAGTTTATTCATTTTCTTTGCTTCAGCACATGCCCCACCATGGGTTGTTGCACAGAAATGTCAAGAATGGCAAACTTCAATCAGAGAAATTTCACTTCCATTAAATAATAACCACTGAAGCAGTCGGAGTTCTTAATGAGGAGCGTCACGCAGGGGGCCATGTGTGTGTGTGTTTTGTTCTTTAATTGTTTACTTTAGCCAGCAAGCTAATTATAGATTAGTGCTCTGTTTCTTGCTTCGCAGTGGGGGGAGCAATTGGAGACTGGAGCTCGGCTGTGTCAACAAAGCCGTGAACTACAACATGTACACAAATAACCAGTGTGAAATTTCTGCAGCCACAAATTAACGTCGTTTTCTCAAGGAGGATGTGATGCAGTGGACTTTAATTCTCTCAGTAAATTCGATTCTAGACTTTTTTTTTTTTTACGTTTAACAGCTATGTCGGCATCAGAATCAGGTAGGAACATGCTACATTTACTTAGGCACAGTGAATAAATTATATCATAAGTAAGAATCCACCCACTTCCATCATCAAGCAGACAACTTGTACACAACACACTGACTGTCCACCATGAGGAACACCTGTAAGCCTGCTCATTCATGTTAATCATGTAGCGGCGGTGTAGTGCATGAAGCAGATTCAGGTCAAGAGCCGTGGTTAACGTTCACATCAAACAGCAGAATGAGGAAAAAATATGATCTCAGTGACTTTGACTGCGGGATGGATGTTGGTGCCAGATGGCTTGGTTTGGGTATTTCAGGAACCGCTGATCTCCTGGGATTTTCACTTATGAAAGTCTCTAGACTTTACACAGAATTGTGCATGTACAGGTGCCTCCCGAGTTACAAAGTTACAATGATAATTGCGATGCACTTGTAAAATTGTAAAATACTTATTCGCTGGCAAGCCAGCATAACAGCGTTTGACGTATGCAGATGTTCGGACAATGGCTGGAAGTACGCAGATGACACCCTGAAGGACACAGACAACACCTGAAAGTAGGCAGACGACGCCTGGATCACTCACCTCGCGCGATGCTTCACTCTCTCCTGCAACTCATGGGGTTACTTTGTGTATCGGTGTACTGCACAGTGCATTGCTATGGGTTTTTTGTGTGTTTCAAGAGAGAATTTTAATTCAAAAGCATGTCTTCTACAGGAAAAGACTCCTAAGTAGGCTAGGCTAAGCTGGGATAAGCTAGGCAAAGTGGCTCAACATAGTGGTTCGATATATGATATTTTCAACTAACGATGGGTGTGGCGGAACGCATCTCCATTGTAACTTGAGGACTACCTGTATATATGTGACCCGTGCTGGCACAATGAGTCCGAATGCGCACCCCAGTGCTAATGCGCTAATTATGAGCTAAGAGTCCATAAAGCCCTCATTTATTGATCTCCATAATAAAACAGCAAGAACACATCCCAAACTACTTTTATTTTAAGGTTTTGTTCATTATGTTCATTCGTACATCTTCATTAATTAGTCCTTTGTCGTAATATTCCATGATAAATCCGTGTTTTTCACGGTGAGATGGGGGAATCCCCCTACCCATGTTTGGTATCATTGTGAAGCGTAGTTCCTCTAGTTTCTGATAATACTCATGGAATTCCTGATGATGCTTTTATGTACAAATGAAAAGCGAGTTTCCAAACCCCATTAGACGTAAACAAAAGTTGCTAGTTGCTAGGCGATCATTTTTTGTCCGATTTCAACAAACCATGCCTCATTTTGAAGGTCTTTAGATGGACAATGTGGAAGTAACAATAATTCACTTTTGAAAATGTCCTCATTCCGACTCATTTTGCCAGTATGGGTCAGAGGATATATATGTATATGTGGGCACAGTCTGACATCTAATTTGTTTTAATAATGTATGTAAAATTGTATTCCTTATCTCTGAAATCTTAGCTGGCTTCATAATAAATCTGACTGTACAAACTAGCTGAATGCTAATAGCTAGCTGTCACAAATCAAACTGCCATGATAAATGCTCAGTGTATGTAGCAGCTGATGGATAACTGATATTTATTAAGACTCTTTCTCACTTTTGTTTAAGATTAGATTTGTTCAAAATCGTCACTTTCTGATGCTTAAAAACAGAACATCAATCTTTTGAAATGTAATTATTTAAAAAGTGACAGAAAAACTCAAATACAGATATTTAGACTTAATTACAGGGATAACATCATTATACTTGGCTACTTTCTACCTATTTTAAGGTCTGTATTAAATGATTGAATATCTTTTGATGTTATGTAAGGAAATTTTAACTTAATAGCTCAGGAAGTTCGGAATACATTTATATCAAGGGTTTTAAATTGTATTCGGAGAAAAGTTACCACACTGCTTTTAGTCAAATAATGTTTTCAGCTTAACTCTTCTGTGCAGTAGTTTGACCATCTGATAAAGTGACTTGAATTTTAAAAATTAATTAATTGATTTATTGATTGATTAATTAATTAAAAAATAAATAAAACAGTCAGTGAAGGTCAGGTCAGGTCAGGTTTTTTATATCAGTTAGTGCTCATGAGGGGTGCATTGGTAATGATAAGTACAAGGAGTGCTTTCTTTCTCAGTTTGGACTCATTTAATCTCTTTCTTGCATCCTTCTATTTCTCCATTTGTGAAAAGGTTGTGACATCAATGAAAAACAAAAGATGATCACTGTAACATTTCCTGCAATACAAAAGAAAAAGAACCTTCAAGTAAAGAAATGTCCTCTGTGGTGACGTCAGGAACTTTTCTTAATGAAATTAATTAAGCCTGAGTGTATCTTACCATGTGATATATCACAGTCCTGCTTCCACACACTAATTAGTAACAGTTTGGCCTTTGTAATGGCCCTCTACAGCACTCCAGAGGTCTGTGCCAGCCATTAGACTGCATGCATTATGAATCAGAAGCGTTACAGCACAAAACCATGTCCTGCCCCACCTGCTTCATCTTCCACAGAGAATAGAGTGCAACTTTCTGATCGCAGTGTTTTAGCTGATGAGCACTGGGAGTAAAGAATTCATCTTGCCACAAGCCACACTACTGATGATTTATTCATGAGAATGTCTGAGCCGGTGCCGCTGTTCTATGTGTGTGTGATCGTAATGACTCTAACATCTCATACGCCGCTGTAGTAAGCAGCTTTTCTCACATAGATGGCTGAATCATCTCATCTCTGCCCATCCCAGATCCAAGGCCCAGGCCGTTATTGATTGATTAATCACTTCGCCGATGAACTAACAAACACTGACCTTTTGAAGTCTGTGGGGTGTTTAGCCTCCAAAAAGAGAGGAAAGTCTGTTTACCACATTGATTATTTAATGGAACATCAAGCCGCCACTTTTGTCACATGGTGGAGATCGATAGGATCTCAATACATTGACCTTCTGAGAGATAAGCAAACATCAGCAGCTTATTGCGCTCATGGACACAATCTTAAAAGTTATGAAAGCTATTTTCTGCCACTTATTATTGATCTACAATCAAGTGTGAAATTTTAAAACTTGAGACTTAAGATTCTATATTGGACACATATCGAACAATAAGGACACTTAGGATTTACAACGTTTCATAAGTCATAAAATTAAGTCTAGCCT
Source organism: Chrysichthys cranchii (assembly GCA_030068335.1). Taxonomy (NCBI): domain Eukaryota; kingdom Metazoa; phylum Chordata; class Actinopteri; order Siluriformes; family Claroteidae; genus Chrysichthys; species Chrysichthys cranchii. Next base: position 10,394,657 of record JAQMCW010000014.1, on the reverse strand, counting down.
GTCCATAAACTCTTAAATTGCCAGTGATTTTTAGAGCTCACTTTGCTAGGTTTAGTTTGTCAGGTTGAGTAGTTGGGTCATAATGTTGGGTTGGGGAGGTGAACTTGCTTCTCTGGAGATATACAAGACATACAAGAAGTCAACTGCAAGCACAAGAAGTCTTTGTTCACATTTTACTATTACTTATAATTTAGTTGAGCCTTATGAAATTATAACTTGGAAGCCAATCATTTTTCTGTGTGTAGTTTGGCTTGATTAAACGTATGCTAGTTCACAATATTTGAGAGGAAAATGGCGAAATTGTAATAAATAATACAAATGAATACTTTTTTGCAAAAAAAAATGTTTTAATGATTAGATTAAATTGTTTCATAATAATTTTTCCGGTCAACATTACAGTACCTAATTATTACTCTTACTAGTTTGTTAATAATCACCTAATGTTTTCTCTGAAACATTATCTCAGATTATCAGCTAGCACTGGAATCAACTTTTCCTTCTTTTCATTATTTCAGAATGTACACATCGATGATGTTTTTGTCGAGTAAGGCTGATTTCATGCAATATTTTTTGTGTTAAGCTTCTTTTGTGTTGATGCAGGGGAAAAAACAATAACACTCATATGATGTGCACATCATAACCCTAATTATTCACAATTATTCACCAAAATAAATAAATAATAAATAAATAAATAAATAAATAAATAAACCCAGCATGCTAAGACAACACTCTAACTCCACCATGCTGGTTTAAGCTAACCCATGCTAGGATAGTCCATACCAAATTTCCAAATTGACCCAAATTGAGATTTTTTTTTTTTAACCCAGCAATTTTTAGTCCAGACTTCTCTGTAGAATTTAACTAGACTGCACTAATGCTGTAACAATAGCTTCAACGATAGGATATCTGATCCACAACTTCCCCAAATCAGGCCACTGACTAGAAAATATAATTGAGTCTGTCCCATCTGGACAGTGTGCGTGTAACACGAGGTCTCGCTTTGCACCAACTGAACTGAATGCACAAGAAAAGGGAAACAACAATGCAGCCGATCCATACTTATGTCAGTGCTTAAGCACAAGGCAGCGGACTGCTGGAGCAGGGCATGCTTTCTCAATGGATGTCAGCTCTGCTCAGACAAATAGGAGATGACACGGAACATAATGCACCAACTAGCTCCGACAACCGGGCCTGAGTAATGGCTCGTAAATTCAGGAGCCCCGGAGCAGGAGCTGTCAAAACTCTGCAGTGCACGAATGGCTAATGTTTTTCATCCATTTTCCCTCACAGCTAAACGCGACCAGCCAGAGCTGAGCCTGTTCCTTACACCCCCTCTTTCCCCTCCCTTTTTATGTTCCCTCTCGCTCCTCTCCCCCATTCCAGCCTGTAGTGCAAGTCAGCCAGCTGTGCTAAAAAACATTTGCTTTATAATTAATCACGGCAATACAGTGGCGGTCCAGTGCACCAACCTCCCACTCCCTCCCATCAAATTCAAATCAATGCTACAACCCCGAGCTCCCTGTCGATATTTTCCGAAGTGCAAAAAATGCTCAGCCTGGGTTGACCCAATAATGCACCCTGAGGGCGAATGACAGCGGTGGACCAACACAATAGCGGCTTTGCCTCCAAGCACAGCACAGTATAGCACAGATTAGGCCTCATTTTCAACTTTCTGTTATTTTTAGTTCAGGGTTTTATAGTATAGTGGACGTGGAGCAGTACATGGAGCACCACTGCTCAATACTAAGCTATGGATGTCCTATTGATGTTGCCATTGCTTTCACTGCAGTACAACTGTATTTGTAGTATTAAATCTTTCCTCTTTTGTGGGCGTTACATTCCAGAACTTCCTAGGAAAGATGAAAATCCACGATACACAGACGCCACACCTTTTCTAAACTAGTTTAAGCCCTACATTGTCCTCCCACACTCTTTAAACACATTCTAGACACAATTGAACAAAAAGAAAATATTTTCGAGCATATAGCGAGGTGAATTCTGTGTCGAATTTGTAGACACATCACATTCATAGCGAGTACTGCTACGGGGGAAGAACTGGATGTTGGCGAATGCTGATTCCTTCTCCCCAACCGTACGCATTGTAACCAACAGCCAATCACATCCAAGGTTAAATGAATGGGGCATTCTGATTGGTCAGACTCCTTCCTCCAGCCGTATTTTTTTTTCAGTATCCCCGCATCGCGTTTTCTTAACAACTCTGTGTTCTTTGTCTCTTGTGTAAATATGATATACACTGCACTGTATTTTATATATTATTCATATTTTACTCCATTTTAATTAACGTTTATATTTTATAATACCAGGCAAATCCACAAAAAAATGATATTCTAAATACAAATCCACAAACAGCCGAGTGGGTGAAATGTGAACTGTGATATAGCGGGGGGGTTTTACTGTTTTACTGGGGATTACTGTATTTTAAATACCGTACCATATAACCTATGTTCATTTATCAGCAGAAAAAAGAATAATTCGTAATGAAAACAGAGTGGACGTCATATTGATAAAGTTACCTTTCGCAAACACTTTTTCATTTTGTTGTATACATGTAATGTAATAATGACAGGGTTTTTTGGTCATGTGGGTAAGTATATGGCATTTGTATAAGGACTGAATATTTATGAAAGGAAAATCATTTTGCAATGCTGTGAATACAGGGCATCAGATCACCATAGCTTGCATTTAGGGCAGCAAAGTGGCCCCATGCTGGGCGGCGTGGTGGCTGAGCGGTTAGCACTGTTGCCTCACAGCGAGAAGGTCCTGGGTTTGAGCCCCGGGTTCGGTACCCTTTCTGTGTGGAGTTTGCATGTTCTCCCCATGTCTGTGAGGGTTTCCTCCCACAGTCCAAAGACAGAGGGGATTAGGCTAACTGGCGACTCTAAATTGGCCGTAGGTGTGAATGTGAGTGTGAATGGTTGTCTGTCTCT
>JAQMCW010000014.1:10328876-10346951 GCA_030068335.1 Chrysichthys cranchii | reverse complement strand
GGTTTTAGAGCAACATCTGCTCCCCTCCAGACGACGTCTATTTCAGGGAAGGCCTTGTGTATTTCAGCAGGACAAATGTCAACTGTTTTGAAAAGAAGAGGAGATGCTTCACCATGGTAAACATGCCCCTGTCCCAACTATTTTGGAACCTGTAGCAAGCATCAAATTTGAAAAAGTATTTCAGCAGGACAATGCTGAATCAACTTTGAAATAAGCTCATTTTGTGCATAAAATTGTAGAATGACCATTTGTTTATTAGCTATTGTTGTGGAAAATTCTCTCTCTACTAAATGGTCATGTTCCCAAAATCCTACACTATTTGTGAGCATTTGAAAACACATAAGCCTCTGCACTGCATTATGAAAGTTGAAGATGAGCGTTCCTGGACCTACCCCAGTAAAATGTTTTGATATCATGAACTAATATGCTAAAGTAAACTGGTTCCATTTACATAATTAAGCTCGTTTTTAACTGCTAATAGCAGGTTAGAGTAGCACTGATTCCAGTAGCTAATATAATTGCGCAGACAAGCCAAATTCTAGCTAACTGTAATTATTGGTTATTTACATGTTGATTCATTCATTAGCAAACAACATATCCTTCATTTATATAGCTAGTGCACGTACATAGAATTAATTATGTGTTTAAGTAAATGATTTCCTATGCTTATAACACTTTTAGATGTGTAATACAAGTTTGTTTCTCGATGAAAACTTGATATGACTTCATTTTTTATGTAAAACGTTTACTTTTTTTTGAATACTTGAGTACAGTTAGAAGGAGCAGCTTGTTTACTTTCACTTAGGTACATTTTTGGCTGGACACTTCCACTTTAATCTGAGTAAAGTTTAAAAGTAAAAGTCAATCCAGTTACAGATGGACATTTTTCTGTTAATGGCAATGCCTCTGTAACAAATCCTTTAGTTACAGAGAAGGAATAGACTAAATATATGTTCAGAAAGAAAACCCTTAATTGATTTTAGGGTGATTTCACAATTTTGGTGCCATTCTTTAAAAAAAATAATAATTAGGTAATTTAAAAACTTTTTAAAATAAACTTTCCACACTGGAACTCAGGAAACATTCACAATTTCAAAATTGCGGATTCTCAGACAACAATGACTGCATTTAAGTAGCAGGATTGAAAGTTTTTAACACAGAATGAAAAAATATTTTTAAAAAATGCATTAGATTATAGATTATTCTTCCCATGATCTTCAGGAAATCTGGATGATGCAACTTCCGGTTTGTGGAATATTCCAAATAGTTCACATGGGTGAATGTATTCAGGTAATAGGGTCTTATGGCACAAAATGGACATTTTTGTAAATTGTATATATATAATTGTTTTATTTCATTGAATATATTTCAAAGTACAGTGTTGTAATAGTGGTTTCAAACAGGTAAAGTGCTGGAGATATGTTTATTAATGTTTTAATTTATTCATCTGATACATGCATTATAAAGAACACCTCACATATTTTGTAAAATTAGTTCTAACTATACTATACATGCTAAAGACATAATTGCTCGACATTTTCTGGATACTTCCATTTAATATTCATATCATTCAGATCAGTGATTATTGACTCAAGATGTATGGCTCAGGAATGAAAAAAGTACATGGATATTATGACAAAATCTTATTCAGTTAAAATGGAAAGTAGCTTCTCTTAGCTTTAATATGTAGAGTTGAGTACATATTAAAAACTTCGAAAAGTATTTAAAAGTAAAAGGTGAATCCTTTTATATTATTAAAAGCATTCTAAGAAGTTCTGTTGTTTCATTTTTGGCCCAGCAATTCACAACCCATTTGCATGACTCAGTATTTTCAAATTAGTTTATATGATTGGGAATAATTGGCAATGTCCTTGTGTGAAAAGCTAGCTGTGGTTTGGATATGACTGTATGTTTTAAATGGAGTAAATAAAAAAAACAGTTCAAATGCACTGATGCAGGACTGATTGGTCTGGCATTTGGCTGTATGAAAACAAATATTTGAGTCATGATGTTTGAAATGTTTGGTAACAAGTACTTGGAATATTTGAATGGAAATATAAGTGGTATAAATGTGGGTTTTTCATGGAAATGTTATTTCGAAAGTGCAGGTCCCTTGAAATAAAACATAATCAGCCTATACTAGCAAAGTTCAGTTATTGCATATAAACTCTTTAGACCTCTGGTACAGAGCACAGTGAGTCCTAGAACAGTTGTTCTTAAAGTGGGATGAATGATTTTTATGTACTGTGTTCGTGCGCATTATCGCAGCCCATTATCACAGTCTTGAAGGTTGGGATCGTTATTGAATTTTGATCATTATTAGTCTGGAAACTTAAATTCCATGAGTTTAATTCAGACATCCATAACAGTGAAAAAAGTGGACTATGTGCCAAGTTTTTAAACTGCGTGTGATAAGTTTAGGAGTTAAAAGCTTAATAGCTCCAGTAAAATGCAAAAATTGTATTGTGAAGATTTGAATAATGTTCCCAATATTGGAATAGTTGTATTATGTTCCAAGTGGGTCCGCAAAATGTATTTTAGAGTTAAATGGGTCGCTGACTGCAAAATATTTGTGATCCTCTGGCCTAGAATTCAGGGTAACAAATGGGTTAACAATTTTTAAAGCTAGCTTTCATGAGCTCTCCCTAAATAAAAAAAAAAAAAACTCAAATTACACAGAAATATTTCTTTTCATTTTAAATTAATGTGCCAGTTTTTCAGACACTACACATAGTTTTCAGTGAATACTGTAGTCCTCAGCACATGTGCCTGTCTTATTGATCTTATTGCAATCATTCAACCTTTTAACTGGGTTTCTTTTATCATTTCTTTCTGAAATATTTTGTCATTAGGTTCAGCAAATGTTGCGTCATTGCAATTTTGTAAAAAAATTAAAAAAATAAAAAAAAACCAGACAATTTGTATGAGCTTTCAGACGATCAATTGAAGTAATGTCAGTGGACTTGAACACGGATTATATTAGGGTAGAACTTAATTACTATGCGCACATCTTAAAAAAAAGTCCTGCTGAACAAGAATTTAGTCTAATGCATATTTTAGAAAGTCTATGATGTGTCAAATTGCTATTATTGGTGTGGTGCCTTAGCTTGACAAATATATGGTTCCCCTTACCCCCTAAACAGGGGGGGAAAAGGGGGTCCTTGCAAAGAAAAAAACAGAAGAAAGCATCCAAGGCATGCCACTTAATCTGAGTCTGGGTCTCTTCAAAGGGTTCACTTCTAGATGGTCGGTTTCCTTCTTGGTTCTCAGGGATGGAGCGAAGCAAGAAAGCCCCCCCTTGGGACTGAAGGCATGCCATGTCATAACACACTCATTTTCCGCTATTTATCAGTCCCCAGGATTCTTCCTCCTCCATTTTGCCATTCATTGGAATAAGGTTGTATGTGTCTGGCCCCTAAAAGCGCTGAAGGATGAGATCAAAGTTTCTATTGATCAGTGAAAGAGCTGAAGGGTCTAAAGGACTTCCCTGCACTCCAGTCGCCAGAATCTCAATTTAGCTTTAATGAGACCTCATTCATCAACACTTACCCAGAGAGGAAGTGAGGGTGTAATTGACTAGTCTCTCAGTCTCTTGGATGGAAATGCATTTGTGTTTGATTTCCAACATGTTTAAACTGGAGAACATTGAAAAAGAAATCCAAATTGGAATAGTTATTGATCTAGCTATAGGACAGAGTTGGTGTATCTAATTCATTCATATAAAATTATATCAGATGCAAAGCTACTTGTTATTCGTTTTAGAGGTTTTTAATTTGTTATAAATATCTATTTTCTGTTGAATTCAACATGTTAAAGCTTGAACCAACCTATATACGGTATAAATATACAAGCTGTAACGGCAATGCATTTCAGTAATAAATGCATATATGTGGGTAAAAAAAAAAAAATCTTCAAAGTTCTTCAGAAAGTTTCCAAGAATGGGTGTTTCAGACAAAAAAGTCTTTAATCTTTTTCTTATGTCAAATTCTGAATTTCTGCCCCACCACACTGAAACAAAGCAACCAGTTGGTAACCCATTATCCCTTAAAGAGTTAATCTATGGGTGTGCGAAAGGAGAAAAACAGAATTGCTTCCCCTCTCTCTCTCTCTTGCACTCTCTCTCTCTCTCTCTCTCTCTCTCTCTCTCTTTCTTTCTCCCCCCTCTTCCCTGGGTTGCATTTTGAAGGAGATGCGAGTTGGCAGCACGGGAGAGGATTGAAGATTAATGGTGTAAAGGGGGGCTCTGACAGCCTTTCCACTGGTCGCCATTCTCCTGGGTGGCCCGATTGGTCTTGGATGTCACGTTTGCTACTTAATCTTGCGTGTGTGGAACAGTCCTGAAGATGTGGTTGAAGATCTTGTGGCATGCTCACGTCTACATAGTCTTTAGCTTCTTTGTAAGATACTTTAGAGAGACTCATAAAACCGAAAAAAGAAAAGATAATATAGCACTGCTTTAGATTCACTGAGCTAACACAGTGAAATTGCAAATGACATGATCTGACTCTTGAACATTTATATAGCATGAGGCAATAATGAGTAATGGTGGGATTTTGTACTTTCTTAAAAAAAAAAAAAAAAAATTGCTAGAATGAACTTTTGTTTAGTTTTTTCCTAAAGAGCCATTTTTTTTTGTTTGTTTGTTTGTTTGTTTGTTTTTGTTTGTTTGTTTGTTTGTTTGTTTGTTTTTTGCTGCTACAGAGAACTAAACGATAAATCCTCGCTGTATTTATCATTATGCACTCGGTAGTGCAAAGTGATGATTCATATTGTCAGAACAATAAAAAAAATGCTTAAATAATCATGGACTAATATAGTTTTCATTTGAAGTCTATACCAAAGTGCAGTTAAAAAAATACAGTACAGTATTTACATCAGATCCAAATGGAGAATGGAGCTAAAGAGATGAATAAATTAGATGTTTAATTACAAGTTAACATTACTACAGTGGAGTGACTAAAATACAGCTCTCACTCAGATAACAAATGAACTTTTTTAGACTGTATGGTGTCTCCACCCTGCTATCATAGATTACGATAGATAACCTATACCATAGATTTCATTCATTGTCAGCAGCGTATCTTTAATTCTATGAATGCCTATTTTAAGGCAAATCTGTACCACAGGAACCTAAAGGTAAATAAGGTTTGTTGGGCTGTGGTGCACACAGGGTTTACCAGATGATTTGCTGCTCTGTGAAGCTAAACTATCCCCAGCATTTGTCTGCCAGGCTCTCTGACTTAGTGCTGTATTATCCACAACAATGAATTGGAATAGGCAGAAAGTAATAACTCTGCATACTATATCGTATTAGTTGGCTTTGAAATCAGAATCGTGAGGATATGTGTTAGCAAGGGTTTTTTTTCCCCATTGCACATGATTGGAACATACTGGAAATCAGAAAATTATTAAATGATCTTCATTTCACACATAGACTCATGTAACGAATCTGATCATAGCCTATATCACTATGTTTCTACTTTATATTTGGCTTGAGTTGCAAGATTTGTGTGAGATCCTTTATAGCTGACCAGTATTACCCATATGGCTTCGGTTCTTTCAGATTTGTTTTGACTTGTCAAACATCATACACTGATTAAAAGCAACAGATCTACAAAGCAGTGTGAAGATGCTTGAGGATGCAAACAAGCTTTCTGTCAATGGCCTGAGTCCAAATTGTGACAGTATTCTGGTTGTTCTCTCCTTAGTTCAGGTCACTGTCTGTATTTTCTCCCTGTGTCTGCATGGGTTTCCTCAGGATTCTCTGGTTTCCTTCCAGCGGTTGGTGAATTGAATTGGCAGCTACTAAAATTTGCCTCAGTGTGAATGAGTGTGTTCCTGGTGCCATGTGATGGACTGGTGTCTAATCCAAGATGTATCCTCACTTAACCCCAAGTGGTCCCTAGATCTATCAGAATACTGACGATTTCATTTTCCCCATAAACCTCGGGAGCAGCTTTAAAGGTTGCAGATGCACTGGGAAATCATCACGAAAATCTATTGTCTTTATTTTATTTACATATTTGAGCCCGTTGTGTTTCATTTTTATTTGACTGGTAAATTGCAATTACATTATAATAATTAGTCACAAGCAAAAAGATCAACAAAACAGACATTTTCAATTTGGCACTCTGCAGCTCAAAATTTTCAAAATGGGACTCTGCAACAGTGAATGAGGACCACTTCCTGGTTTGACCTTTGTAAGGTTTAACCCTAATCCTCACCCCGAGTAAAACCTTTTCCTGTCTGTCACGCTAAGAAGTCTGTTCTCTGACCGCAGTTGTCTCATGTCTGAGAAAGTAAATCGTCACTGTATCTCTGCTCTCGCCAGAAATGAAAACAAGTCTTTACAAAGAATTTCATATCATCTGCACTAACGTCATATTTGTGAGGATGTCTGTCACTTCATTTGTCTTTTCCATAATATCTCTAATGAAGATGCTTTTCTGGATGACTCACTTCATTTCGATTCATTTCAATTCGTTACAAGTTTAGATGAACCCGTTTTGGTTTGCTGGGGTTGGAGAAGTTTTTTTTTTGTTTTTGTTTTTTTTTTTTTACAACAAAGGTGCAGGTGTTTTCTGTCCTAAGAGACTTTAAGTGTTTACCAGACAGTGACGATGAAAAAGTTACTTTTTTCACTGCCATCTGTTACGTTTGTGTTCGTGAGCAACAGGCTCCCCACACAGTGTTATAAGCGAGGCTGCTTTCTGGTATAAACTGTTTGGATTTAATGAAATAATCCACCTTCAGATCTTGGAACAGAGCCCTAGCAGACCTCAAACGAACAATTTCAGAAGGGTAATCAAATATTTACAAGACTATTTGCAGCTGATTAATTAAGTGTGCTGTAGTACAGTCCACGTTTTCTGTAGTCATTCGCTTCGTTCAGGGCTCTTCTCAGGAAATAGCCAGCCTTAACGACAAGTGTTCTAGGAAATATTTTTACCTGTAAGTATAAGCTCATTATATAATAGTTGTGGTATTTTCAGTATAATCAGCAATATATTTGAGTGCCATGTCAATTTAATTCCTATCATTAAAATATGTTAATTGGCAGCATTCAAACATAAGTCAAAGTTTTCAGAAAACTTCTAGCTTAGTTAGTTCAAATTGGCACAAATTGGTTCACTGCCATTTTAAAAACTTCACATTACATTTAACTTTAATTTCCTCTTGATTTTTTAATTAGATTTTCTTTCAAGGAAAAAATTTAAATGGTAACCTAGATTAAAATGCACTTAACTACATTAAGTTATGACATCATTTGATTTCTCATAGGGTTAGATTTATGAAGTACTTTGGGAAGCATGGGGAACGGAGCACAAAGAAGTCACAAGTTCAAATTGGAAAGTGATTAAGCATGCCCGAAACATAAACTCCAAAAAATGTAGTAGAATTTACAAAAACAATGTACAATTTCAGAACCAGGGCGCTGTCCACTAGACTTTTGAAATTATATTCTAAACCTAATTTGACAACATTCTAAATGATAGCTACAGCTTCTCTTGGTGAATTGATTATTTCCATAAAATGTGGAAAAGGATTTGGCATATCAAGTAGCATATGTGTCAAACTGTCATATGTAGAGTTCAGGAACTGGTAGGTATATTCACTTGTACAGTACTGGGCTGGGTATGTGTTAAGAAATTCTGTAAAGCAAACATTTTTTAAATATCAAACAATGACTGTAAAGAATAAATAGTAAGAATCAACGGAAATCAACTCAATATTGCTTTTACCACCAAGACTGCATAAATTATCTTACACTGTAATGCTGTTTTATAAGGAATTCTTCTGATAAGATCTCTACGTACACAAACTGTTTAATCTTTACTCTCATATTTGCTTTTTCTTTTTAATGGCACACAAATGCAGAAAGCATAAAATCTAAAGCTTCTAGTGCAAAATGTGCGTTATAAAATGCAGTGTGCTTAAAACTTTTCCACAGTTATCTACTTTATTCTGAAGATGTGAAAATACTGTATATCGCTACAAGGCTATACTGATACATAAATCTGAGCAAATACACCAACAATAGTATGCTGTACTGTTAGAGAGGGTGAATTATCAACAGTTATTTCAACATGCGCTGTAATCTTTAAGATGTTGCATGACTTTAAAAAAGAAAAACAAGCGAAAATAAAATAAGTTATGTCATTTTTTTCAAAAAGCTAGAAAAAATTCACATGATTAAACAAATAAAAGCTACAGTACATTTCAAGTTTGTGGAAGTGTTACAATATATTCTGAAAACCATGATAATGGATTGTATGTTTATCTACATTATGCACCTATCCTTGGAGGATAATCTATTAACATAAAAAAATATTTTGTATTTTTTTATATGATGTCATATTTATATTAATTATGTAGACTAAAAGCTTTTTTTTTTTTCACTTTAGCATTTAACTGTTTTTTTTTTTTTTTTTTACATTACATTCACCGGTATGTTACTTTTACATTATTGCATTATTTAATTATTGCACTTTTTACATACTTTTAATGACATATTTTAAAGTTTGAAATTGTTTCATAATTTTTTTTGCTTTGTTTATATTTTTGCTTCTTTTTTAGTTCTTGGTGTCACTGCCATTACTTAGGACATTGTTGTTATTTGCCTATTTCATTACATTATTTTGACTCCTTTTTTTCCCGCAGCTTTATATATATTTGCACTCTTTATTATGCTTCATTATAGTATTTCACTTTTCGTTTCCTTATTATCGTATGTCATGCGTTCACTCTGAGCTACATTTTAAATAGATGAAAGGTCTTTTTATTTAAGTAATAAAAATAAAGCTGTTCTGAAGTAATAGCCGAATCTAAAAAGAAGAAAATATTGGCTTTAAAAAAACACTGAGGCAGTTTATCAGGGGTTGTTTTTTTTTTGTTTTTTTTCATGCAATTGAACAATTCACTTCACACAAACTATTATTACACACTTAATGTAAGGCAGGAGCATGGGAAGTATAAAATGTGTACACACACAAAAAGTAAATGGAAGACTTGAATAGACTTGATAGACTTGTTTTTAGAAGGAAACAATAGAGACCAAACATTAACTTTGTATGCTGCTTAAAACACTTGAACCACTTTGAAAAGTATGCCACTGAAAGCCTCAAGCAACATTCTCCACCGTGTGTGGACATCAGTCTAGAGCTGATGAGCATTTGAGTATCTTTCACCATGCATTAGTGATATACAATGGCAGTAATGACCATTACTGGACAGTCTTTTTCAACAGACCTCACACCCTCTTGAGTGATAGCTTTCTGAGACGGCAGGAGGCAAAGACCAGTTTTTGGTAGGTGACGCGGGAAGACCAATTCTCTCGGGACAAATGCCTGCCACATATTTTCCTTTGGCAAACAAAGCGAATGAGTGATGTTTGCTCGAAATAAGAAGTCAAATCTCTTGTGTTTTGATGAGGAGGCCACCTGGGATGCACATCTCCATCATCATGTCGCATGATGAGGGGAAAAGAGAGACAGGAAGAGAGACTGAAAATCTACAAAGCAGCCGCGAAATCAGACACAAACTTCTGCAAACGGTTGCATGAGGCCTGCACGGTAGTGTGAATATTTGGTGGAATTATACAATTAGGGAAAATATTAATCATTCAGGAGGAATTATTATTATTATTATTATTTTGCTCTTGTGCATCGCTTTCTACATGGATCCTAGATTTGAACTAGATTTAATTATTTCAAATTCGCACCATTTTTCAACAGTTAAATTAGCTTAGACATGGTGCTGACGCGCTGTGAAACTGAAATCTTCCATATCTTGATTAAGATAAGATATCAGTCAGTCAGCTTGTACATGTTGCCATTTTACGATCATGATTCATTTCAATGACGTACGGTCATGCATTATAGACCGAAAAATAATCCCTGTACAAACATCTTAAAGCGTTGTGGTCTGTATGAGATCCGTACTGTGGAAGCTGTAAACAGCTAAAGTTATCGTTGCGTCACCTACAGTTTAACATGTTGGTGTTTAAAGTTTACATTGCGTCTTATCAGTGCTTACCCCTGCTGCAGATACCTCCCAAATGTTGTTTGGTTTACCCGGAGGGGGGTGCCACGCTGAGGAACCCTGGCATGCTTAGGAAAACGGTTTTAAATGAACAGCAGTCACATGTCAATACACCCCCATGCATCACAACAAAAATATGTGAACACAAACAAGGGCTTACTGTTGGCTTTTGTTCTAAAACATCTCGTCAATATCGGCTTGGGTGAGAAGGTCTCGATTGCTTATTTTTAATCCCGTGATTCAAAGGACACTCACTGTATAAAAGATCAGAAACTCAGCCAGGCGAAGTATCTTAGGAAACTGTAAACAAATACGAAAAAAAAAAAAATGGAGAAGAACAGGATCTCTCCAACAAAAAAGGGGAAGAGAAAGGATCACAAGGACCAGATGGATGTCAGGGGAACATCTGTTGCATTTCCACAGGGGTGAGTCCCATCAACAGGTTGTGAAAGCTGGGGATTACAGCACTGATGGAAGGAGGGAGAGCAAAAACATCCACTATTTCTTTAAAAAGGCCATTTTTTGTTTTTCTTGTAAACAAAGAAAGATTCCCTTAAGAGTCATACATTACCATTTCAGATAGCCACATTTGGGAGGGGGGTAACCTTGCCTTTGGGTAAACACAACTGGGAAAAGCGCCCAAGTCTTTAAATTGGCATCAAAGCCTTATTTCCAAAGGTCCTAATGAGAGAAAAATCAGTGCGCTGGTGCTGCTGAATTCAAATGCAAAGTGACTTCTAAAAATAAGTTCTGTCTAGACAAAGCTGGTGCCAGCGATAAAATGAAATGCAAATACAGTTAAAGCGAGTGGCGCTCATCGTGAAGGGTGTTTTAATGATACTCCTCAGTGTGGATAATAATTCTGAATAGATATTTTACATATTATTTCGCCCTAAAATTCCATGTATGATTTTAAGTTAGCACTATGGACAATTTACATAAAATACATCTGCCAAGGTGAAGATATATTGCTTAAAATGCAGATGACCTGATGTGACACTGGTGGGTTTGGTGTTATGTTCATTTTTTTTTATTAAAGGTTTGAAGCCAGTTGTAACTATTTTGCCACTGCATCATCCCTGCCTCAATGATTTCCAGAATACATGGACATAAAAAAGAAAATTAAAAAAGGCTAATGGTTTCGCCACCACGTTGTATAAAATCTGCAAACATGGCTGCAGGTCATAATTTTAAAGGAAGTAAATAAGCATTCTGGTAAGTTGGAGGAACATGAAATGATGGTGTAAGGGTCTCACAAGCCTGTTTACATGGTCACACTGTGCCTCACCGGGGAGGAGAAGGGCCCTCCTGTGTTCTCTCCAGCAGGTTGAGGCTGTCTCGATGCACCTCCTCCGCTTTGAGGGTGGGCTCTTTCGGCGTGACCAAAGGGAAGCAGACCGAAAGAGAGAGCGAGAGAGGGAAAGGGGCACAGGTCTTTCTCAGGCAGCAGACTGGAGAGGCGCGTCAGCCACAGACGTAGGGGAGGGCGGAAAACTGGATCAAAGTGTCGCTAGGGCAACCTGTGTGACACACATTGTATTAAAGTAATCTGAAAAGGGAGGGAAAGAGGAAGGAAAAAAGATGCGGCGGAGGTAGTGTAGATCAGGAGGTTAGGCTCTTATCTATGCAGGTCCATGAAATTTGGGTTGCAATCCGTCTTGGTGGGAAGGTGATGAGAAGGAAAAGTTTCCAAAGTGTAAACAGCATTAAACTTTAAATGGATTTTTGTTTTTATTATTATGAATAAAACGTAATGTTATTATTATTATTATTATTATTATTATTATTATTATTATTATTATTATTATTATTATTATAAGGACTACATGATATGAAGGAAAGCAGCAGTGACTGTTGCATAGTTTGGAAAGCCTTTTCATCGGATTTATTCTTTCAACCAATGTTAGAAAAGCAAAACATGTGCAAGATATACTCTAGCAGTGCAAATATATTATAGTTTAGTTCAGTTCCAGGGTTCTTCTGAAATCCGGACAGACAAGTCATTCTGACACAATCGAAGTGAGGTGGACCCGATGGCTTATGAGTAAGCCATGGTACAGTAGATCGAATGTTTAATCAGAACGTGGAGTAAAATATAACCGTCTTGCATTAACGTGACATGGTTCGAGCTATTATTAGCCCAGTGTACAGCATGCCTGTGCTCAAATGAAGACCCACAGGTCTGAACAACTCTGATGCAGATCATTAAAGAGGTCTTATGAGACACCTGTGAGATATAAAATATCACACATTGGAAGGAGTCAGTAATCTAAATTTACAGAGAGTAATTTGGATAATACTGTTGGGAAGCATCAGGTTAGGGGGCTCAGAAAGTGGCGGGCCAGCAAACGAGGTGGCAGACGGGGAGGGGTCCGCATAGACAGTTGGAAGGCATTAGACTAGTGGACAGGGACTTGTCAAATGCAGCTGTTGTAGCCACTGATTGATAGAGATTGTATTCCAGACCAAACCTGAAACAGCACAGGCATTCCCTAGTAAAGGGGTGTGTCATCTTTGGAAACAACAAAATTAACACTATAACCAAAGGCGCCTGTATAGGAGCAAAGAATATTATGCCTATGTACTTTACATCATGTGCTTTATATCTATATATGTATGAAAAGAGTATTTTATATCTATATACATACAGACTAATGATGAGCACAGCAGTGACTAACTTTAAAGCACTCGCCAATTTGCATAAAACAAGTAACAAAACAAAACAGCATTAAAATATTTGGAAAATCATAAATGCTGTTCTTTTAAACAGTAAAAAAAAAAAGGTTACAGAGTGGACACAGGAGTGAATCTCGATAGAATCTTGTTACATCTTGAAGCTTTACATTAAATAATGATGATGAGGCTACACAGGCACAATTGCCTAATGATTAGATTTTTTAATTTTATTTTAAAAGATTTTAAAAAATTAAAAAAAAAAAAAAAAAAAAAACTTGACTACTGACAAAAGAATTCTCGTAAATACTTGAGATTTTTCCGTTACAAAAACATCTGATCCCTGACTTAAAGTTTGCGATGACTCATGGCTGGTGTTTAAGGGTCAGTGTCTGTCTTTTCTGTTCAGTGACTAAAAACATCTTTTGAAGGTAAAAAAATAAAATAAAAACCATCCCTGCGTCTTCTTCAGACCAACAACACTCCCGCAGATACACAAATTCTTTGTTTTGTCTATCTGGACAATTGTATTTATTTGTTTTGTTTTGTTTTATTTTTGGTTTTCTTCTTTGAACTCGGGTCCTGAATCATATCCTGACGCTCTGCAGCTCCTTCTCTTCCAAAAGGCTGATGAGCTGACTAAAGCTCTCCCTCACAGCCTCCATGTTGTTTACTGAGCTGCCCTCAAGGATCCATCTCTTCCCTCTTGCCAGTGGCTCCAATTCAAAATACTTCTTTATCTGGAAGAAACGAGATACACTCATTCAGTCATGGCTGTGTTTTAATAATGGCAAGTAGCTTAAGGCTGGTCTGTCAAAAATAGCATCAACCAAAGCATTATCTCTATGACAATTTATTTGGGGACATGTTTGGTCTTGCTCAGTATGCCATGTCTGGCAGCCTTAGGAAAAAATCCTTTCCAGGAGAATTGAAATGGAAATGACAGAGCCTGAAAAGTTCTAACTGGGGAATGGAAAAGTGCGACTCTATTACACATCCTCAATTAGTTTTCCATGTTCTATAGATAATCTTCCCTTCTAAAGAGAAAGGGGAGGGGGAAAAATCAGCTGTCAGAAAACCATTACGAAAACCTCAGTAGGAGCACTAAAGATGTAAATGCTGACAGCTATAATGCCAAGGCTATAGACCTCTTGGATGCAATGAATGAACCCATTTGGTTAATATGGTAACATCTGATTATAAGGATCTAGTGCTAGGACGGTATTTTATACATAATTTACTTTTATATGTCAACACTTCATTAAACCGGGAATAAACCAAAACCATCTGTTATACAGAACATTTTCAGCAAAGAAGGAAGGATATTTTGGTCCACTGCCCTGAAGAATGTGCAAGAGCCATTTAGTTATTTAACAATAATAATCCACTGGGAGTCTTCACTCACTTTACAGATTATAAATAATCCAAAGGTCACTAAATGACTTATGACAAGAAATAACAATTCCAAACCATTTCTAATGGCAGCAATTTAACATTATTTGATATGACATGATTCCTGGGATAGGCTGCGGATCCACTGTGACCCTGACCGGGAAAAAGCATTTACTGAAGATGGATAAATGACTGAAAGATTGAATGCATGAATGAATGAAATGATGTGAGATGAGGTGAAACCACAATGTTGAAAAACGCATCTGATAAAAGCTGATGAAATCTCATCAGTTACCCAGTTTAAAAATTCCTGATGGTTAGCATCAGATTTCCTTAAGTAAATTAGATGTTAAAAAAAAAAAAAAAAACAGTGTTCCTCTTGATTGTTCAAAGCTAAGGAGAAGGAAGTCGATCCCGTGGGTCTGATTGTACATCATATCATATCGTTATCACTGATTATGATAAAAAATGAAAGAGCTGTACGACTGAAAATAAACTGATGAAAACCACAGTGATTTTATCAGTATGTTTTTATGGATGTACTCATCAACTTCAGGCCTACTCATTTTTTAACAATGAATCTATGCCAAGGAATTGCTAGTAGGCATTGCTACAAGTTATTACCATCATAAATAGTATAAGGAAGTAATCATAAACACACCTAGATAGTGTGTGTATAAAAATAATGCTAACTCCATGTGCTGTTCCTCTGTATTTTTTACTTAAGGGAGTTTTGTAATAGCATCACACTGGGAATTTGTCTGCCTCTTCCATGATGACCCATTGCAACAAGTCAGAAGATTGCGTCTCGTCTTTCTTCCTGGAGAGTCTTTAGGGCGTATTGAGCTGTGGCTCGGTTGTAGTGTAACAGGAGTTTAATGACAGATTAAGTCACTTCAGTGGGCATGAGCCCTGGGGCCTGGCTGACCCAAACAGTGTTAACAAATCCATCCTGGTAACACGAGCCGCCTCAGACCAACGCTGAAGCAGTTCGTCTGCTTTTCCTGACAGTCTGTGTGTCTGTGGCAGGCTGTCTTGTGGAGGATACATGATTTACAAACCATCTTTCCTCCATGCACTAAGATAAGCATTGTAGAATGGATGTACAGATCGCAACCATGTATTTATTTCTTTACAAATTGTGCAACTGTCTAGATTAGGAGAAGAAAAAAGATATTAAGTAGCTGAATGACAACTGCACATTCACTTTCATCTTGGGAAAAAAGTTTATTCTGAGGCATTCTAAACATGTAAGAACTGAGAGGAAACACACATTTCATATCAGTTTAATGTGTAAGCAAGTCTTGTTACACCGCAGTCATGATAAACCTTGTGGAATAATGGCAGATGGCTGCTGGGATGTGCACTAGGTCACCCAGTGTTGCTCCCTCTGAGATCAGTGCATGAAGCTTATGTTTCTCTCAATCCAAGCTATACGAGCCTCTTTGCAGCACATATAAATATCGTAACAAAAGCAGAAAAGAAAGCAAACCTTTAAAGAGTACATTACCCTGTACACAATTCATTCATCGACCTTCGGTGATGTTTTTATTCTGGACAGGGTTGAGGTGGATCACATATCAATTCTGGGAACACTGGGTGCAAGGTGGGGGAATTCACCCCAGATGGGATTCCAGTACATCCCTGGGCACAAGTCATACAATCATTCATGCCTAGGGGCAACTTTGTTAGCGTGTCTGCCTACATGCATGTTCCTTGACATTGTGACTACGGTAAACAGAAGAGCCCAGATGAAACTCATGTGAACATGGGGAGAAAATGCAAAACTCTGTCCTGTTTGTAAAGTGAGCTCAGACTCAAACCAGGGACCCTAGAGCTAGCTGTGAGGTGGCAGTGTTACCCGTTCTGTGTCACTTCTAGACAAAAACTAAAAAAGTAATAATAAAAAAAAAGTCCTCAAGGGTCCAATAAATCTGAAAATCTTGGTGGGAAGGTCATTAGGTTTAAATCACATTTTGGAAATGCTTTTATGCATTATGAATGATATTTTTCACATAAGTCATTTTTATTAACATAATTGTTTTCCAATTGCCTGGTTACATCTTCTTTGAGATTTCGACACATTTTCACCGTATTACAGAAAACGCACAACCCATCGAAAATTCCCATGATATTCCCAGGGGAGGATGCGGATCCACTACAACCTGGATCAGGATAAAGCAAGTGATGAACATGAATGAATTTATAAGCATCTTCTAAAATTATGTTATATATACTATATATGGAAAAAGGATTCAATCCAAAACTCAAGGTTTCTTTAGTGTGTCCCTAATGAGTAGTTTTTATAAAACTGATGTAGAAGCCAAGAATAGGGGATTTCCTTTCAAAGATTGTTTCAAATATAAATACTTTAGAAAGTGAAAAACTCAATGAACTGACCAAACAATCCTTAAGCAGTCCTTGACGAACCTTAAGAAATCCTTGAGGAACCCTTTTGTTTGGCTGACCTAAGAACCCTTGAGGGAGATTTCTGCACCTAAACAGCTTCATCTATTACAGGTTTCAAATAGTCTTTCTTCAAAGTATTCCTAATGCCATGGGTAACTTGTTCCAGTTATGTTGAGACAATGTCAGGAAGAAACTAACAGCAGTAGTCGAGAAGAGAAAAGAGACAAGTGTATTTGAAGGAGATGCTTTTTTTATTATTATTATTATTATTATTTATACTTCCCAGTTATTAAAAAAGCAACTGGGATAAATCCACTTCACCTAAGGATAAATGCTCTGTTACATTTTGCCAGCTGGTGCAGCAAGATGAGACTCATATTTTAAGGTAATCACAATTTAACCAACTTAGAAAAAAGCTACTGCAAAAATGCAGAATATGTCCAGCTACTCTTTGACCTGTATAGACTGCTATTGCATGTCGTGGTTTACAGGCTCAGCGGGTGTCAATAGAATCCATTTCAGACCTCACAGAAGCCATCCTGTTTGCCTGACTTGCTCAAGAGCTCCTAAATGAACTGAAAACAATGCTGCAAAGTGTCTTACACAAAGCCAACGTTTTAATACTTATATTACTTATTCGAGCACGCTCATCCATGCTTTATCTGTGATGCAGTCCATCAGGCTGTCTGGAAAGGGATGGTCATTGCATGAGTTGAATGGAGCAAGACTGCACTAGTGGGCCAGTTGCCAGCAACCGCACTACAATCCCCACAGAGTCATCTGGCCAAGAGAGCTACAGTAAATCCAACTTGACCTACTGATCTTGAACGCACGCAAACTGTGAACTGCATCCACACCATTGCAGCATATTAACCATTGTATACTTGACTGCAGGAATGTTTTATCGCAATCCACCCTTGAGAAGGATAATCTCTTGGGTGCACCAGTGAAATTTCATACAGGTTCGAGACCTGATTACCTGCCCAGACAAACAGTCAGGAGTTCATGTTGTAGAACAAGTCAGAGTTAAATGAGCAATACTGGGTTCGTGTTACTGTTTTTGAATATTATGAAAGTTTGTTTGACCACACTGGGCTAACACCATTGCCAGATACAAATAAAAATACATTTCTGCTTAATATTAAAACCAAACTATTATTATTTACTTGCTGATCTTGTGATAAAATATTCCGTAAAGTTAGAGTGACCAAACGTTAATTTCAACCTAGCATAAAACCGCCTAATAATATTCGATCAGACATACAGTGGTGCTTGAAAGTTTGTGGACCCTTTAGAATTGTCTACATTTCTGCTTAAATATGACCTGAAACAGGGCGGTATGGTGGCTGAGTGGTTAGCATTGTCGCCTCACAGCAAGAAGGTCCTGGGTTCGAGTCCCGGGTTCGGCACAGGTGCCTTTCTATGTGGAGTTTGCATGTTCTCCCCTTGTTTGGGTGGGTTTCCTCCGGGTACTCTGGTTTCCTCCAAAGACATGCACAGAGGGGATTAGGCTAATTGGCTACTCTAAATTGGCCGTAGGTGTGAATGGTTGTCTGTCTC
>JAQMCW010000014.1:10278417-10294134 GCA_030068335.1 Chrysichthys cranchii | reverse complement strand
TATCGTTAGCACACTAAGTACAAAAAAAGTGTGTGAAAATAGCATGAGTACATTGAAGTATAATAAGTACACTTAAAATAAGTACACTTTAGCATACTTTTTTTTTACCTGGGCTCCTGGATAGGCGTTTTTGGAAATTTTGAATCACGTTTACATTCTTAGATTTGTGTGTTTTGACTTCCTTCTTCATTTCAGGCCACAGGGTTTCAATAGGGTTCAAACCCTGAGGGAGGTTTTCTTTTGAACTTGTGTGCTATTACCATGACAAGTACCAATAGCAATCATGAAAATGACCCCATATGGGTATCCACTAGGTCCCTCACTGCTTTACGCTCATCCTCTGGCCATTCTCATCAACTTGAGTGACCCAGGTGGTTTGGCAGTCCTACACTCAGTTGTAGGACAGCCTGTCGATACAGAATCTTCCAGAGCGGTTTCCGTCAGAACTAGTGAAGGTTGTGTATGAAAATTGTCACTGTAATAAATCCCCTTCAGCATATACCACATTTCCCAATGCAACTAGCACAGCTTCTTCACTATTAGTCTCACATGTGCTTTTATTTTGCATCCTGTTCCAATTCCTGGCTCTGGCTCTGTCTCTGAACCTTATTTCCTTCTCATACATGTCATTTTCATTCATTAAGTCTTGTGTGTTTAAGAGCGCCTTCCCTGAGAGGTTTTCAGGTGAGGTTTTGTTACCTCATTCTGATTTGCATTTCTCAGCATACTTCCTGTTTGTTTTTCTGAATTTGTCCATTTTCCATTTTCCTGTTTTGTTCTTTTCAGCTTTAATCTCTTTGCATGATCGATCGACCTTTTTGACTATGTCTTTTATTTGTCGATTTGAATTGCTCTTAAAATCTCTGCTCTCCGCCATATCCACCTGACTCTCGAATTTGTAAGTTACAAGTGTTTCTAACATGACCTTGCTAGACATTAACAGACAGAGCTAATGAACAGGTCCAGTGCCATATTTTATTGAGACTGAGAACTGCTCACAATATTGATATTGTTCTTTAGGTCATTGAGGATGAAAATAACTTAAGTACTGGTACGGTTCTTTAATGAGGATAATAATTACTCAACTTTCTGATCTCCTTGACATTCTTTCTATTAAGGGTGAGAATTACGCAAGGTGCTGTACTCTATTGAGGATATGAATTGCTGCTGGATCTCCACGCTACAGAGGGTAAGGATCACTCAAATCAGCTCAGAGCACAAAGGCTGTGATGAATTAACCCTCAGACTGTAAAATCTTGTGAAGGTACATGGAGAACTCTATCCCACTGGGCTAATTTGTTAGTGTTGCATCACAGTGTATCAAAGTACATTTAATGGAAGAAGTCACAACTTACAGATGGGTTACGCTTTATGGCCACATTTGATGGTGCTCCCCAAAGCACACAAACAACTGGTCAGTAACCTGCCCACCGCCAGTCACTCCCACATGAAAGCTTGACGGTCCTCACTGGACCCAGAACTGGCCTGGGCACATTCTCATTTGCAAAAGCAAAAAGCTATATTAATATACCATGGCATTGGTTTGACCTTAGCGTGACGTTTTTTGTCCGGTTCCCAACACAGACACTTCATGTGACCAACAGTGCATGCCATTCAGCACCTGCTGTCAACATCCCTGCCCGAGTTAGAAAGTCTGCATATGGGCAGTGTGTTGCCACACTCCGTTTTCTGACTACATTCATTATCGTGAAAGCTCTGCCTTCTGTCAAAAAGACTCTCATAGCCCGTGTGTCATGCAGTCTGCACTGGTGTGAAATGACTCTTTGCATAGATGACTTTCAAATCTAAAGATGTAACATCAAGAGCTCTGTCTGGCTCGTCACTTGCTGGCAGGATAATACACACAGCACCTAGTCATCCAGGTATGGGTCTAGGCACTGACCCTTGATGTTAAAGCTAATCCAAAAGGAATCACTCAGACTGTCAATCAAGTAAAGGAATCACGTAGGCTTCACAGCACGTGGAATGTGGAAGTTCTGTATGTGCGTTCCCCATATCTATAGTGACAAACCATTTATGTTTGCCTGTCAAGTCTTCTGCCTCCTTTCTTTTTTCTTCCCAGTGAGCCATACCTGCTACTTACTTTACTTCTCACTGTGGTGGTAATACAAGGAATAACAAGTGGTGATTGCCTAGCTCTAGGCATGCTTTGCATTTAGCTAACAGGATTGTGCTACATTTGGGTCAAGGCTCTCCAAAGGTCTGTTGCATATGTGCATTGATCAGGTCCATCACTTCATCAGGGCTTGGCAGAACAAACAAATTGCCAATGTATTATGGAAAAGAAGAGGTTAGGAATGTTGCCAAAGTTATGAGTTTATGGACATGATAAAATGATACGATTGGTTACACTGGATCCACAGCACCCACAACACCCAAACAATAGACACGAATGGGAAAGAGTGAGGTTACGGCTACAAGGTGAGGACTTTGCTACTGGAACTAAGCAAGGAAAGCAGCAAAGGGGAATACATAGCTCCATAGGAAACCTTTAATAAACACAGATACATTTGTATTGATTTGAATTCATATTTAGGGTCATTATATCCTCCTGAGACCCCAGTGTCCTCCAGAGAGGACATCACATTTTCCCCCAAACTACACAGTGTGTATTTCCTAGTAAGATCCTCATATGAGGACCATTGAGTATTACTCTTTTGCCAAACTTCTTCCTGTTTGGAGACAACGATCAAGTTGAATAGTTATGAGTTACGAAAAAAGACAAACAGTGAGCAGAAAGGACAAGGCACACACCATTAAACTTCGGGTCTCTAAACAACTTAACTTGTTAATATCATTGCGTCTAATGGTTACTTTCAACAATCATTTCGGCTCACAATGCCAATCATTCGGAATCTGATTTTATAAAAGAGAAATTATATGAATGTACACATGAAGAAAAAGGCAGATAGAAATCCTGCCTGTCTGCGTTGACTCATGTTCATCGGTTCACCCCCTCGACTTTGATGAGCTGACCTCAGCCCTTCTTACTGCATTACTAATAAGAGCACTAATAAGAGGCTGAAATACTAGTCTCGACTGTGACCACTCACCCAGAAGACTCAGACACACACACAGTTCATTCATAGGATTATCTAAGCTAAGAAGGTCAGTTAACAGGAAGGTCAGTTCACCCCTTGATGTAAGCTTACATAGAATGGGAACTAATTTGGCACTGGGAGCAAAAACAACCGCTCTGAGTCAAAGTCGTAGTATTTTAGTGTTTGCAAACAGATAAGTGAGGTCAATCACACTGCTACTTCCATCACGAAAAACATCCAGAGAAAAGCATAGCCCAAACGCGATGCTTCTCAACAGGCCAGAACTGATGATCCAATGAGGCAAACAAGACGTCTGAATATGAATTTAAGACTTCCTCTTTGACTCTTTGCCACGGAGGACCTTAAACGTGCACCATATTGTCACAATTATCATAAGGCTGGGATACGATCCTGTTGGCTTAAAGAAAATCAACCAAAGAGAAACAGTAACCCAATGTTACTTCAATCTCATAGAAGTGATGGTGAATTATGTGTATTTGTGAAATGATACGTTACTGGGATGAAGGCTGAAGGAATTTGTATTGTCCCTGGGCATAAAAAGGGAAAGCTATTTATCTTTAGTTTTATGCCAATAGGTGGTTATTGCATTACAGCCCTCCATATCAGGGCTGTAATGCAGGGCCACTGTCTTTATCTGTATCTTTATCTGTTTCCTGTATTTGGATTTAAGCCTGAAGTAACCATGGCCTAACCTGCAAGGTTGTCTTTTCATCTTCTTCCGCTTAATCCTGGCCAGGGTCGCAGGGGGAAGCTGGCGCCAATCCCAGCTGACATCGGGTGAGAGGCGGGATACGCCCTGGGCAGGTCACCAATCCACCGTAGGGCAACACACAGAGTCAGACAACCATTCACACTCACATTCACAACTATGGCCAATTTAGAGTCGCCAATTAGCCTAATCCCCGAACCAGAGTACCCGGAGGAAACCCACACGAACACAGGAAGAACATGCAAACTCCGCACAGAAAGGCACCCGTACCAAACCCGGGGCTCGAACCCAGGACCTTCTCACTGTGAGGCGACAGTTCTAACCACTCAGCCACCGTGCCGCCCCCTGCAAGGTTGTAATTTTATTAAATATGAACTCTACCATTATTTTTTTTAAAAATCTAGAAAAAAACCCAGAGCTGAAAATGCCAGCAATGTCCTGCAATGGTGAGTGCAATTCTGGTTCTGATAGTTCCTCGAGGGATTTGCACGAGTGATGTAGCTGAGTTCATGCTTGGAGTTTTTTTTTTATATATATATATATATCAGCCTATAATATTTCCTAAGAATTCAGTTGGTTCTCTTTTCCAAAATATAAAGAAACTAGTCTACTAGTCTGAATTAAACCACAGCGAACCTGACCAGGCAGTTACTAAGAATGAATGAATGAATAATGAATGAATGAAGGAATCGTGGTGAGACTCAGACTTACTTTAGCGAATGTCATTATTTCTTTGTCCCTTCAGCTTCCTCAAGAAAGTAAAGCCCTCCTTTTCTCCTTGTGAGATACCCTGTGACCTCTCGTCTCTCTAAGAGACCCAGAGCTTCTAACCAGAAGCCCTTTCTAAAAAATAATGCACTTCTTACTCATATCTGTATTTGTATTTGTTTTAAACACATTTTCGGTTTAATCGGAATAGTGTATTGATATTCAGTTCCATTCCTACTCCATACGGAAGTGAAAATGAACAAGAAGCCAGCTAGCCGAAACATCCTACGTGAAGCCTCTCTGCCCTTCTCAGAACCACACCGGACGAGGCTGGGTGTGACTTTCAGATGCAGCCACAATAGCCGATATCACTTTTCTCACTCTCTCCCGAGTGACTCATGTTTGTTAGCCAGTGACATAATCGGTATCACCAGCGAACGTCAGCACCGGCTTCCTGTATGGCACCCTGGGATGACAGCTCCTGTTTGTAGCGCCAAAAGTGGTCAGACACAAGGTTGGTGGAAGATGTTTTGTGTGAAATTTGTGAGTCGACTCATTAATGAAAAAAAGCCACATTTCATAATATTATGTTGAGCCCAGCAGGTCTCATCATTGAGTGACCTACTCTGTACTGAAAAGCACTAGGAAGTTTCGGAGTCACGCAAATCCACAGGTCACACTTTATCATAAGGAGATTATGGGGAACATAGATTTACAGGAGGAAACGTCAGGTGCATCCGTTTGAAAACCAAAATGACCTTTGACCTTACCTTAGCCTCCGTTAGACGCTCTTTCATGAGCTCGACTTAAATGAGTTAAAAATCAGCAATCAACTGTGATCTTCTAAAAACCAACAAATAAATAATTAAATATTGCATATCATGGATGGAACACTTTTCATTTTTGCATGCCTTTAGTTCAGGTTTGTCCCATAGGTCACGTACAGAAATCCAGTCATTTGGGAATCAGTGTGATTTTGCATGGCATTGCCATGTTTTTGGCTCACACTCCGTCCACGTTATCTGCTCCACATAAACATAGGATGTAAGCAGTCTATTTTTCTTTGCTTGTGACAAATAAACACCGTATAACACACTGAGGGCGAGCTCCAAACATATAGAACATCATATGGATAAACGTTGAAGGGAGGTAAAAGAATGAACATCAAGCTGATTCAGATCTGCTCTCTGTCCTGGCCTCATTACCATGCACATCTACATCACAGAATATGATCTTGACATATCCCCTAAAGCTCACATTATGTTCACAAGCTATGGAGATTATAAATAACAGTGTCTATGTTAAAAAAAAAAAAAAAAAAAAGTTAGTGCCTGTTATCACGTACATTCTCAGAGCTATAAACCATCATTCTCCCTCATCAGCCTCTTTCTTTTTCTTCTCTTGAAGTTAACAAAATGCAGCCTGAAATGTTTAATCCCAGCTTGTTATTGCTTGATATTGAGAAACAATAAGCATAAGGCCCTTTGCCCTGAAGACTTTCCTATGTCAGCTTTACCTCCGACTGCCATAAAGCACTGGCGCTGGGTACTCTTTACAAAAAAGCTCACAGAAATCTTCACCAAATCACCTGTTTATGTGTGGATCCATATCATAATACGAAATGTCACTATAGAAGCAGTAAAATTACAATGAGCATTTATGTGATTTGCCTGATTTGAATGATTTGCACTATATTCAGAGCTGCTGTCATATAAAATCATTAAGTCCCTTCCTGACCAATCAGAATAAAGAACATAACAGCGCTGTGATGTATATATTTATGTCCGGTTACAAAATATGACACAGAAATGCCGGCATAAATGATGTAACTTCATCTTGGAGCTTGGTGAGAAATGTTAAGCCACCTACACTTACAGAAATTCCATTCATACACAATAAACCCATTTTTAAACCAAATTGTTGAATTTTGTACTTGGTTACCACTAGGAATTAACCGATTAATCACAGAACAAGCGTGAATATAGCATTTCAGGCCGTTCGAGAATAAATTTTGACCTTGATGACAAAAGAAAAATCAGGATCTTCAGACGAAATCATTCTAATAACTCACTCAGGTATTGACTGGTTTATCCCGCTCCCGGTCACAGTGAATCTGAAGCCTATCCCAGGAAACTAGGCGTGAGGTCGAGAAATTACTC
This sequence comes from Chrysichthys cranchii, assembly GCA_030068335.1. Classification (NCBI taxonomy): domain Eukaryota; kingdom Metazoa; phylum Chordata; class Actinopteri; order Siluriformes; family Claroteidae; genus Chrysichthys; species Chrysichthys cranchii. The sequence goes on along the minus strand of JAQMCW010000014.1, from coordinate 10,287,475 downwards.
CCTGAAAGGCATGCCGATCATCACAGGCTCCATGCACACACACACATTTACACACAGGGGCAAGTTATATTAACGAAGCCACCTATTGGCATATTTTTGAGATGTGGGAGGAAAACGGAGATCCCAGAGGAAACTCACATGGACATGGATAGAACGTGTACAAAAACCCCAAACAGACGTTAACCCAAGCTCAGGATTGAACCAGGGACCTCGGAGCACCTGAACCACCATACATCCATGTTCAAATTAAAGCACAGTAAAAACAATCATTTCTTACATGGACTTCAGACTCAATAGTAAATGGAAAACATAGATGCATTTAAAAAAAATTCAACCTTTTCTTGAAAAACAAAAATACACATATAGCCCATGGACTACTAAAGATACAGTAGCTATTTCATTTGTCCTGTTTAAAGTGAAAGAGACCAAAAGCTATTGCTCAAGTAGGAGAATGAAAAAACATCCTGAGAAGGCTGTAAGAGTATTTGCAAGTGTGGGCAGTGGTAGCTCAGCAGATAGGCCTCAGAGCTAATGATGGGAAGACTGTAATGTCAACCAAAGATGAATCCAGGCCCACAGGATAATCTGCTTTTAATGTTAATGTTTAGGCCTCATTCGTGGACTAATGATACAGAAGCATCACCTCCTCCTACCTTATTATTTATTAAGATTTCTTGGTGCTTATACACTATCTAGCCAAATCTATGTGAACATGTTACCATCTCACCAATATGCTGCCACAAAACTGGAAGGACACATGTGTCTAGAATGTCTATTGACTGTATGCTGTAACCTTACAGTTTCCCTGCAATGGAATCAAGAGGTCCAAACCAGTTCCTTGTGCACAAAGCAAGATCTATAATCCCATGGTTTGCCAAGGTTGGAGTGGAAAAACTCGAGTGGCCTGTGCAGAGCCTTGACCTCAATCCCACTGAACACCATTGAGATGACCGGGCATAGCAACCTTCTCACCCAACATCTGTGCCCAACCTCAAGGTGCCCAACCTTGAGTGACAATGTGACTCCTCCTCAGAATTTCTTGAGTAAAAATAGACATAGGTCCTTCTCCAGGCAGTTTCATCCCATTTCAATTAGGAAAAAAAAATGTATGTAGGCAATTTTAGATCCACAAAAGTCGTTGTAGATTCAGACCTAACAATGCATCAGCTCTTGTACTAATTTTGTATAGGAGTTTTAGTAGTAGTAGTAGTAGTGGTAGTAGTAGTAGTATTGAGTATAGTAGTAATAGTAGTAGTATTGTGTTTAGTAGTAGAAGTAGTATTGAGTTTAGTAGTAGTAGTAGTAGTAGTAGTAGTAGTAGTAGTATTGTGTTTAGTAGTAATAGTAGTAGTATTGAGTATAGTAGTAGTAGTAGTAGTAGTAGTAGTAGTAGTAGTAGTAGTAGTAGTAGTAGTAGTAGATGTATTGAGTATAGTAGTAGTAGTAGTAGTAGTAGTAGTAGTAGTAGTATTGAGTGTTGTAGTAGTAGTGGAAGTATTGAGTTTAGCAGTAGTAGTAGATGTATTGAGTATAGTAGTAGTACTAGTATTCAGTTTAGTAGTAGTAGTAGTAGTAGCAGTAGGATTGAGTATAGTAGGAGGAGGAAGAGGAGGAGTATTGAGTTCAGTAGTACTAGTAGTAGTAGAAGTATTGAGTATAGTATTAGTAGTTTTGAGTTTACTAGTAGTAGTAGTAGTAGTATTGAGTGTAGTAGTAGTAGTTTTGACTTTAGTAGTAGTAGTAGTAGTAGTATAGAGTATAGTAGTAGTAGTAGTAGTAGTAGAAGTAGTAGTAGTAGTAGTAGCTATAGAGTATAGTAGTAGTATAGAGTATAGTAGTAGTAGAAGTAGTAGTAGTAGTAGTAGCTATAGAGTATAGTAGTAGTAGTAGTAGTAGTAGTAGTAGTAGTATTATAGAGTAGAAGTGAGCTACCAGCACTCAGAACTCTCATGGTAATAGAAGGAGATAAAAAATAAAAACAGTGCATCAGCACTAGTTCTATTTTTGTATAGGAGTTTTAGTAGTAGTAGTAGTAGTAGTAGTATTGAAAATAGCAGTAGTAGTGAACTGTTATGGTAATGGAAGGAGATAAAAGGAGTTTGCTGTACCTCAACAGGAGCTTGCTTTATCTAATTTACTAGAGCTTATGAGTTTTATTAGGTGTTTTACTCAATTCCAACTTCTAAACGGTTAACAGTTGGATATTTACTAATGTTAGATGATTTTTAACCATCACATCCATCCTCGATTGTTCCTTGGAGTACTCTCTGCCTTAAGCGGTCCACCTCTTTCTAAGGTTTCCTCAGCGTATACACAGACCATTACTCAGACAGCCCACGTCATTCCGTGTTTACGCAATCAGCTCTAGCTCTGGAAGGGACTGTCGGGGGGAGTACCTCTTACACTGTCAACATCAGCTCTTATTGCGTGGCAACAACACACCACAGCCTGAGAAATGCACAGTTCCCATTGCTCAGTCCAAACACTTCAGAGTGTGTGTACATGTGGGAGCCAGCGACCTATGGTGGAGGAGGTTCAGAGAGGAAAATGGTGCTAAGGCCCAGGAAGGTCCCTGAGTGCTATATTTGGTATGGAAAGTTACCGTACCTCTGGGACAGAACGGGCAGCTGGTGAATCTTGGTGGTTGGCAAGGATGAGGAAGGGGAGTGTGCAGAGCTGAGGGTGCTGCAGGGCCAAATGGAGCTCAGATCGACAAGCCTCCATCTCCTCACCTGAAACAGTGCTGTCGAGAACGAATACCACTCCTTGGGAACCTTGGTAGTAGCGGCTCCAGTATTTCTTGATATTGTCTGCTCCTATAATAAAAAACAGCACAGTGTCATCCATTAATCTTGCGTGTGTGTTTTCATTTGCATAGCAATTTCATTTATTTTGTGCTTTCACTGATATATCTAGATTTTTGAGACAAATTGTAAGTGAATATCATTTATTATCATAAGTTACCACCGCACGCTCATTGTCTCTTCTGTAAATTATATACCTGTGACTAGTGGTTCTGAGCATGAAATTAATAAGTCTATGGCACACTTGTCTACATTCCACAATGAGGACAAAAATATGATGCGTAAACCTCTTTACTCACTCCATAAGTAGTATAAACACACATTTGCACCTGTAACTGATTAAGTGAAATTTATGTAGACAACGTTTGGGCATGGCCTGCAATCATGTGAAGGAATCAGCCAACTTGCATGATTGATTTGACTAGCCTAGGAGGTGAACAAAGCTAGGCAAGCCCAGTTTTTGCTAGGCTACAGATAAGTTGTGTGAGACACAAGTGTTATACAGGTGTGTTGGCAAAGTTAGAGAAGGAGAGAACTGATTTTAAGCTCAGGGAACAGTAAAGCTAAATCATAATAGTCTAAAGCAGAGAGACCCGAGGACAAGGATATAAGGATAGGACCTCACCCCTGTTGTACAGCTAATCGGGGCAGCAGTGGTAAAAGTTCCTGATGAGGCTTGGAATGGCTGCGAATGACCGGTTGAGAATAGAAGACAATGTGGAGTGAGCATCTTGTGTCCTGAGCTGAGCTTTTCTACAAGTTTCAGCACCTGCAGCCAGGTGCACCACTTTGAACGTAAGCTCTATGAGAACATTAATGGGTGCTACGAACACAAGCACACTAATTTATTAAATAGGCCCGTGCAATATTCTCCGGGAATAAAATTACTCTATTTCTCTTAAAAGTGAGATATTCGCAGAGTAAAAAAAAGCATGAACACTGATAAATTCATTTTGATTTCTTTGTATTTCAGGAAGATTTCTTCATGGGTGCCATGGTGATATAATGGTTAACACTTCCGCCTCACAGCAAGAAGGCTCCAGGTTCAATACCGGGGTCTACCGAGGGCCCTTCAGGGTAGAGTCTGTACCCCGATGGGTTTCCTCCAAATACTCTGGTTGTTAGCCTGGGATAAGTTGGTGACCTGCCCATGGTGTACCCTGCTTCTTGCCTGACGTCAGCTGGGATTGACTCAGATTTCCCTCCAACAAATAATCAGCATAGAAAATTTGATCCATGGATTGTTTCTTCTTTCTATAGAGAGATTAGGCTCAATAAAGAAATAGGCTCTTTTTATATTATGTCTTTCCTTGTGTAGCATATCATCACATGGAGATATTAGCAAGAGAGCGAGTGTCACAAAATATCTTTGCAGGCATTAATTATTTCTCATGGTCTGTTACAAAAAATGCCATTAAATTTGCTGCACAAGAAACCGAACAGCTCATCAGAACAGAACATTCTAGTATAAAACACAAAGATGGTTTCCATCTCTGACAAGACTTTTCTGCTACCCGTATGGCAGTTCCGCTTAGAAAACGGTAAATCCCTGCAAAACAGGCACAGAGTGGAACAGTATAGTATAAGACTAACATGTTTCCACCATGCTGTGAGGTCCAACTCTGAGAAAATAGGAAGTGCCACCGAAACCCCATAAATAAGTGAAATAACTTGGCAAATCCCAGGAATTCCTGTATTTTCTTTGCAGTTGTGGATGCATGCCTTGAGCACGCAGCCTTGATCTTGTGCTTCTTATACTCACGCTTTCTGTCTGATCGTTTATCCAAGAAAGAAACCAATGCAGTTCAAACAGGGTGCAAAAAACAGCTGGTTTCACCCACTAGAGGTAGCAATAGTCCAAAACACTAAAGCATCTGGAGAGAGCAGGAGAGTAGTACAGGTGTCTGCTAAGGTTTTAACATAATCTTCTGTTTCCTTAATGAAGAGGCTTTCTGTAACAGAGCACTCAGGGTGGAATTATACAGTATATAGCAAACAAAATCCGGTACAAACCCACGGTCGGTGATAAAACAGAGAAGGACTGGGAAACGGGGGAAAAAGAGGCAAGAGTCAGTACAAGGAACAGCCAGACAGAGAGAGAGAGATCTGCGAATTTACAGAAAGAGTTTATAATTTAAGAACACGTGAAGGTGATAATGAGGGCTGATGCCAGGGAGACGCTGAAGACTGGCAAAGCCCCGGCAGAGGTAGTGTGAGAAGATGGAGTGCGAGAAGCCTTTTTTTGTATTATTATTCTAACTCAACTAATTAAAAAAAAAAGTACAGGGTGATAGAAATTTCAAAAAGAGTTTGTGATGCTAATATAATATGAACAATAGACTGGCAGTTTTGTTATTTAAGGCTTGAAAAATAGTCTCGTCTTGAAATAGTCTCAAGATGCATTTCCGGTCCCTTCGTGGCATGTGCATCTTTTTAAGTTGGATCCTGCCAGACTGGCCTTTGATTCGTTACTTCCAAGCCAGTTCCTAGCAGGAAAATGGACTTTTCAGCATAGGGTATGCATTTTGAAGATGGGCAACAGATGAGATCTCAGACTACACAGACAGACAGAGAGACAGATAGAGAAACTGAGAGAAAGCGAGAGAGAGACTGAATCAATCTGTTTAGCATGTGGCAAAATCATCCTCGCCAGCTCCTAAGGTCCTTCCTTTCTTTCTTCCTTAACCTTTCACTCCTATGTCTTTTATTTATTTATTTATCTGCACGTGTACATCATGCCAATATCCAATCAGCCAATCATGGGGCAGCAACAAAATGCATAAAAGCATGCCAATACAGGTCAAGAGCTTCAGTTAATATTCACATCAGACTGAGGGGAAAAAATGTGATATCCGTGACTTTGACCATGGCAAGGTTGTTGGCTGCAGAAGGGACCATGGGCACAGACTCACCCAAATTGGAAAACGATCTGCTGATTACGTTTCGTCAGACAAGGCGTAACAAGCAGGAGGAGGGACCGCCGAATGAATTCAGAGAGGCGGACACAGCTAACGTGGACAAATCCATAGGGAATAAACAAAAACACGGGCAGAGATTAAAATCAGAAAACACAGATCACTATAAACAGAGGCGAACAAATGAAACCAAGGTGTCTGACTCTGTGAAGAGCTGCTTGGATTTGCAAGATTTTGTACGAACCAGGGCAAAATGAGAACCAGAGCACAGCAGAAACACAGAATGGGTGAAACCATTTAAGTAAATAGTAAGAGAGGATGACCACATTTTGGTTTCCAAAAAAGAGGACACTGGGGCAGGCTGGCGGCATGGGGCAGACGGACACCTGCAAAATGAATGGCGACTGTAGAAAGCAAAAGTCCCAGACATTTATGGTGATTTAGAAATCCTGCCCCAGGCACATTTTTTAGCTCCCGAAAAGAGGACGTGTCCTGGAAAAAGAGGACGTCGGGTCACCCTAAGAAAGAGTCAACAAGAACAGGAAGTAGAGGCCAAATATGGAAAGTGCTGTACGATACAAGTGGTCCCAAACGAAAATATGAAAATATAGTGGTCCCTAACATATGAAAGGCGTTAAAAACCAAAACTGAGGTGGGCGTAACAATGGAAATGATATGCAGAAAAGAAATCAAGAAAAACAGATTATATGTCCATAATTGCATTATTCTCATCTTTAAAATCACCTTATTTGGCAGTCACAATATGGATTGACTAATTAGTCAGCCATTCAAATCCCTTTTTTTTTTTTATTTAAAGCACAACTGATTTAGTATATACCAACTTGAGACATTCAATAGTATATCATGTTGTGTTTAGGCTAACAGCAAAAAAAAAAAAAAAAAAGGAAAAGGAAAAAAGGCAGCCATAAATATATTTTCTGTGCAAACATTTTTTGTTCCCCTCTGGGGCCTAAGAAGCCAGAGCAGCACTGACAAGCTCCAGACAATAAATAAACGTCATCACGGTAACCACTGGAGGCATCGGTGTGTATAAAAACATCTGTAACAGGCTTTAGCCTCACCTACTGGAAGATCTTTATATCATGTTCAACATACATTTCTGTCTCTGACCAAATTTGGTCAGGCTTCCCCTTGGTGGTCCCATGTTCTCGTTTTCAGTTGTTTTTGTTTTAAGGGTGCTGATGTTTCTGTTGTGCTTTACTTGGGCCTCAAGTCAACATACACAGCGCACCTGTTCTGTCCCCTGCATCCCACAAAACACATAAATCACCCTGACTGCGGTCACTACTAACATTCACATTCTCAGCCTGCGGGAGGGTTTTTTTTGTTTTTTAACTCTTTAAGACACCAAAAATAAGCAAATTCTAGGAAGATGTCTAGACTATGAAAGTGCGTGCAAGTGTTATTGATTTTTCAGTAGCTCTGGGAGTTCGTTAAAACAAATAAAAGAAAGAAATATCTTTCTACTACTTCTTAATTTATTGTATTCGTTTGCATCTTGGTATACTACTTGATCACTGAGATTATCACAAAATGATCACATTCTTGATTTTTTTTTTTTTTTTTTTCATCCTTTGCTTAGCAGGCCCTTCTGCCAAAAGTGCAAACAAGTGGAACAATATTTATGCACTGGGTAAACAGCTAAGGAAGCTATATTAGTTCTTAGTATTGGCCTTGCTTTGATTTTTCTACTGGACATAAGAGTGGCATTAATCTACACAGACATCTCAAAAGTAAATAGACATCCCTCTTTAGGTTTTTATCTATGGGGACACGACCTGGTGCCTTCAAGCTTGTTAATATATTATTATTTTTCATTTCAGTAGTATATTACAGTATTACAGTATCACAGATTACAGTTCATTAATTGTTTAGAGCAACCTGCCATGCGGCGAACACCAGAAGCAAAAGAATTGTGTGATTTTCAAAGAGTTTGTATTGTGGGTCAGTCTGAGGGTGGACTTAGCCAGCGTATGATTGCCCAAAACCTTGGGATTCCTCTTGCCACAGTCAACAAAGTGATTGTACAATTCAAAAGGAAAGGAAAGGAATCAACAGCATCCCGCTCTGATCGACTTGGGCCCTCTGACAGGTGTCTTCAGACTGTCGAGCGGATTTTTTTTTAAAAATTTTTTTAAATCCCCGTTGTAAGGCCGCTGATGTTGCAGAATGACTCCAAGTGAGTCGGAGAACTTCTGTGAGGGATCTCCATCAACATGCCAACTATGGCAGTGCGGCTAGAAGGAAGTTTCTAGAAACATTTTTTTCAAAACTATGCCGTCTATTTACTTTTGAGATGTCTTTGTATGTCCATAAAACCAATCTGCTAATGAGAGATGAGCTCAACTTTGTACACCCTTTCTAAACTCCGGATTAAGAGGAAAGAACATAGAGATTATTGGAAGAAACAATACGACAAATATTAATACAGTATCACATGTTCATATTACCTCCAAGTTCCTTCACGTTCAGTACTGCATTCGGGAAAGCCACTGCCTTGATGCTGAAACCTAAATGAGACGACAGGATAAAATTTACATTTCAAAAATAAAGGAAAGCCCAGGTTTCTTTGGGCTATCACCCCTGTTGGCATAGAGTACCCCAACCAACAGCTCCAGAAATCAGATGAAGAAAAGCAGTACCCCACTGTCGCATATCAACTGCAGAAATAAAGATTTACTCAGTCACACTATTAACCATGTTCCTTTCAAAACATCACACGCAGAGACGACGGGTTGGTGGGGGAGGTTGGGGCACATTCGGGAATGATAATCACAACTCAGAACACATGAGCTTGAGCCTCTTAACTTGCCACGTTGACTTTACACCAGAGTTTATCTCAGCAATTTCACACAACAATAATGTCATCTGTTACATCCAGATCCACCATCACCCTGAAGAAGGACTATTTGTAAAAAGTTGGTACTAATGATGATGCATTATAATGATAACACATGTTTCATCATGCATGTACTGTAACGCAATATTAATACACGTGGTGTTACACACATTATGGAGGTATATATTGTATAATACATGGCTGCACACGACCAGTATGAAAGGTGAAAGAAGTCATGATGTCTGTCTTAAAATGGCAGACCTTGATGGGACTATGAAGCTGGAGTACCCCATCTTGCTGGTCCCTTGTCATGAGAGAGAAAGTACGTGTGGTGAAAAGCAGACGTGCCCAAACTCGTGGGCAAACCCAAACAGATCAAGAGACGTCAAGGGACACTCAAATCTGCCAAGTAAAGGAGTGCTCTTTAGCATGACGCGGAGGTGAGGTTAAAAAAAAAGGGGGGGGGGGGGGGGGGGGGG
>JAQMCW010000014.1:10258562-10274560 GCA_030068335.1 Chrysichthys cranchii | reverse complement strand
TAAAGAATATGGCATAACCACGTCTCTGCTTAGAGGTGGATGTCCAACAAAAGTCAGTGGTCAGGTAAGAAGGGCATCAGTCAGAGAGGCATCTAGGAGCCCCAGAGGCTGGAGAGATCCTCAGCTAAGGGAATGCTTAACAACTTTTTCCCAGCCAATCCACAAAGCTGGGCTTCATGGAAAAGTGGCAAGTCATATGAAATCCCACTTGGAGATTGCCAAAAGCCAAGTTGGTGACTTAGCAAACATGTGGGAAACATTCTCTGGTCTGATGAGATCTTACGTAATACAGAATCCCAACACTGCTCATCCCCATCAGAGCACAACCCCTAAAGTGAAGCACAGTGGTGGGAGCATCATGTTGAGTATAATTTTAGCAAACTATATAAAAGTTTTCCCCCACTTCCATATTATCGGTTACTTTGTATAGATTGATGGCCTCCAATAATGAAGGAATATCAGTGAAAGTTAGCAAACTAAATGTCTTCTGAGTAAAAACTTCATTCTTTTGTGGATTTTCTATCTTATCTTAAGGTTTTGCAAACTTTTGCATTCAACTGTGTTATTCTTATGGTAGACTTTATTTCCCCTTTCAATGTTTGACAGGAAATCAGGTCAGATTTTTCTTAAATAAACAAAATAACAGGTTGTTTAGGAGACAATTTGTTTGACGCATACCGAGAGAGAGAGAGGGAGAGAGAGAGAGAGAGAGAGAGAGAGAGAGAGAGAGAGAGAGAGGTCCTGGTAGCTAGTGACAGTCCTGTCAGTTTATGAATCACTGTCTCTGACTGGAGGCCTGCTGGGAGACATTAGGAGGCAAATGCAGTGTGAACCATGAATGACATCATTATGTGAAGATCCACAACTAAAGAGAGATATCTAACAGATTAGTTGGGGCTAGGTATTTAGTAAAAGAGTAGTTATATAACACAGGAACCCTATATATTATTTTATATTAAGAACTTGAATGCATATACATTTCGCCGACACTTAAACAAAGAGTCCTTACAACAATAAATCATCAACACAAACATTTGTCTTTTGGTATTCTTTCTCCCCAAAAAGCACTAATTACTTTCACAGGCTCACACAGCAAATACACCACACGTGATCGGTCAGTAAGGAGCACATGCTTCCGCTTCGTCACACAGCGACTTGGACATCTGGTTCTGTAAGTGCTGGGAGGTCTTCCGCCCAGAGATACTAACATTGAATTTACCCCATTCACACCCTCACAAACGTCCCTACACTTACAGTGCACAAAAGCAGATGATAAATTCACAGCAGTCACTTCAACCGAGTCCTGGAACTCTGACCTTTGGGCCATTAGGTCATTAGGCAACAACCACATGCTAGCTGACCACACGGTTACAGGAACATTCTGAAAATGGTTTCATTCATCTAGTTTTAAAAAGATCTCAAGAGTCAAATAGGGCTTTAGAGCTATGAGGTTTGAAGTTCATTAAAAGTAAAGACAACAAGAATACATATGCACAATAGTTTAACTATGAACATTTTAAATAATCAAGCAATCTCAGCTGGAGGCTGCCTAGGTGATCAGCATTTTTGGGCAGAGTTTAAAAAATAAAATCTGTCCCATTCATAAATAACACTATGTAACACAATTTATGTTCCTCCATAGTAAGGGTTATTTTCTAATTGCTTATGCCTCAAAAGTATACAACATGGTTGTTAATCACCTCAAACTTTGCTTTTGTCACCAGGACATTGGTATTTTGAAACGGACCTCTTTTCACAGAACAACAGTTGAATTTCCGTTGTTGTTTTTTTTTTTTTTTACATAAAGTCCGTACAGACAACATATGAATCAAAATGGCAACGTGTATTTATAGTAAAGTTGACCTCAGTGAGTAGTTTTCTGAGATTTACAATTATATTGTATATAATTATATTGTAAAGCTCCTTCATGAAGCAGCCCACAAAATGCAGTCTCCCGTCATGTTCTTGTTAAACTGTCCTTGCAAGCAACATTCAAAGTCCATTAAATCCTGGTCAAAGCACTTGGCTAGCTCCGCTGAGCCTGCTCCCATGTTCTCCTTGAGTTTATAAAAATAATATCAAGGATATGGATTTTGAGAGACATCCTGCAGCCCACTGTGCCATAGTGCTTCACCGGATTCTCAACCGGCTCCAAATAGCTTTAGACTTTGTGGGTGACCAGGAAGCCCTGAACCACTGTGACAAAACGGTTCCAAGCTGCTTTCTCCTTCCTAATGAGCTTCTTGGGGATTTTCTTGCACCCCAGGATCTGGATCTACTTTAGTTTTGGCCTAATGAAGACCCCGGTTTTGACCTTTGCCTCAGACAGCTAAGCTAGGAAAGACATCTTGATGGTATGTAAAGGATGCTGACTCGTTATCTATAATGTGACTAATTGTTAAATAGTAGCCAATTTGGTGGCACAATGGTGGTAGCAGCGCTTTCCAGAAGTCCACCAATGTCTTCCAGGGGTCCACTTTTGTCCTCTGTGGCCAGCCCTGCCTTTGTCAGTGTGTCTTGGTGTCCCTACCGTCCCAAAAACAAAGATAGCAGGGAAATGTGGTAAAAAAAAATATTAAATTAAATTTAATTAAATTTAATTAAATTAAATAAATAAATAAAGATTCCTTGGAGACTCATTGCCACCATTTTGAAATCTCCTATAACCTCCCAGCCATACTCATCATATTTCAAGGCATCCAGCAATGTCTTGACACTGTTGAAATCCTCTTAGAAGTCAGTAAAACAGCATATTAAAAAAAAAAAAAGTGCTGACTTTACATGGACAAAAAGGTGCAAATTTGGTGGATTTCTCACTGAAAATAAGTACATTTCAAAATACCAGTGTCCTGGCCACAAAAGCAAAGTTTAAGGGAAATAAGAGCCATTTTCGTTACCTTTGTGGTATTAGCGATTAGCAAATAACACTTACTTCCCAGGAACCCAAAAAATGGCGTAGTGTAATGTAAGACTCTAAGCAGTGTTGAATGTGACTTTTTATTGGATATCATGAAGTCTTCCCTGAGAACATTTATTTAGCATTTTTGGAAGGAGTCTCCAGTGTCAGAACAAAAGTTGTAGCTTTCAGCATGGGAAGGTCTTTAGGATGGAGAACTCTGAGGTTTCTCTCTAATATAACAAACTGTGTTGTTGTTGTTGTTTTTTTATCTTATTAAAACTTAAATCCTATTAAAATCTTATTATAACTACATGTAACTATAAACAGATAAAAAAAAAATGACGCTGCTTGCTAGCAAATCATTTATACATTGCTATGGCATGAGAGGGATAAAAAAATATTGGGGTATGCGATTGTTGGAAACTAAGAAATGTACTGTGTGGCAGGAATGCCTCACACCACCCCATCACTGATTGTTTTCCTGTAACAGCATGCCCCTTCATCATATAATGTATAGTCCTGCATGGTCTTTGCAAAAAGAATTCCAGGAGGCGTATTTGGTGGGTTAAGGGTGATTCTAATTGGAGCCACGGTGAAAATAATGACGAGGGATATATGCGAGATTGAAAAGTATCCCTGCACTAATTACAGCCTGGAATGTTGAAGTCAAAAATATTGTGGCTAACAGAGGTTTATTAGTGCTTTTTACCCTCAGAGTAAAAGTGTCGTGGCTGCAATATTTTGTCTAAAAGGACATCAAGACATTACCTCACTGATGCTGGAGCAGAAGTAAAAGCTAAGTAGTTATACTTAATTAAATTAGGAGCTTTCTCTATGTACATATTTCATGCTGATATCAGCCATAACACTGCTCTGATATGTTTTTAGGGGGGGAAAAAAAAGTTTCTTAAATAGCACAAGATACATCCAGAACCCATGACTTCATTAAAAAAAAAAAAAAAAAAAAAAAAAAAAAAAGACGTCAAGACATCGACGGCTGATGTAATTAGGAGATCTGGCTGAGGTCCAGGTTCTGGCAGGAAAACAAAGATCTAACAGCACTAGACCTCGCCGCGGCGGATGAGGGAATGCGGCTGGGCCAAATGCACTCAGCAATGCCGCAATACTGAATCTTCAAACCTGATCGAACCAACACAGAACAATGCCCCACTGCAAAAACAACTCACTTGCTTGCCAACTTTTCCTGAATGGAGCCCTCAGTGGAGTGTGGGGAACCTTGTCTGCCCTTCACAATGTGGAAAAAAGGGGTAGCCGGCTAAATTCTCTCAGGAGAAAAGGAATGTGTTTGTAATGCACTGGATCTGGAGATGAGTGGTCATCACTGGTGATGGTGACCACTTCGGGAAGACTGTTGGCATGGTACAAGCAAGAGGCTTAATCCTCTGAGACTGGGGAGCATACGCCAATGGGGTGGGCCGTCCTGAGGCTAGATGGCCTAACTGCTCATTCTGCTGAGCTGCCTGTCAATAAGAAGCTCTACTTTAGAGGACAGACTTATATTTTTAGAACCGATAAACAAGAGATCAAATGAGAGAGGAGCACCACACAGACGAACATGGCTCACATTTCACTCGTTTGCCCTCGGAGGCTGCAGGAGCAGAGCTAAGCGCTTGCGTGGCGGCAGTGCTGCCATCCCCCTCCAAATATCTCGCTAACACTTCGCCGGGGCTTTGTTTGCGCTTCGACAGTTGCATTCTTGGGCCCCTGCTCTCATGAAGCGAGCCAGTGATGTTCCCATCATTTCATAACTGTTACCTCAGTAATCTACAGGGGAATAAAAAATATTAGGAAAACAACATTGTTGAATTTCCCATCCTTGTGTAAGGCGAAGAATGAATTCCATTTATGATCAGTGGGCGGAAAACATATCTTTCGTTATTAATCCTAGTTCGTGCTTTTAAGCCACAAAATGGTTAACGCACAAGCAATGACTGATGCCAAATATCATTAAAACGTTAACTAACCAGAACAACATGGCTTATAAATATGTTTTTTTCTTAAAGACAGATGTGAGCAACGAATACCATTTGTTAGGCAGCACAAGCCTTTTGGATGTCAGGTCCCCATGCTGAACATAGGTGGCTCCATAGTCTGATCTGGGAATTAAATCTAAATACCAAGATGCCTGGGACTGTCATCACTTATAGCAAAAACAAGCCCATAGTATGGAAAACATGTTTAACGTTTGTTTATTTCCGGTCGTTATATTCGATTCAACTGTGATTTGTGTAATTAAAAAAAATACAGTAATTAAAAAAAAACTAGAATGAAAATCTTGCACGATGTGAGTGCCGTTGTGAGGAAATAATCAACAGTAGGGTGGTGTGATGCACCCCAACGCACAAAGGGGAGAAGTCTTACCTGTTATCCATGTATCCATCTATCTACATTCTTTCTATACGATTTATCCTTTAGAGGTCGAGGGGAAGCTGGAGCCGATTCCAACTGACTTTAAATGAGAGGTGGAGTGCACCCTGGGCAGGTAGCCAGTCTTTCAAAGCGCTAACACCCAGAGTAAAAATCATTCACAGTCACGTTCACACCTACTGGCAATTTAGAGTAGACAGTCATGTCTTTGGACTGTGAGAAGAAACTGGAGTGCCCTGAAGAAACCCATGCAGGCACAGAGAATATGCAAATTTCGCACAGAAAGGCCCCAGTCATCTGACAAGTTTGGACTCAGAACTTTCTTTCTGGGAGGCGACAGTGCTAACCTCTGCACTTAAATTATAGACACAGCTCGTCACGTTACTGGGAAACCACAAGCGCAGTCTCTGCTATTCTGTAGACTCCCACGTTACAAAGTGCTGACATACAACGCAATTACAATTAAATAATTTAGTTAATAGTATGATTATATTTTGATTGAATGTTTGGTGAATTGTAATCTGTTTGTATTATATTTGTGAAACGGCCTTGGGTGTCATGAAAAACATTTCCAAATAACATGTATTGTTATTATTATTATTATTATTAGTAGTAGTAGTAGTAGTAGTAGTAGTAGTAGTATTGTTGTTGTTGTTATTGATGTTATTATTGTTGTTGTTGTTGTTGTCGTTGCTGTTATTGATGTTATTATTATTGTTGTTGTTGTTGTTATCGTTGTTATTATTATTATTATTATCGATGTTATTTTTTATTATTATTATTATTATTATTATTATTATTATTATTATTATTATCATCAATGGTATTATTATTATTATTATTATTATTATTATTATTATCACTTTTGCCAACAATTACGATTTGTAAATTTATTTATTAACAACGTGTTGCATTTTTTATTAGTTCATGTTTACATTTAATGTCATGGAAACATTAATTCCTCTTAACACTTACATTATACTCGCTATAATCAGTCATTCCCTCACTGACCGCTCGTCTCGCTCTGTCTCTCTCAAGCTGTCTCTCTCTCTCCATCTCTCTCTCTCTCTCTCACTCTCTCTCTCTCTCTCTCTCTCTCTCTCTCGGCTAATAAGACATTGCAAAGCTAATGAAAAGTCTTCAGTCTTCCGTCTGGAAATGTACTAGCTGTTACACTGTGCTGACATTAGACAATCCTTCCGTAAATCTCGCATAAGAAGCTTTAAAATATGTTTTTCTTCGTTCGATAAGTACATGTTTCAGTTGAATTATCATCAGCTTTCGATTATGTAAAGTTTGCCCTACAAGTCTTTGTGAAGAAGTTGTTACTACAGGGACAAGAAAGTATTAGAACGAGCTACTGTGAATGAGAATGAGAATTAGGACCACTGTCAGAGCCGTGCTGTTGTCAATTAATTCGGATTTTGAGACTACAAGCACGCTGTGGTATTAGTAAGGAATAACACATGACGGCTATGCTATTATCCCTCACTTTTTCTTGAAGTTAATGAGACGGAAATCGTGCGGCTTCGGCTGCCATGGGAAAGACCTTTGGCTTGATGGAGCGGTTTTACTTCAGGTGCTGAAACCAGAGACTCCTCCCATAAACACAAGAGAGCTCCATTGGCCATGAGTAATGAGTGCACTGGGATTCTTCCTTATTTCAGCCAATTTGGTTACAACACAGATAGTACAACACAGGACTCAACACAGCATGTAGTACAAATAATCAATGTCAATAACAATATAAATCAAATGTTGCATAAGGTGCTGTGTTTTACTGAGACGCAGTATAATTAGTAAACAGTGTGAAGAATATTAAAGGTCCACTATGTAGGATTCAGGTAATTGTAACTAACTAAGCCCTCCCTTACCCCTCCCTTCCCATGCATGTATTAGAACGTACAGTCATCGTCAGGTGCTCATATCGTACTTCCAAGTACTTACATTCATGCTCCTTTGCTTTTTTTTCCTGTGCTAAATAATAAGTATGATCTTCATTTATCAAAATTTGGGCTCCCAAACTGGTTAGCCAGCACCAGCAAGCACTGTTTCCTCTTATTCCTTCTTTGCTTTTCTTTCCTTTTCTTCATCATCTTTCCAGTGCTTCCTTCCAGATTCATGCTGCAACTTGTAAAAACACAAAACATGGAAGAGGCTCTCTAGAGGTTTGTCCATTCTGGGCTACTGTAGTGGCCCAACAGGGCAGCTCTGTAGAGGTGGACCCGCGCCCTATGTAGACATAAACGGCTTGTTGTAATCTTCCAAAAACTTCAATGATATGTTGTTACAGGGATTTATATGCTAATGAAAACATACTTATGAATATGATATTCAATTTCTGCTAATAGATCCTCCTAAGTCCTATACATGGCGGCCTTTGCAGTAGCGTAGTGCAGTAGTGTAATAACATCCAGTATAATGTGCAAAATAAATAAAACTTTTTTAAAAACAATGAAACTTAAAAACCTATATCCTTAGAGAAAGTTTCACCCTATCAACAATTTGTTCAATTACAACATATTTCTTAATACATATTTAATTAATAGGCTTAAATTATGCTCGGCGTCTGCTATACAAGTCCATGCAAATTAGCTGTTACTGTCGACGAGCTCATATAATGACAGTTTACTAGTCGGTAAATCCTGTTAGCAGAGTTTACCTAAACTAATTTATTAATTATGAAAATGAACACAAAAGTACGTACATCTATACAAGCTGTATTCATAAAAATGAGCATGTATAGTTCAATATTTACAACAAAATAAGGATGTTCTTCAAGCCAAAACAAATGTGTACCGGTATCTGAACTTAGAGTTATAATCATGTAATAAATGCTTATATTTGTTACTGTAGATGAATATGCATGGAAGTGCATGCTCTCAAAGTAATTTCTCCGTGCCAATAACGGTGTAAACGTTTGTTCAAATTGCAGTTAGCCTTCTACACTACACTCTTAAAATTAAGTACGCTACAAGTTCTTGAAAGAGTTTTTTTTCCCAAACAAACCGTTTGAATAAAGACTCTTTAACCACACAAATAGCTCAATTCCACAAATGTTACCATTATGTGGAAAATAGTTAAACCATTATTATTGCTGTCATGAAATTGTCCTTCACTAGGGTAACCTTAAGACTGTAGTAAAAAATAAAAAGGTCCTTTGGCTAATCAGGGGTTTTTTCACTTTCTAAAGGGGTTCTCCTTTAGGTATGTGCCGTTTGCATTTAATTCATTCTGCTTCAAGGAAATCTATTTGTCTATGATGTAATGCACTGGCTGCCCTTGCGCAAACGTTAATTAAACTAATCAGACTAATGTGCCAATAGAAATTTGACTAGGAGCAGATTTAATGTGTCTGGAAAAGTGTCCAACGAGACGACTTGCTTCTAGAGTGCAGAAGAATGGGCATGCAGACAAGCACCTAATCAATACCCGAACAAATTTCAAATGCACGTTGTCTGTTTCTGTGCAGGAATCATTTTAAGAGCGCTTTTCCAAGCTTTTGGTTTTTCGGTTGCTTTTCTGGGCGATTAAAGGAGAAGTCGGCGGGATTGGAGAAGGGAGGCTGGGGGGAGGGGAGCAGAGAATAGTCGCAGACACAGCAACACAGACAGCAGGGAGGACCCAGGAGAGCCAGCGTGGACCATGGCATTCCCTCAGTGAGGACCTCGTTCCAGCCGTGACCCCTTCCCTGCCCAGACGACTGCTAGCAACACATGTCTGCCTGGCTCTCCGGTGACCTTTGAAATGACAGTCCTTTATATGGTTGTCCAGATGGAGCAGAGGAGCAATAGTGCTAACTGATATGTGTGTAACACACACCAGTCATAACACAACCCCCGACCGCACAACAATCCATAGTGAGAAGCTGCTGCTGTCTCGGTTGAGAAAGGGGGGTGGTGGTGGTGGTGGTGGTGGGGAGACCTTCATTCATCTTTTCCCTGCCCTTCATGTTGATGTTCGTGGCTTAAACAGAGAGGACTGACAGCCATACAGGGGGCCGATGCAGCTAGATAGGGCCTGGTGTAGTGGAGTTTGTGCCAGGGAGGTGGCATGCCACATTTAGAGAGGATGAAAAATAAATGCCGGCGAGACTGTCGCGTCCACCCTTTGTCGTCACCATACCAACCACAGACTGGTTACTCAACTGTCATGCCTGTTGTGCGCACCCTGCACAGGCAGAATCCATTGAAGTCTACCGATATTTGGAAGAAAAGCCGTATGGGTGTTTTTGTGTTTTGTTTTTTTATGCCTGTGGAGCTGTTCGATATTCCCTTTCTCACACAGTCTCAGCTTCCAACACAGATGTTTTCCATGTATCCAATAAAAATATAAAAATTTAAGAAGTGTCCAATTTAAAAGTATTGTTAAAGGATTACACAATCACACAATCCTTGTCGGATGTTCTGAACTTACAGTCATGCTTGCCATTGTCTCTGCGGGAATCCCTGTACCACAGCCAATTCCCTGCGTCTGTTTTCAGGCTTGTGACCCATGTGTTTGTGTGAGGCCATGCTGTAGGTCCAGACAGTCACAGAAACAACACATCACTGTGTTAGGCCACAGCACCCCCTAGCTATCTTTTCAAATATCAAGCTCCACTCAGTACTGGAAACTTTATCAAGTAAAAATAGCTAAGAGCACACGAATCCAAATGATTTCCACGGTGATAGGTGCATCAGTAAGGGAGATCTATCTTGGGAAAAAGTTTCCCAACAAACCCATTCTACGCTGTTTCTATTATGCTTGGTGTAAGTAGAGGACAGTTATTTATATAGGGTCGGCCACGAAAAAAAGTAACCTGTCTCCGGCGATAGGAAGATAAGATTAACAAGCAAATAAATTGTTTTTATTCACTTAAACAAAAGTCACAACAGATGCTGAAAATGGTCCCTGTTCACGTCTGTGCACCTACGCACGGCACGAAAGATGGAGAGAAAGGGGCTACGGACTCCTCCAAAGAGCATGGCACCGGGATTGGAGGCGGGTTACTTTTTCATGGCCCACCCTGTAGAATACCACACCTTCGCAAAGATATTGATGTATATACTTTTATATATTGTACTGTACTTGAATGTGATGTGCATGTGTCATTTTTTTTACTGTATCTGTTAAAATGGGTCAATTACATTAGCGTATGGGAGCTTTTTTTCGGGAACGGGCATGCATTAAAAATATTATAAATGTATGTGAATATAGTATTTGTTTGTACACATTATTTTATGAGTTATCATTTCTAGACTTATTGGTTTTTGGTGTAGATGTCCACAAATTGGAGTAGAGTGGTGGCCAAATGTTTTCCAATGGAAAAGTCAAACTCTGCTTGTAAAATCACAGAAATGTCCATCCAGGATCCGATTAAAATGATCAGACCAGCCATGGATTTCATCAAAAGCAGTAAAGGTTTTAGGATAATAACACTGCATCATTGGACACACATGTAAAAACCCATGCTGAACAAAAAGAGCCCTGGGTCGTCGGTCATTCTCCCTGACTGTTCAGTGAAATTAGAGATATGGCACGATCTACAGTCGTGCTTTTAAGCATTTGTTCAGTGTCTATATACTATATATTTGCTGCATATGGAGTGAAAAAGACAGGATGCCACTTTATATTTTTAACGTCTCGTTATCGATATGGCTGTTCAAAATTTTTCTGTGGGTATCAGTGTGGACCAAAACGTACATGGAAAAAAGCACGCACATTTAAAAGGCCAAACTTGCATTGTCGTTGAATCAAAAGGGAGAAATTAAAGTTTGGTTATTCAAACGGTACAGCCAAATCAATCAAGTTTTGTTGAAAAACAGAGCACAGTGTTAAAAAAAAAAAAATCACAATCAGTGAGGAAAATAACCACTTCACTTCACCAAAAGTAGAAACACCAGCAGAATGAGAGTCCGACTTTACTGTGCAGTGCAGACAATAGCCAGTAGTGTCATGGACAGAGAAGACAAACTGTTAACGGAGTGATAGCAGGGTTTATAATGGCCATTTTGACATTAAGATTTACTGCTGCATCTGTGAACTAGAACCGGTGAGAATAGTATGTCACTCACTCACTCACTTACTCATCTTCTTCGGCTGCTTAATCCTGTTCAGGGTCACGGGGGGGGAAGCTGGAACCAATCCCAGACGACTTCGCCGAGAGGTGGGGTACACCCTGGGCAGGTCGCCAATCCACCACAGAGAATGGTATGTCTTCACTTACAAATTAACTGACTATAAATAGAATGACTTCAGGGGTGAACAGGC
This sequence comes from Chrysichthys cranchii, assembly GCA_030068335.1. NCBI lineage: Eukaryota > Metazoa > Chordata > Actinopteri > Siluriformes > Claroteidae > Chrysichthys > Chrysichthys cranchii. Next base: position 10,263,021 of record JAQMCW010000014.1, on the reverse strand, counting down.
TGCGGTCAAGGTTGGAATGAACCCGTAACACCAGTGTAACCGTTTAAACGCTTAATGAAACAGCACGCCCTTTTCTGATTCTCCTAAAGAAGGTAGCTGATCACAAATCATCTAGATTGCCGCACATACAAGTGGATAGGTTCTTTTCAAGACAACTCTAGCCTTTACTATAACTACACCATAAACTGCAAGGATTTACGTATAGCTAGGTCCAGTGTGCTAACAGGAGTAGGCACAGTTTGGATTTACGCTAGTAAGACTTTATAAACAAATTAAACGATCGAGTATAAATAACTCGGTAGGATATCATTGAGTCATTTGTCTTCAGGAACTATCATCTATCATTTATCTTGGTCAGGGTTGTGGAGGATGCGGAGCATATCCTGGTAACACTGGGCACAAAGCAGGAGAATTCACCCCAGATGGTACAATGACAAGATAAACATTTTTAACCAGATTTGATCTCGGTAACTTGCATTTAAGAGCCATTTAAGGCTGGTCAGGGTGCCTGTGCCACAAACACTAGGTACAATTTGGGAAATTACATTGGATGGTAGTCTATACCAGCACATCATACACCAACATGCACATAGGGATTTAGACCTTGGGGAAATTTAGCATAGCCTGGTAAGGTTGAGTGAGAATCCAGAGGAAATCCATATGGACAGAGGGAGGGCATGTGCCACCGACTATGGCCTTCCACAACATAATCTAGTACTCACTATTAGTAGTTCTGTCGGACACGTCAGACTTCTAAGGATACTACTTGTAGGGTAATAGCATGAAACGGGGGAGGGAATGGCTCAAATTTGATAGGAGAATTCAACAAAATGACTGAATCTAGGAACGTTGTGAGTCATTACCATTTATTATAATAACCTTCCCAACAACCAAAATCGGCTGTGACCTTTTTCCTAAAATCATAGTAACGTCTGCTCATCTGTCAGAAGTAAGATCAGAGCTTAAGAGCAGCCTTGGAAAAACATTTGGACTAAGAATGGACTGGAGTATCAGTCAAAAGGTGATTCCCACCGAGTCCCCATGCCTAGATCAGGTTACCACAGACTAGCCACATGAAAGAGCCCCAGTAATCCACATACATAGGCGTCTGGAACTCCCCCTCAAGCCCCTCATCACAGCTTCCTCACCCCTTTACCCGAAAACAGGAGCAGTACCAGACACAGCCCATGTCCCACAAATTTCAGCTTCGTCATGGAGGATTATCAAACCCTATGTATGACCTATCTTGGTTAGCTCAGCCTACCCAGAAAGTTGTTTTTCTCCAGGGTCGTTTCGCTTGTCTGTAGCCCCCGGGGCTGCTGAAGGGTGTGGGGAGGTGATCAGACCCCCAAATAGGGCAAAGAGGGGGGTGTAGCTGTAAATCTTGATGTCACCAATGGGTAGGCAGTTGCAAACCATTATCATAAATCTGACAAACGCTAATTTGATGGGAGGCTGTATCTGTCTGGACTGGCTGGTCTAGACGGCCTATTGAGAGATCCTACAGCAGGGGGATCTGTTTGTTCCCTCACCATGACCATCTGGATAAAGCAATAAGCAGTAAGCTGCACAGGTCACAGACTGAACCAAGTGGGCCATTTCCATTGCCATTGTGAAGGGTAAGCTCCTTCAATGACTGTCCTATACAATATACTTTACTCTAGACAAACCAGGACCGGCTAACTCAAGTTCATCCTTAATTCGGTTTTCGATAACTATTGGTTTTTCAAAGCCAGAATTGAGTAGCACAGGGAAAAGAGGTCACGCACTAGCAATGTACTCAGGATGAGCCAGATGCAAAAGTAGTTTTAGGCCTTAAATTCAAACTGATGTTAAGAGTTGCTGGAAAATGTCATTCAAAGATCACAATGAGTCTGTCCAGAAGGGTTTAAATGAAGCATGTCAGTGATGGGTCCAAGAATATTGGCAGATCCACCATTCACCACATGGCCCTCTGGGTCCAATTCATACCATCTTTCAAGCAGGTTGCTGGCCAAAAGTCTATCTCCAGTGACATTAAGACTTTATCGTACTATTTGCTACTTTTACTTTATTTTACTACTGTATTTAGTGACCTTTGCATCATGGCTTCTTGCTCACTGTAATAATTACTCCCATGTTAACTCAAATAGCACCAAGTAAGCCTTTACTTCCTTGCTACTTTGACTCTTTTTCCAGTCTGACAGCAAAACAAAGGATGGCTAACCTACTGTGAAATGTTTTTGTTGGCACTCATTCTTACACAAATGTTGGGTAATCCTGTCCTTCTGCATAATTGGTCAGGAAAGAAAGAAACGGCGACATGAGAAATATGATCTGAACAGCACGTCCTGCAGAGTATTTGAGAGAATCTCAGGACCCACATTGTCTTCCCTGACATAATAAAGAGTAAACATTTATCCATTTGAAGATCATCCTGGAACATATTTAACATCATCACCATGATAACAATATACAAGAACCAGGAGTAAGAGTTGGGGTTGTTTTTATGTTTCTTCCCCTTTTTATTCCATGGCAAGAGTAAGAGAAGGACAATGGGGTGGAACAGGACGTTGGAGAAGTACGCATTTGGGAATATCAAAGTCATTCATCACTGGAAACGATCATTAGTTTGTGCATATTAGAATAAGGTGGCCAAAAGTTTGGGTTTTCTATATACAAAGTAGACGAAAAGAAGTTTTGCGCACCAACACAGAGGATCAAAGCCTGAGGGCCTCCTTTTGAATGTGTGAATGCAAGAAGGCCAACAGGGCGTGGGGTACTCTACAATCAAGATATGGCAGAGGGTACCCACTAAATCATCCATCACAAATTCTGTGTCTCTGAGACCAAATTCTTAAAAAAAAAAAAAATTGGAACACGTCTATTTCCCAGAAACGAAGTATGAGAACTTTTTTTTTTTTTTTTCAAAACAAACAACCCCTCCCTAACTGGCATCTTGAGGTCCCACAGAGACATGACAAGAAATTTCTCATTAAAAAAAAATATTGTTTTGGTTTGTTTTTTTTTTACATGCCGCAGTATCCAGGAATTGTGTTGACATCGGAACAATGTGTTTGGAGCCTGTTTTTTTAATTGCCGTCAAAGATGACAGGTCATAAGCACACTGATTTATTGATACACATCATCACTCAAACTAATAGAAGCCTGCCATGATCATTCAGGCCAAAATAGTTAGCCAACCACATACAGTATCTTGCTTGTGGGAAAAAAGGGCCAACAATTTCTAACATGCTTCTTCATTAAATTTCAAAGGCAGCCAATATCTCCAACATGTTATCCTGTGCAATACAAGAGCATGTTTATTCCCAGGAACTTCAGTGTACAGAGTTCGGCAACTTGAATGGGCCTTCATTAGAGGGAGTTTGTGTCAACAGTTTATTATGCAAATAGCCACAGCCTCTTCATGTGCTGGCAGGTTCCAGCCATCCCCCTTCACCCTTCATTGCCACACCACAAAAAACACACCCCGCGCATTAAACTGTTGGAATATTTAACAAACATCCTCTAGGCATCTCTCTCACTGCGGCTATTTTCAATCGGGATACAAAATCACCTTCAGGACGTAAGGATCCATAATGGCAGCCATTGTGGTCTTTAAGCTCCAAGCCGTCTTTTTCCATCAAAGAACCTCCGGAAGGTTCTTGCTGCGTCCAGCTGAATGCCCACTTAGTCCCCGTCCGGACCCCTGTGGAAGGGTAAAGTTTGAACCCATCCAAGGGACCCCACACCCAAATAGTCAATTAGGCAAAAATGCATGACAATGAATTTCAGCATTGTTTCAAGGATGGTAACGAGAGCCTTTCACTTCCCTATGAGGCATCAGATGTCTGAAAATGTTTCCAAAACCACAAGGCTAATGAGAACTCTTTGCCACGGTTCTGACACCATTTGCAACTGTTAATTTTGTCCTAATACAATTTCCAAACATTTTGTAAGCAATCAGAAAATCGGACATAAGTATGCATATATCCACCTGCAACTCAAGATAATATACAGTACATGATCTATACCGTAAAGTCCATCACTAGTCTTGGTTCCATTTGTCAGAGTTCCTCAGAAGATGGCTTTTTTTTTTTAAAACAGTTTATCACTAATTTGTTTAGAGTTCATTGCCAACTGTTACCAGCTTTAACATGTCCACTGTTTATGGTTGTAATACCAAGTGACAAGTGTTGCTTCATTTTTTTTCCCACACCTTTCCTGAGTCATTAAGGTCAGATTTAGTATACACCTGCATCTTTCAACTTAAGAATTATGAACATGGCATATGAAGTATTTCACTTTTTAAATAAGCAAAATAAAACGACAGATTTGAGGATATTTGTACTGTTTACTTGGGATCTTAGCAAATTAGGATGTGACTGGAATGATTGGTTGCAACCAAAGATTCTAAAGCACTACGTGCTAAGATAGCTTACTGGCCGGAAAATACGTTGATAATCAGGAAGTACGGAAG
>JAQMCW010000014.1:10181626-10192710 GCA_030068335.1 Chrysichthys cranchii | reverse complement strand
GTCTCTTTTAAACGCCGGGCCGTCCAAATAATTTTTTGAATAAACGCCCGGGCTACTATTGGAAGATATACGGTAATCGTCACCTTCAGATTCAAGAAATCATTAGCATCGTGGTGTAAAATAGAGTACACACCACATGTCTTTATCGTGTACTGTAGATTTGTCAGGATAAACCGAACCTCTTAGATTAAACATCACTAGCGTGATCATACTCTAACCCCATGGATGTATACAGAATATGAAAGAGCATGGATGTTTGTCTCTTTAACCGAATGAAATGATCACGACTGAAAATCTGAGATAATTGGAGATAATATTAACGTATGGGATGACTTCACTTTTTCACTTCTTACATCTAGGATTAAATACAAAGCCGACGCACTGACTCCAGGAGCCATGGAAATTGCATGATGTTTGGATGATTATTAGATCCTGGATGTAAACTTTCACAACTAGGTGTTTCATCATCCCCTTTTCAAAACGGTTTACATTGGGAGATTTCATGAGTTCATCCCGAAGTACATAATAGACACACAGAAGTAGCGGTACCTGTACAGGAAACATACCAGTGGTGTACTGACATACTGTTAAGTATGCTAGTTAGTGGTTTAGGACGTAGCCTAAATCAGGTGAACTCATTATCTGCTGCTGTTATTGTCATACAGTGAGGATAAAAGCTGTAGTGCATATTGATGCACCGGTCACTCCCGACATTCTTTCGACCATAAGCTCCCATGCTAACATTAGCCAGAGGCTGTAAATTTGCCAACCATTATTTTCTTTTAATCTGTTGAAAACGCCTTCCAATTCAAACCCAGCGAAGTGTGAATTATTGTAAATGATTTTTACAGGACCTTCAGCAGCCTTAGGTGCATCATTTAGTTTTGTTCTTGACTCAGCATCATGATTAAATATACAGTTCTGGGTTCACTGTTCGCTTCAATCAGGTTGTCTGAATCATGGAGTTTTCCCTTGCCACCCCGTCACCACAGGCTTGCTCATTAGGATCTATTTGGATATATATATATACTTATAGATATGTTTATAGATTAATAAGCTTTTAATCGGACTCTATATAGTGCTGAGCTGCTTGGTGATGATGTCCATTGGTAAAAGCGCCATATAAATTAAATTGACTTGAATGTTTTGAATAACGGCGAAGAATAATTGCAGTAATATTGCAGTACAGTGGAACCTCTGGTCACAAACTTAATTCGTTCCGAGACTCTGTTCGTGAACCGATTTGTTTGTGACCCGAATCAATTTTTCATTAATGGAAATATAATGAATGTGTTTCAGGCCTCAAAAACATGTTTTTAAAGTGTATTATGGGTTTATGCATGGTAATAAAACATAGAATGATATTAAAATAATCTTAATTATAGAAAAATAAACCTAAATGAAATAAACAGATGAATTTAATGCACGTTCCCTTTGCGGTGGATACGTAGTTGCTCGGCACCAGTTTATGTGGTCGTGACCAGATGCAAAATTTTGATGAATTTTTTAGTCGGGAACCGATTTGTTCGTGTCCAGAGGCTCCACTATAATTGTTTTTATTTCTGAATCATGAGCGATTCATGCAAATCGTGCATTTCTGTTTGTGTGACACAAATCAACTCAAAAATAGCTGCAAAACAGGGGTTTAATATTCTAAGCAAACATCCTAGTGGTTCTCCGTGTCTTAAAACATGAATGAATAAATCTATAAATTCCCCAACAAAGACTTTGACCTTGGGGGGACGACGACAAATGAAACATGATGAGGTGTGTAGCAGAGCCTGAGGCATCATTTTAAACAGAAATAGAGCTCCAAAGGTGGCTAAAGGGCCTCCCTTCTGTAACCTCTTCTTGGGCCACATGACCTCAGCGACCACATAACCGGGTGCCGAACAAACACAGCCCTGGACATTTCTCCCTTCCGCTTCGTACACGCCAATGTTTTCCTGTTTTCTGTTTGTGTGTTGTACAGTTGTGATTGGGATCTCTAGTGTCCAAACGGCGCAACTGCATTAAAGACATAATTAACAGAAAGCAGATTCCCGCAGCGTAAACAGCACATTTCCACGATGCACATCGTCGCATTTTTGCTCCGTGAAGCATTGTATCATGACGCGTAGTTACACCCTTAGTTTGAAATGAAGATGACGTCTAAGAACGTTGCTATTCTTTGGATGGAAAAAAAGCTGAGACTTTTTAAAGGTTATTCCTAACTGCTGAGATGAAAGCGGAATTTTTCTTCCTTTGTTTTTTTTTTTTTGACTCGTTTGACTCAGCAGCAGTCGAATTTGCATAAAATGTGAATGAAATTCTTCTTCTGAAGGAAATAAAAAAATAATAAATTCACTGACAGTAAAAGGATGTGGGGTGTGGAATAAACATCGCTTTTGCTTCTTCCTTTTTGTACCGACTTTATGTAGACACTTTAGGCCTGTGAATTCACAAGCTTTGGTCTTGTGAGCCAGTAGAAATCCAGTGGGCGTGGCTGTGTGCTTTTTGGTTGATGTCAAATGGAGAAGCTGCTCATTATTAAGAAGTGTTATACTCGCCCTATATCTTTGTGTCGCCTTTATTTATTTAGCGTACATCCAAGAACAGGGAAGGTGTTTGCCCCACCATCAGGAGATCGCAAGCTCGAATCCACAGCCACAGCCATTACGACCGGGCCTTTAAACGGAAAATCCCAGGTGGTGGTGTTTCACAAGTCAGTGCGGTCCTAGTACCGATCCCAAGCCCAGAGAAATTGGGGAGGGTTGCTTCAGGGAGGGCATCCGGCGTCAAACCCGGGCCAAATCGAGCATGCAGATGTGCAGGCTGACTGTGGCGACCCCTAACGAGAGCAGCTGTAAGGAAGGATGGGCTTGGTGCACAGCTTAAGGAAAAAACAGCAGTCTCTTAGACCAATATACACTAGGGCCTTTGTTGTAAAGTTCTGGTATTTTGTTCTGGTATCTCTCTCTCTCTCTCTCTCTCTCTCTCTCTCTCTCTCCATCAGGCTGCTAGGATGTTCTTGTTACTAATGTTGGCACGTCTGCTTTGGGCCCGTACTGTGGTAATAACGTGCTCTGAGGGGAAAAAACCATTCCAACCTGTCAGGTTCTTTAACCGTCATGAAAGGCTTTCTAAATCCCTCATTAGAGCTCTCTGACCACAAATAAGCCACCTAATGTGACTGAAAAGTCTATAACGCTGTTAGATCGAGTCACAGCAGCACCCTTCAGAGTGCTCCTGTTTATCAGGAGTCTTAAAGTTATAACACTAATCATATTGAGGCTTTTAGATCTGCTTTCAGAGGAAGCTCACCTTCGTTATCGCGTCCATATTTTCACAGATGACGCCAACACCATTTTGACTGCTTCTGTTCTGTGCGTATTGTTTGAAATCCACAGTGTTTGAACTAGGACCGGCTGTCCCGTCCCATTTGTTTAATCGAGTCATAGATTGTTGTTTGCACTTGCGTGCTCGGTGTACATCCTGTAGCTGCGCAGATTATAGCTGCTCGGGAGATTTCACATCACCGCGGCAAAGCAGGATCCAGGGTTTGCGCCATGCCCCGTTTTCCTGTTCACCAGGAAGATTTTTAGCGAAAGGTATCGTAGAACCTGTGTATCATTCGTCAATTTGTTTGTTTCTGTATGAAATAAAAAAAGACAGAAAAACCGACTCATCATTTTTTTTTTCCTGTCTTGCTTTAGAAAACGCAGATTGTCATTCGATATTTGGCTTCATATTCGAAAAACAAATAAATAAACGAGTCCCAGATTTCGTAGCTCGTATTTTGGGTCATATTTGATGCGTCACGGCAAATTCCTCGTGAGTTTCTCCCAGTAGAACAATTAAATCCAAATGTACAGTGGTTTCATCTTTGTGTGGTACGGACATAAAGTTAAGGAGTACAGATCAAGGAGGAGTTATGTTTTCCGTAGATTAAAACTCAAAATGAATCCTAAAGTAGACCGTTAAAACTATATTAAACCTAAACAAGGTCAACGTTTTGTTCTCCTTGTGTTAAAGGCACTGGTTCACACTTTCCCGAATCCAAGTTTGGCGTTTTGGTTTTGAAAGTATGCGACCGTGACCTGCTAGCGCTCTGTGCAGCAAAACCTCCACAAATTCACAGTTAGTGATCCATTCTAAACACTTCTCAAATATTTTCTGGCTCTACATGTCATACATGGGAGCTTTCAACAAAATATGCCTCATCTTATCTTTTCTTTTGTGGCCATGACTAACTCAATAGCCGTACGAACGCGGAAAGGATTTAAAATGTAGTTACTTTGATAAAATAGCTTCACTTTCACGTTACAATTTAAGATTTGTGGACCAGGAAAATGGTGACTCACTACCTGGTGCAGAGGATTCTGGGTAAGGGGAGCTGGCCTGTTTTGTGTATATTCTTGAGAGGCAAAATTCACAGTCATATTCACGGGCCATTTTAGAGTCGCCAGTTAGCCTAATCCCCTCTGTGCATGTCTTTGGACTGTGGGAGGAAACCGGAGTACGGGGAGGAAACCCACACAGACATGGGGGAGAACATGCAAACTCCACACAGAAAGGCGCCCTGTTCGACCTGGGGATCGAACCCAGTCCTTCTTGCTGTGAGGGGGACAGTGCGCTAACCACCACACCACCATGCTGCCCTCGGGAGGCAAAATAAAAATAAAAAAAAGGAGAGAGGGAGAAAGAGACTCATTCAGTAAATGTTGGATCTGCTACCAGATGTCGCTTTTGAGATAGACAAAGTAGATGGTTTCCTCTCTCTCTCTCTCTCCCCTCATTTTTCCCCTCATTTTTCCCCTCCCTTCGATCATGCTTTACAGTATCATGATGTCACTCAGTGAGTTGTAGCTTTCACAGGGTTAACTCTATTCTTGTGGTAGAGTTAGCAGAGTAACCTAGACACCACACTTTTCTGCATTTTCAACTACAGCAGCAGTCAGAGAAAAAAATAAATAAATAAAATTCACAGAAAGAGAAAGGAGGCAGGAAGCTTGAGAAAGCATGTTTTTGACTTGTTTGTGGTGTTGGTTTTGCGTCCCGTGACTTCACAGTGTTTGCTGTACAATGCTCCAGGAGGAAACACGTGGCTGGGATGGCTTTGGGGGGGGGATGCAGGAGGTGCTGATTATTATACTGCTTTTGTTTTACTGTTGTTTCCTATATGTCTAAGAACAAAATAAATACATTAGCTGCTTCACTCGCTGATTTATACGACGGAGTATCGGGGTCACGTATGAAGAAAAAAATTTTTTTTGCCACGACGAGATTAAAGTCAACATTAAACTTCAAATTTCGAATATAAAGTCGAAATTAGATGTCGACTTTAATCTCAACATGTCGACTTTAATCTCGACATTCAAAACTAGTTCGGAGAGAAAGCAAGCGCTCCACAGCTGCAGTCTCAGACACGCACACACACCTGCAGGATCAAGCAACCTGACCAGTTGTCTTATTGCATTTTGTGATACAACATAACCTCTCTGTATGGCATGCAGGTGTAACCATTGATATCCTTGCATCTGCCTATTTCCAACAATTTCAGTTTGCAAGAATGTGGCAACTTCTTCCAAGTTTGGATCATTTCTTCTTCTGAACAAACACAGTTTTCGGCACAACCTTTTCAGTGTCCTTACACAAATGATCACACTGTGGTTTTGCGCTAAAACAGCAAGGATTTCTTTATCGCTAAACCCGATTCTGAAGTACAATTTGACCAAATCATCTACACGAGGCATGTTGAGTCGTCGGCCAATCGATCGGTCTGAGTTCAACTTTATTCTCGACATTTCAAGTTTCATGTCGACTTTCTGTCTCATCATGGCAAAAAAAAACATTTTTCTTCATGTGTGCCCCTAATACTCCGTTGTAGATGTATACCTGAATCATTTGGGGTAGAATCACTGCTGTTATTACTTTTTTTTCTTTTTTTTTTCTTTTCTTTTTTTTTAACATGACTACAATGAACCTTTCGAAATTAAAGCCAAAAACAACTTTAAGCATATCCTGTATAATCAGTAGTATAAATGGGAAGATCGCCAGATTGTACACCGCTATGTAGCGCAGTAGGAAACGTACAGATTTAAACACAGCTGAAGTTACACGAATAAGAGTTCAGGCACTGATTGTGTGTTTCGGCAGGGGGTAGCTCAGGGGGTTAAGACGTCAGACTACTGACCGGTAGGTCGGGAGTTCAAATCCAAGCGCTGCCACTGCTAGGCCCTTGGGCAAGGCCCTTAACCTCAAAATGCTCAGTTGTAGAAATGAGACAAATGTAAGTCGCTCTGGATAAGGGTGTCTGTCAAATGACACTAATGTAATGTAATGTTTCTTGCTTTGTTTTCGTTGCAGGGCCAGCTTTGGCCTGAAGAAGCCTCTGAAGATGAACATGGTGAAGAGGATCATGGGCCGGCCGCGGCAGGACGAGTGCAGCCCTCAGGACAACGCACTGGGCCTCATGCACCTGCGCCGCCTCTTCTCTGAGCTGTGCCACCCGCCACGACACATGACCCAGAAGGAGCAGGAGGAGAAGCTCTACATGATGCTGCCCGTCTTTAACAGGGTGAGGAACGATATGGCCCGTAATGCTCTTTTTCTGATTTTTTTTTTGTTTAAAGTAAAGTGTTTTTTTAAAATTAAAAAGCAGTTTTAAAATGTGCAAATCTGTGGTCGGGAGGCTTGTAGAGATTTTGTCACAATTTCCTAGCAGTGCTTTTTAATCGATCTCAATAACAGACACAAGTGTTTATAAACGCTCATGTTTTATCTAAAACCATAACGCTAGCCTTACATACCAAGATGCAGGTTTGTATCTTTTTTTAATATGAAACATTTCCTCTTGTACTAGTTTGCTTCAAGATGGTATTCTTACAGAGATGGTGGATTAAAACAAATGAAATGTGTTTTTTTGTTTGGGTTTTTTTTTGGGGGGGGTGCAACCAATGGAGCTATATTTCTGATTTGCCTCATGCATTTTAAATTGAAGATTGATTTTTATCTCTGAAATTAGCTGTGTCATGAAACAGATTTAAACCGTGTCTGTTTAATAGTCATTCTGGTGAATCATTAAATATTTTACTGAAAGCAATTTTTAAAATGTATAAATGCACTGGAATAATTTCAGGGGTGTGTACATGTGCAACCTTATTTAACCGTGACACACTGTGGGACAGTCATAACATCAGCACACCGTTTAACAAAATAATGCTTTCATGTGAAAAATATTTCACAACATATCCAAAGTCTTTAGAGTTTTTCTTTTTTATTTCTTAGAATTGCATTTCATATGAATTTGAACTTTTTCGGAATATCACTTATATTGAAAAAAATACTTTAACAAATTTTATATATATATATAATATATGTATGTGTGTGTGTGTGTATGTATATAATATAAAATTTTTAATTAAGCAATTTTTTAAATATAAGTGATATTCAGAAAAAGTTAAATAAGGTTGCACAGTCAGACAGACAGCTGAGTCGTCTGAGAAATACTCTTCGCCTTTCAGAGCTTAACGGAAACTCATCTGGAGCTTTTAAGCTCAGTCAGTGTTTTCACAGCTGAAATTTCTTCAATACATTTATTCCCTATTTGTTTTACATCTCATGCTTTATCCAAGGAGGTGAGTCACCAGGAAATCAAGAGTCTCAGCATGGTCAAGTGTGCTGCGTTATTACTCTTCAAGCTCTGATTATACAGAAACGCAGCTAATGTCCGTCATCACTGATGATAATTTCATGAGGAGTGCGGTCATGAGGATTTGAAGAGTACTTATTGAGGCGTGGTGGAGCCGGACACAATGATGTGAAAAGCAATGACTGATTTTAATTACCATGCTTGAAATGTGCTCTAAATGAGCAGAGTGTTTTAGAGCTCATCTCAGATTAAAACGGGTTTACTTACATTTATAAGACCCTACTTTACATTGTTTTTGGTTCTCTTAAAGTAATCTACAGTCGTGGTTCTCAGAATAGGGTCTGGGGACCTCCTGGAGCCCGTGAAGCAGTTACTGTAATGGAAATCGCAACCGTATGTTGGCTAAAGTCTAAAGACAGTTTACATAGAATGGGTTTAAAGATGGGAGGTTCAGGGGGGAAAAACCTCAAAAATGTCATCCTCAACCTCAAAAATCTGTACTTTTTCCCCCTCCCCCCTACTTGGAACCCTCTGTTTTTAATCCATCAGATTAAATTCAAGTGTAGGATTTATCGATGTTACTCCATCAAAAAATCCAACGTACCGCGGAGCCTGTGGTTCACGAACACAATCCGTTCCAGGAAAGTGGTTGTGAACCAACGTGTACGCGAACCAAAACAATTTTTCCCTTAAGAAAGCACTGAAATTCGATTAATTCGTTCACAAGCCTACCAAATAATACTTTTTGTTAGTTCATTTTCTGGTTTTTATTGTAAAAAAAACTTTAAAGCAAAACACAATATCGTACAAAAAATGCATTAATAATAAAAGAAACTTTAGTTAATAAGTACACGCAACGCATACAGGAGTGTAAAATAAAGTTTACACTTTGCTTACCTTTGTAAGGAGGAGTTTGGACGTTATGGCTATAAAGCGCTGAGAGCGCATCTGAAGACGGCTAATGGCTGCTAGAGACCGATACGTACGCATTGTCTCAGTGCGGGGGAATTGAGATGACGTAGCGTTAGGATGGTGTTGGTCAAGGAATCTGTTCGTCGACCAAATTTTATACGCGAACCAATGCTTTTTTTTTTTTTTTTTTTTTTGGCAAAATTGTTGGTCGCAAATTGTTCCTCGGCCACAGCATTCGTGAACCGCAGGCACCACTGTACATGATTTAAAAAGCAGTCTAGTTTATTTTGTGGGCAGACAGCGCTTTCCTTCAATTATGTTACACCGCCTTATGATTCAGCAAAAGCTCTAGTTTGAAAAAACCCCCGATACAATTAGATGCCGGCACCTTTGTCAGGAAAAAGCATATGTTATCCTTCACCCTCCCTGTTGATAGGTGTGGGATTATGCACAGAGCAGAGTAGTCTGCTTGGTGCAAATTGGCCAAAACCAAAGTAATTATTTTCTTAAGAAGTACATCCAAGTCAGTGCCAATCTGATAGGAAGTGAACTATTGTTTATTATTTAATTATCAGTAATATTGAACCGTTTACAGAAGGTCGTTTTTGTGAGACCGACCTTGCTGCTCACGTTAAGGTCTGTGCATCTTTTGACAGGTGTTCGGGAATGCTCCTCCAAGCTCCATGCATGAAAAGTTCTCAGACCTGCTGCAGTTCACCACTCAGGTGTCCAGACTAATGGTGACCGAGATCAGACGGAGAGCGTCTAATAAATCTACAGGTGAGACCTCATATATACACACGCACATGTGACTAGTGTGTGTCTTCTCTATTATTATTATTTTATCTGAATTCTTCATGACGTTTCAGAGATGTAGTTTACCTTTTCGCTACACAGGCTTTCCAATGAACAAACTAGCGATGTCAGTGCGGTGTTGTTATGCGCCTGTGATATATATGTTAGCAGTAGTGTGGGTGGAAATGGTTTGTTGGTTTGCGTTCTTGTGCTTCTGCATGTCCTCTTGTCTCTGCTTCTGATTTGGAGCCTTCAAAGGAACTTGCGAGACTCATCCACGAGTGATTGCATCTTTTCTCCTCTGAAGTCTCCGAATGAATTATTGCTTATGGCATGTTTTGGCATGCGGATGGTCGGAAGTTCTGATCAAATCACCTCAGAGCATATGTCACCCAGAGCCTCAAAGGATGCTGAACAGCTGGACAGGCGTGAGAAATAGACTCGTGGAGGGACAGGGAGTCCATAGGCTGGTTGGAAGTCTGCGTGAATGGATCCTAAAATCTGTTCTTTATCTGTGAAATGATAATTAAAAGCAGTTCTGTATCAGCATGTTATAGAGGCCATAATAAGCAGGAGTAATGCCTCACCATTGTCCCACCATTATCGCATAAACAGTTAAAAAAAAAAAAAAAAAAGATATAGATATAGATATCTTCTGGTTTTTTGCTCACCTCTTCAAAAATGGCCGCATCTTTAATTCTCCCTGCTTGTCTGCACAGAGATTTCACGTGACGGAAAAAAAATTGCATCGCTAGCGGCATCGACAGCATGCCCTCCTCCAACTGGCTGAAAATAGGTTGGTGGTTTGTCCTTGTCTGTTACGTAGCCAAGATGGCGCCCACTGTGGATGAGAAATGGGCAGCGTGTGCAACACTCAACATGTCGCCTGTTTTGAGTACAACATCCAGCTACTCATAGGCTGCATCCGAATATGCAGTACGTACTAAGGTGGGTTAAGTACCTAGCACCCAACCGCTACCGTAGCATATACTGTTAGCATGCCATCGACTACCAGGGACACAATTTGGATATTTGTCGCCAATGTCTTGCCTGTACTTGGACCTGGATGTTCACAGATGACTTGTACCCACATATGGTGTGAAAATTAAACAAACAAAAAAAAAAATCTAAAACGGCAGAAATGTTTAAACAGTTTTTTTTGTACACATCCAGATACACCACTTGGACCCCACAGCAACCGGCTTTGCTTCAGTCTGCTGTTTCTCCCATGGAAATTATTCTGCTTTGCTTATGCAGAGGCTCCAGGTGAAATATAGGGTAGCGTAGGGTAGTGTAGCGTCACGTGGTACATTCGCATACTATAAACGTAGTACACCATCCAGGTACTGTGGAACTACTATTAAATGCCTACTGAGACGCCCTACTGGTTATGGCGTACTGCTTTTTGTGTACTATATAGTGTGGCAGGATGAGCATTCAGATGCAGCCTCCGTGGACTCCATGATGACGTACTTCTCAGTGTGAACACACTTGTACACTCAAAATAGCAAGTGTAAGTAAATACAGTGAACCCCCGCAATATCGCAGTTCACCTATCACGGGTTCAGTGCATCGTGGATTTTCAAATTTTGATTCGTGGAATTTTTTGGCTCTGGAATATAAAATGAAAAATAAAATTTAAAAAAAGTTAATTCAAACATTAAAACAACATTTAAATCGAAATAAAACAGTATGCACTGTATTTCGTCAGCGGATGAATACACAGTGGCGGTGTACGCCACTT
>JAQMCW010000014.1:10146450-10156839 GCA_030068335.1 Chrysichthys cranchii | reverse complement strand
GGTTATTTTGTTTTATGTATTTTTACTTTATATTTTATATTAATCATTTTTATATAAATATTTGTGGGTTGTGAAACGAATTAACTGAGTTTCCATTATTTCTTACGGGGAAATTCGCTTTGATATACAAGTGCTTTGCATTACAAGCACGTTTCCGGAACGAATTATGCTCGCAATCCAAGGTTCCACTGTACTGGGGAAATCCCCCCAAAAAAGTATACATTCTAAATAAAAATCCGCGAATAGCTGGGGACGTGAAATATGAACCGTGATAACCGCTGGAGATTACTGTATATGCTAAGTTCTTGGGATTTTCACACACAGTAGTCTCTGCATCAGAAATGGTATGAGAAACTTAAACATCTAGTTAGCAGGACATTTTCCTGTGCAAGTGCATTATTGATGAGAGAAGTCCAAGGAGAATGGACAGACGTCCACTGATTTGAGCTGAGATGAAGGGTGGAGTTACTCAGATAACCACTTTGTACAGCCGCGGTGAGCAGAAAAGCATCTCGGACATTAGAGAACTTTCCACCCATGTCAACCAAGAAGAGGACTCTGAGGCTGCCACAGACATGGGTTCAATTAAACTGGAGAAAAAACACCGAGCAGTTCCCAGTGTCGTGTCAGATGAACGGCAGTGTGTGGAATATTATTTGATCGTCGCCTTTCTGTTCCTGATTTTGTTTTTCTTGTTTTTTTTTCTCCCCAGGTGTTTGTTTTTGCCAAGCCTGGCTCCTCACAACGCGCCGTCCAACAACACCAACACATCTGGAGTGAACGATGGGGCTGTAGTCAGTGGCATGGGGAGCGGTCAGTATCTACACACACACGTCAGCAAGCACACTCCGTCTCGGGCTGTATCTACAAAAGAGACGCAGCTGCCAGTAAAGGAGTCGAGACGAGTTAGACAAGAAAGGACGGGACGTCCTGGAGTTTTAGAGAAAGCAGGAAGCCGGAGTGACATGAAATGGTGCAGAGAAAATATTAAGAGGCACCTGAGAGCTCAGGGGAGAAAGACAAACGTGTATGTGTCGAGACATATAGAAGTGTGTGTGTGTGTGTGTGTGCGCGCGCATGTTAAGCCTCCTTTGGCACAGCACTGCTGAGTGGCAGTATTATGTAGTATTAATGCAATGATGTAGGATCCAGCGTAGAGCTTTTTAGATCCCTCGTCCTCTTTCCCGTCTCTCTAGGTTCCGCAGAATGATGCATGTCTCTTACTCTCTCCCTCCTGTTTCGTTCTCACTCTCTCTCTCTCTCTCTCCACCTCCGTCTCTCTTCTTATCCTCCCTCCCTCAGGATTTAAATGGATGTTTTCAGTATTTATAGACAGGCTCCTGCAGCATGTCCTCTGACCTAGTTTTCTGCAGATGACGTCATGAGTGCCGCTGGCCGAAGAATTTTCATTCACGTACTCGCAGGCAGCCTGAAGCCCTGGATCTCAGGCTCATTCATTTCTCCTTGTTTTTGTTGCTCTGTAAGGTTTCTTATTTTCTGATTAATGGAACGGAATCCACGCAATGCACTGTTGCACCGTTTCTGGTTTCTGGTTAGTAAAAAAGGGAGCCGAGTGAGTGCTTTGCGTTGTCAGCAGATTTATTTTATGTGTGTGTCATATTAGTCACGGTAGTCCATTTGTCCATGTGGTAAACCTGACTAATTACTAAGAAGGGGGTGTGTGAGTGTGGCCATGTAGCATTTTCTCTGGTAGAAAAGCGCTGACAGGGTGCTGGGGAGCGCATCATCCAAACACTTTATTAAAAAATAATGATAAAATGCTGCCATAATGTGCATGGGTTTTGTCATGGGATGACAACTTCTTGACAACATATTGCTACTTAACCAGAGTTGTGTGCTAGACTAGCGTCTCCCTTCCCTCCTGTGCGTTTTGTTATCTGTTTGTTATTCTTAGGCTCAGGAGAGACAGACACCGCTAGAACATACCTCTCCGTTTTCTTGGTTATCAGGGTGACAAGTCCTGCCCATTTGATCGGTTACCAGAAAATGAACGCTAGTGACGATTTTCTATAAAGTTCTGTGATTTTTTTTTATTTTTTTTTTTAGAAACACTCGGAATGGTCATAGAAAAACGGTGACACGCTCTGAAAAAAGCTGCTAGGCGTGACACTTTCTCTCCAGCCGCATGCGCGCCCTACTCATAGGACAGGATTGAAAAAAGTTGGTGACGCTCAGTAAAAACAGCTGTAGGAACACTCACACTAATTTGGGTAGTTTTTTATTTGCTTAAACAGAACAGACACCACCCAAATACCATATGTATATGTTTTTCACATTTTCCATGTGGTATGTGTTTTTGTAGTAAATGGTGGATTACTGGGAAAAATTGTTTTGTTTTGTTTTTTTTGTCGTTGTTTTTTTAATATTAAAGCTTCTTTTAAAAAAAAAAACAGGCTAAAAGGCAGAGTAAAATGAATACTCTTAGTACATTTATTTTTTGCTTTGGTTTGTTTTAATTTCACCTTGCTCATATTTAAACGTGAAATTACACCAGAATCACCGACTGAGGTGCTTGTAGAGCTGGGACTGCTTTTATTTCAGAAATACGGCAACGGAAAAAGGTGGCCTTTGCGAAGTGTGCCTCCGAATCATAAAAATCAGTAAAGCACAGAGAACAGACAAGTCAGAGAATAGATCATTGTATGCCTAATTATGTTTAGCGTTTGTATCCGCTGTTCATTTTCTGTATTTGAGTCCAAATAGAATTACATTTCACATCCCACCTCCACCGTCTGAACAAATATCCCAAGCCCATCACATTCCTCGAGCACCCGAGCGTGCGTGCTGTTTTCTGACCTGCACAAACAAACCACACAGAGCAGGAAGCCACACCAGGGTTTGATACAATCTGAATAAATGCTGCGTTCGTGAAAGCAGACTAAATTACTGAATGAGTAAATTTGTATTTGTAAGCCGTATTCCTCATCGTTCACAGGTGAGCGCTTGTTTCCTCCTCCATCGGGCCTCAGTTACTCCACCTGGTTCTGCGTGGAGCGCTTCAGCACGTCTCCACACACGCACCCAGTGCGTTTACTAACCATCGTGAGGAGAGCCACGGCGTCCGAGCAGCACTACGTCTGTCTGGCCATCGTGCTCTCGGCCAAAGACCGCTCGCTCATCGTCTCCACCAAAGAGGAGCTGCTGCAGAGCTACGGCAAGTGACTTTCTGTTCACCGCTTGCACGGCATACACAAACATGTTGCGTTTATTTAGGTAAAGTTATTCAGTAGTATATTTCCGATCAAATCATTCTTCTTTCTTTTTACATTATGGTTGGGTTCTTATCGCAAGCCTGTTTTCTTTTTCCTTAGGTTAAGGATCGTAGTTAAGATTTAATGAAATCGCATTAAGCTTGGCATTCAAGGCATCTGAGTTTGTTATCCTCAAGCAACTTATTCTGTAACGGTGATGAATTATTCAG
Organism: Chrysichthys cranchii; assembly: GCA_030068335.1. Classification (NCBI taxonomy): domain Eukaryota; kingdom Metazoa; phylum Chordata; class Actinopteri; order Siluriformes; family Claroteidae; genus Chrysichthys; species Chrysichthys cranchii. The sequence goes on along the minus strand of JAQMCW010000014.1, from coordinate 10,153,397 downwards.
TTACAAGTGTGAAAATAATAGGAAATGGATGTATGTGAGGGTGAGGAATGTAGGTCTGGACCTACGGGAGTTCACGGGAGTTAAGGCTCTGTGTATGACTGATATAGTGTATATGGGTCAAAGATGGAAAAGGGGCTGTTAAATAGCGAAAAGAATTAATTATGGTTGTGTAATCCTAAATAAAGGTTTAAAAATGATAATTATATTCTGACGGTTTTTCTTTGAAAGGATTACAAATGCAGACTTTTATCCTGAATAACAAGCTTGCACTTGATTTAAACTTTCCCATAAACACTTTTAATAGCTAACCAAGAAGTACGACCAGAACGTTATGCCTGTTGTTAATTTTTAGTAAAACGAATCAACTTTTAATGCAAATTAGGCACATGGGTTTTTTTTTAGTATGTTTGTTTGAGCTTTATGTATATTTATAAGAGCTATGTTTATATTTATACATTGCATATGTTATATATATTTACAGTTCTGTACACAAGTCTTGATCCACCCTTTTTTTAGTACATTTTTTTAGATATAGATATTTATTTTGTGAAACTCTACATCATTGCTTAAAGACAAAAATATTTTAGATTTCCAAACATTACTTTTCCAAAAAAAAAAAAAAAAAAAAAAAAAAAAAAAAAGGTCGTGGTCTCCAGGAGAGCTGTGGTAAATTTTCCAAGATGTTCAGTAAAACTTCCCGGCTAATTTCCTTGTAAATCTTTACACACTGTACCTGGGACTACTATTTACGAAAAAAAAATAAAAGGGTCATTACAAAAAACATACTGCCCTTGTTAGTTCATTACTGTCTACTGCATGTTGCAGTATTTTTCTTTTAAATGTAAAGATTTGATGCCATTATTTTTGGTCACCTTTACAAAAAAACATAAAAATAGCATGGGTCAAGACTGTTACACTGTGCTGTACGTCTGTAGTAAATCTCATCAGGATAGACCCTTCAGTTCACGTTCCTTTGTCCATGGTTCAGTATGTGTGACCTCACTTCCTGTGTGGTTCGCCCCACAGCGGACGACTTCAGCGAGGAGTCGTCGTTCTACGAGCTGCTGCCGTGCTGCGCCCGTTTCCGCTGCACTGACCTCATCAGCGAGGGCCAGTGGCACCACCTGGTGCTGGTCATGAGCAAAGGGATGCTGAAGAACAGCATGGCGACACTCTACATCGACGGCCAGATGGTCAACACCGTCAAGGTGAGACGCCACAACATGAACACACTTTCTTTTTCCTTGATTTTACTCACCGGATTTATTTTTGGATTTCGTAATGGAATTTTCTTTTCCGTTGATGTGAAAATGCCCAGTATAATTTTATTCAGCCCAGCACCTTCGTCATGGCTGTCCTTTTTCAAATGCATAATGGCAATTAAGCATCATTATCCAGCTCTCACCCTTGGTTTGAAAGTTTCCTGTGTGCTTGTTTTGTATCTCTGATCTTTCAGTTCTGTTTTTGGTTTTATTACAGTGTATTTAGAATGGATATAATAAGCAACCTAATACAAACGATTTGCAATTACCCAATATATCTTCTCATCACTTCAATCTTTCATAGTATGAATGTATTTATGAGGATGGAAAAAACAATCCTAGCTTTAAAGATCAATATGAGCTACACATTTTGGCCCAACGAGCTGTACATATCTCCAATGTCCATTTTCACTCTAAGAGCATATAAAGCTTAAATGCGTCTTCATCATTTTTGTCCTGCGTGAAAGAATTTCCAGACCGTGTAGGTGAATGAAAAGTAATTCCATCGTAAGAGGCAAAAAAGATTATGGGCGCAAAATGGAGCCAGTACCATTACTTCAAGTGCCGCAGATGTTCCAAATAACTATTCATGTTGCTTATTGCAGTTCTCAGATTCGACCAGTGAAATTCAATTTGCAAAACCCACGTACAAGTGAGGTATCCAGGCTACCCAGGGATCAGGCCTGGAATCCTGACAGGCTGCACTGATTGGCTAGATATTATTTCTTAGTATTCCAAGCTCGATTTTCTTGTCACTGGGTCATCCGGATGATTAACCTCTGTCTTTTTTCTTTCTTTCTTTCTTTCTTTCTTTTTTTTATTGAATTTTGCACACTGAATTTGGCTGGTCAAAGATCTAATTTAAAAACTAATTAAGTAGTTAAAAAGCCGAATGGTTGAATTTAATTTGTGAACAAATTGTGGGAAGAAAAAAAAACTACTCCTACAGCTGAATTTCAGTGAATAAATTCCTAAATATGTCTCATTTTGAAATAATATATTTCGAAACTGCAAATTCCGTGGTGTTTAAATGTTGTTAATGGGAATGGAATGAATTTTATCATATAAATCTGTATTTTTTGTTTATGAATAATATTGATTGCATGTATCACTTCAAAGATGATGAATGTCCATCTCTGCTAGCTGAATTTTGCCCACTGAATTTGGCTGGTCGAATAAAAAAAAATTTAAAAAACTGAATTATTGAATTTAAATTTCTGAACAATTTGTGGGAAGAAAAAAACGACTCCTACAGCTGAATGTCAGTGAATACATATCTAAATATATATTGTTTTGAAATAACATACATCAGTGCTGTCAATTCCATGTTGTTTAAATTTTGCATTCATAAGAATGCAGTAAATGTTTTCATTTAAATCTGTATTTTTTTTTTTTGTAAATTGATTGCATGCATCACTTGCAATGGAGAAGGATTTTTTTCTCTAATCACTTTTTGTAACCGAGCTGAGGTTAAGAATGCACGCTGTCCTATTTGAGCTTTGCTTGTTCTGTAGAAACCTCTCACACCTCCACTGTGGTTTACCTTTGATTCATCTTATCTGAAGTTAGATACAGCGACAGGGCTAACCACCACACCAACCACACTGTCACCTCAAGCCACTTCCTCCTTTCCGCCTCCCTGACTTCTCTCTCGGTCTCTCTCGCTGTCTAGCTCCATTACGTACACAGTGTGCCTGGTGGCTCCGGAGCTGCCAACGCTCCTGTGGTGAGCACGGTGTACGGCTACATCGGGACTCCTCCTGCTCAGCGCCAGCTCTCCTCGCTGGTGTGGCGTTTGGGACCTACGCACTTCCTGGAAGAAGTGCTGCCTGCTGCCAGCGTGAGCACAGTTTACGAGCTCGGGCCTAACTACGTGGGCAGCTTCCAGGCCGTCTACTTGCCGTGTGAGTCATTTCAAGCTCGAATAAATGAAATTCATTTTGCACATGTGGGTTTAGACGTGTGCATGTGAACTCGTAAAAACAGTTTGGGGATATGATGAGGACGATACGAATCGAGTTTTTGTTATAAGTAAGTTTTGAGCTTAAGATTTAAGACGTTAAGGTTTGATCATAAAATAGGGGTCGAATCCTATACGTTCATAGATATTTGAATGAAAATGTTATGATGCCATGTCGTTTTATTACAAAGTATGAAAAAAGTATGCGAGCCAAGATCCTTATTCTCTCTGCTTCAGGTATGCAAATTAAAAATGTTGCCATAGCAACATTCAGGCAGTCTTGACTCAACAAAAAGAGAATTAATTGCATGCGCTGAAAAAAAAAAAAAAAAGAGAAATAAAAAACCCCGTATTACATTTGAAGCATTTGGCAGATGCCCTTATCCAGAGCAACTTACATTGGTCTCATTTATCCAACTGGGCATTTGAGGGTTAAGGGCCTTGCTCAAGGGTCCAGCAGTGGCAGCTTGGCAGTGTTGGAAGTTAAACCTGCGACCTTCCGATCAGTAATCCGACGTCTTAACCCCTGGGTTACCACTGTCCACGTATGGAGACCATTTGAGTCGAGGGTGCACTCATAGTTTCTTCTCTCCTCCACAGGTAAAGACTCAAAGGCAGAAGCTGTTCCTCCATGTCCAGTGTCCCTGGTTCCAGAGGAGAAAGTGTCTTTCGGTCTCTACGCCCTCTCTGTCTCCTCTCTCACCGTGGCCAAGATCCGCAAGGCCTATAACAAACTGGACAGCAAGGCCATCGCCAAACAGGTGAACACCCCAGTTGTTCTGTACAATGCTATGTGTAGAATATAATGATGATGATAAAAATAAACTGACATAATATGATAATGAAATTAAAACCGAAGGATATGGTGTATGCACTGCAGATCACACCAGAACCCCCGTGCAAATTTTCTTTGGGTAAAGGTCATCAGATTGATTAGCTTAGAATAGTGTAGTGTTGTTTGAGGGTATTAGTATACCTCATAACCAGTGTTTGGCAGCAGACTCAGCATTTGGAAGGAGTTTGCAAGAGAAGTAAAGTGCTCAGTCAGCAATATTGCAGAACAGCAGTGTCAGCAAGTCGCCATGTCCCTTCACAGCCAGGTGTGTTATAGTCAGGACATAATAACATGAGGAGGGAACTTGGAGCCAGGTGGTACGGGTTAAGTAAAAGTCATTAAGGAAATTTCCCACTGGTGGTAATGAATATAATCCAATGTGAAGGTATTAATGCCCTAATCTGTGTTTAATTGTAGGCGAGGGTTTAATATAACAGTATTACTGAATTATGCATGTGGGTTTATGTGATACGCTGCATATGTTTGTTCAGGATGCAGCCTCCTGTCTAAAATACCGAAACCTCTTTTCAGCTGGCTGTCTCGTCTCACGAGAACGCCACCCCAGTGAAGCTGATCCACAACTCCGCCGGCCATCTGATCGGACCTGCGAGGACCATCGGCGCCGCCGTAATAGGCTACCTGGGTACGAGTTCCACGATGTTATACATCTGTGTGTCTTTCACTGAGAGTTTTGAGGCTATACTATATTGGTAATTGGTATATTGGTTAATTCCTCTCAATAACCCTAACCCTTGCAGGTGTGAGAGCCTTTGTTCCCACCCCAGTGGCCACCACGTTGCAGTATGTAGGTGGTGCTGCCGCCATCCTTGGTTTAGTGGCCATGGCATCAGACGTGGAGGGCTTGTACGCAGCCGTCAAAGCTCTGGTGTGTGTGGTCAAGAGCAACCCGCTGGCCAGTAAAGAGATGGATCGCATCAGAGGCTACCAGGTGAGATCCTCTCTGTGTGTACAAAAAGCCCCATGTGGATTAGTCTCATCAAGGCCATATGTGCCTTTCTGTTTTATTTTTTTATAACCAGATCGTTGATTCAGCTGTAATAAAGTTTAATGTTTCTCTGTCTGAGACAAAAACCATGGGGAAATTAGTGGTGAGATAGCAACTTGATGGTAACTCCACCTTCTCCAAGATCCTGAGGAATGAATTAGCGTTGTTGTATATTTGGCATCTGCTTTGTTATGCAGTATTATCATTATCATTATTATTATTATTATTATTATTATTAGAACTGTTGTAGTGAGTACAGGTAGTCCTCAGGTTACGATGGAGATGCGTTCCGATATCCCCATCGTAAGTGGAAAATATCGTATGTCGAACCACTGCTTAGCCTAGCCTACTCAGGAGTCTTTTCCTGTAGGAGACATCCCGGGGTGTTTAGAAGACATGCTTTTGAATTAAAATTAGCTCATGAAGCAAAAAACACTCGGAAATGCACTGTACAGTTCACCGATACACAAGTTAACTCAGTGAGTTGTGAGAGAGAGTGAGGCATCATGCAAGGTGAGTGACCACCGGGTGTCATCCGCGTTCATCCAGGCATCATCTGAACGTATCGTACGTCATACGCTGTTACGCTGGCCTGCCAGCGATGCCTGCCCGCGAATCTTAAATATTTTGTAAATATTTTACAATTTTTAGCGTTTCGCAATCGTCATCATAACTTCGAAAAATCATAAGCCGGGCCTTCGTGACTTGGAGAGCACCTGTATATATGCTCTCTGTGTCTGTCTTATAGTTGCTGGCCATGCTCTTGAAGAAGAAGCGCTCACTTCTAAACAGCCACATCCTGCACTTGACCTTCTCCTTAGTGGGTACTGTAGACAGCGGCCACGAGACCTCAATCATTCCCAACTCCACCGCCTTCCAAGACCTGCTCTGTGACTTTGAGGTACAACCACTGCACTCTTGTAGGCTTGTTGTCTTTTCTTAAACCAGGTCTAGTTGAGGATCAGCTTTTGTTATTCAGGTTTAGGTTGGGATGAGCCTGTTTCTTTCTCTTGAACCAGTTTTAGGAAAGAATTATGTTGTGTTCAAGCTGATCATTGAGGTAAGCTCCCTAACCCTGTTTCTGGAGATCTACCTTCCTGTGTGTTTTTATCTCCAACCAAAATCTAATCAAGAACTTTTGAAGGCAACAATTGGATGGTCAGGTGGGCACGATTATGGTTGGAGCCTAAAGTCTTCAGAGAGCTAGATCTCCAGGAACAGGTGTGGCAACTGCTGGTGTGAATAGTGTGGTCTGGAGTGAAATCTTGAGGAGCAGCTTAAACTATATGATTATATCCTATTTGGTTGGTTGATGCAGGCGTTTGGTCTTTCCAGATAGAGGTGTACACTATTTGTTTTCTCACAGGTATGGCTGCATGCGCCATATGAACTACACCTGTCTCTGTTTGAGCACTTCATTGAACTTCTGACTGAATCCAGGTGAGACTTTTCATCCCAGATGGAATGGCTCTTTGAACCATTTCCTTCTGTTAAGGTTAATCTTCTTTCCTGCATGGGTTTGTCCAATAAAAACCTTTGATTTTGTTATTTCTATGAGTAGACAAATGCCGTTTAATTTAGTTGGCTTCTTGTCTTCTGATTCCAGCGAAGCTGCTAAGAACGCTAAGCTCTTGCGGGAGTTCCAGTTGATCCCCAAACTTCTGCTGACGTTGAGGGACCAAACGTTGTCTCAGCCTACAGTAGCGGCCATCTGCAACGTGCTCAGCCTGCTTCTGCAGGGCTTCCCCAACTCCTACGACCTCCTCCGGTACTCCATTCTCCCTCAGACCATAAAGCAAACATCACTTTTAGCGGTACAGAGCTGTAATTTGGAGTGATTATCTTAATAATCATTGGAATATGGTTAAAAAAAAAAAAAAAATA
>JAQMCW010000014.1:10116914-10131449 GCA_030068335.1 Chrysichthys cranchii | reverse complement strand
TTCGATTTAAATGTTCTTTTAATGTTTGAATGAACATTTTTTAAAATGCTATTTTATATTCCAGAGTCCCGCGAAAGGCAAAAAATTCCGCGAATCAAAATGTGGAAATCTGCGATGCACTGAACCCGCGATAGGTGAACCGCGATATTTGCGGGGGTTCACTGTATTCCTTCTGAGCTGTTTACATGGCTGATAACAATTTATATTCCACTAATATTCCCGTTTACATGAACGCATCTCTACCCCAGCCTCGCAAACTGTTGGCTAGTTGGTTTGTGTACATCTCGAAGAGCTGACCGTAAAAAGGCATGAGGCCATGTTTTGCAAACCGCTGTCGAATCCCCAGTTGAGACGGGTATCCAAATGTGCTGTAAGAATGTTCCTACAAGCTGAATAATATCATCATATCCCACATCTTATTCAGCAAATGGCAAATTCAGAATATATAAAAGGAATATGCAGGTCCCGTGACTTGTATCGAATTCTGAATATCGTCATGTTCGGAGTAATAGAGGAATGTTTGTGTGTGTGTGTGTGTACATGTACTGAATGATGAAAGCAATTCAGCTTGTTTTACTCTTCTATCTATTCTCTCCAGCTCCTACTCTAAAATGACTTCCTGGTTCTGTTTCATGCCATAAGAAAGGGATAAATGTGTCAGGCTCAATCGTTTCGAGCTTATTATGTTAATTAGTTCTTTGGTGATAAATTTTCTGTCCTGGATGGAAAGGTAAACAAATCCCTTAATGTTCTTTCCCGAACGTGAATAAATACCACCACTGCAGATGGAGTGAAAAGAGTTTTAATAAGTCCTTCCTTGAGAAAGTCTCCCCATTTAGTCCAGTCAAACTGGACCCTGATGCTCTTAATGTTCTCCAGCAGTTGGGTTATTACTGCTCCGACTGTGTAGTTAAAGCACAGCGTGTTGCTAATTGTTGCTTGGTACAAGGCTGCGTGATGCTAATTGCGAAGGAAAGGGAAAAAAAACATGTGGAGGCAAATGGCAGGGTTTAGAAGAAGCAGTTTTGGTGGGAAGCTAAAGTAGATAAATTTACCTTGATGATATTTTTATAATCTACCACTCAGTGTTGTTCATTATTCTTGAAAGAATAAAACACCTTGAAAGACTGGCTTCACATAGAACTAGTTCAGTCTCCTTTTTTGCTACAAGCATCCTTCATAGACATCATCATTACAGGTTCAATATTAAAGTTTGTATAATATTGAAATTAAAAAATCTTTATGCGTTTTTCTCCATGTCTGCATACTGAAAGAGCGCTGTGCTTGGGATTTTTAGCTTTGCCGGTGGTTTCAGTATTGGATGGCTTGTTTTTGTGTGTACGCAGGGCTTGTAAAAGCTCCTCTGAAGCGCTCACGCTCCACAGCGGACGGTGGAGACGAGGACGGCCCTGAGCAGCTGCAGGAGCTTCTGGAGTGTGGAGCTGTCGACGAGGAGCAGAAGACAGACAACACCACCCTGCTCCGCCTGCTGGAGGAGGGCGAGAAGGTTAATCAATTCATAATAAAGTCTTTTTTTTTTTTTTTAATCTAGTTTAAGTTTTGTTTTTGTGTTCCAATTTGTTCTGACTTCATGTTCTGATGACACTTAAGTTGTTTATGTGCATATATATTAAAGGACTTATCATGTGTGCAAACAGATCCAGCACATGTACCGCTGTGCTCGGGTCCAAGGGCTGGACACCAGCGAGGGGCTGCTCCTGTTTGGCAAAGAACATTTTTACGTGATTGACGGCTTCACTATGACCGTCGCCAGGGAGATCAGGGACATCGAGACACTTCCTGCAAAGTGAGATCCAAAATCTTTTGGCTGTAGGGATTTGTCGGGCACAAACTGGTGCCTGAATCACTCCAGTAAGAACTGTTTTGAAAACACAAACTGGAAAAAATATCAAATATGGGTTAACTTTGGGACACTATGTGCGATTTTCTTGTCTATTAAAAATAGATGCATGTCATACAATATGATACAGTTTTCACTCAGCTTTCGTGGTCGATGTTTCTCCATACGTTTTAGCTCATCATGAGTAGCGATCGATTTTCTCATGCGTTTGTTCTTGTTTGACTCAGTGAACCACTTTTTTTTGGGTAACATTCGTGACTGGACACTAAAAAATGTGGCATTGATGGATGCATTTTTTTTTTCGTAAGCTGTTTTCGGTGAACGTTTCTAGATTAGTAAAACGTGTCTATATGTTTATACGCTCTGGCCGAAAGTTTATGAACACCTGATTAGCACACCCGTGTGCTTTTTGAAGATCCTGTTCCAGATTAAGTCCCCTTTTACAGTTACAATAACCTCCGTTCTTTTAGGTAGGCTTTTCTCTAGATTGTTGCAGGACCTGGGGAGCAGTCACCGTCCCAATTCATACCAAAGGCGTTCAGTGGGGTTGAGGTGAGGGCTCTGTGCAGACCACTCAAGACCTTCTTCCAGATCAGCTTTGGCAAACCGTGTCTTCATGAAGCTCACTTTGTGCACAGAGGCACTGTGATGCGGGAAAATGACTGGAAATCTGAGCGCCAGTGAAGGGAAATTTTAATATTCAAGCATACAGAGACATCATATACAACTGTGTGCTTTCAACTTTTTAGTTAACAGCCACATATAAGGGTGTTTAAATATAACTATTCTTATATAAATGTTTTAATTGCCCATTGCGATTTGCAGTCTTCTGTGAAATGTCACACACCATTTATTGCGTTGTAGGTTTATCATACCCTGAATTTTCTGTATCAGTCCAAACCAGATTCAGCGTTTTTATTTGGGAGTGCTAAAGAGTGCTTACAGTTTTCTACACCTCTGGGAGATGATCTTATGGTATCTTTATTGTTTCTAACATTAGCAGTAGACAGACAGGACATCTCCACTGTAATGAGACTCCTGGATCCATATGGCTGTAATTTATAATTGAGTGAGCGCGTAAATATAGACGTCTTCGATGTTTGCGTAGTGATATGTGCACATTATTGGATCGCCGGTATCATGATAGTGTTATACCTAGCTGTAACTGCCATGGTCTATTTAAACAATTAGCAGGCTTTTTTTTAATAGCCTCTATTTTCTTTTTTTTCCTAGCAACTTTCCAGTATGATGTGATGGCAAAGACGCGTCTTAGAGACTGTAATAAACCATCTATCATTTTGTGCTTGGCAACAAAATCTGCAGGCAAAGATGACGTTGTCGTCTATGTAGCGGTCGTCAACGTTTTTTAAATAAATAAATGTCTGTAGAATCAGAGATTTTCTATCCAGACAAGACCAAAATAATCAGCCCTAAAAAAAAATGCTAATTTGGGCTGGAGGAGGGAGAAAAATGTCAACATGGTAGATACAGACAGAAATAAAGTCACCTACAGTGATGGGTTTAACCAGCCTCCACATGTATCCAAATAGGGCTTATTGTTGATGTTTCCATCATTTCCCAGCATGCACGAGCCAATTATCCCCAAAGGAGCCCGTCAGAGCCAGAGTCAGCTGAAACGGACCTGCAGTATCTTTGCATATGAAGACATCAAAGAGGTGCACAAGCGCCGCTATCTGCTCCAGGTAATAAAAGCGACACGGATTTAAAGTGGAATGTAAATACATTTTTTATTTAAATTGATTTTTTTTGGTCTTCTTTCCCCCCTGCTAATCAAAACTTTTTTCTGTTGCAGCCAATGGCAGTGGAGGTGTTTTCGGGCGATGGACGAAATTACCTCTTGGCCTTTCAAAAAGGAGTCAGGAACAAGGTCTATCAGAGGTAAGGTGCATGTTGAAGAAGCAGTCTCAATTTGACCGAATGTCATTCATTCTCCTAAATGACGTGTTACTCTTTTGTAGGTTTTTAGCCGTCGTTCCCTCATTGGCAGACAGCTCAGAGTCGGTCTCTGGTCAGCGGCCCAACACTAGTGTAGAGCAAGGGTACGTCCTTCAAGTATCACACTCATATATGATAACCTCAGACTCCAAATTAGCAGATAAGATTGCCTCATGGGTGTCATCAATTATAGGTCGGGTCTTCTCAGCACTTTGGTTGGGGAGAAATCAGTAACACAACGATGGGAGGTAAGCTGTTCAACATTCTTCTTATCTTTAAATAGTACTACTAGATATTTAAAAGAGGGGATTGACATATAAAAATGAACACTTCTTCATTCTCAGAGAGGAGAGATCAGCAACTTCCAGTATCTGATGCACCTGAACACACTGGCCGGCAGATCCTACAATGACTTGATGCAGTACCCGGTTTTCCCCTGGATCCTGGCTGACTACGACTCTGAGGTAAAGCACTTCAGTGCACTGTTGGGATAACCAGTGGTACACAGTCTTACTGACTATAATGATGTCGTTTTTGCCAACGGATACAGACTAAGCAATTGTAAATTAATTTCTTTACTTTTCATTTCTCAAAAATGAAAAACAAGAATATCACTGCGTTTAAATGTCTGAAATTCTAAAATGATGCAAAGGATAACATTCTTCACATTATTCAGACAGTACTGTAATTTGGGTTTCTTGCTTCACAGCTTATGACAGTGCTAAAAATATCTTAATTTGCCTGAATTCAATGTGGGATTTTAGGCTTTTTTCTTATCCTGATGATTCTGTGTTTCTTAATTCTATTATGAAACATCTGTTTTAAAAAAAAATATCATCACACACATTGAATAATACAAGGTCGCTCCCAAGAGGGAGGGGCCCGTTTACAGTAAGGCTAACATTAGCTTTCTGTTGTTGAGCTAGTGCAAACCAAGACCCTTTGATGTTGGTAAATGTAAGTATTCTTAAATGTTTGAAACATGTTTCAGTGGTGTGAGATTTTTGAATATACATAAATAGATGCATCAGTTATTACCTCTTCCAGTAAGGTTATGTTTTTGGTGTGCTTTTTTTTTTTGTCTGTTTGTTTGTCTTACTGTAAGCAGGATTTGTCAAAACCTACCAAAACAATTTCCGTGATGCTTGGTAGAAGCATATGGCGTGGGCCAAGGAAGAAACCATTAAATTTTGGAGCTGATCCAAGTCACGGAGCAGCTCCATGAAATTAGTTTCACTTTCACTAAAGTTGAGAGACATTTCACTGACATTGAGATTTGGGCTTGACGGAAGTCTGCGCTCAGCAGTACCATATGTCTTAAAATTCAGTAGATAGATATAAAGTTTAATTGCCAAAAAACATAGCCAGTGTCGAAATACGGTGACTCTGTTGCAGATGTATCCAGACACAAAGTGGCTGCGGTAGCAGATTTGCATATTATAGAAGATTCGACTATTGTCCTTGGTAGAGGTCTGCACTCTTCAAGTGCCCTTCTAGTTATAAATGGTTTTGTATTTAATGTGCAGCTAGAAACACTTTAAAAGTTTGCTGATACTATGTTTGTAACATCATTTTTTGCATTCAGCATAGCTGAAGTTCTGCTGCTAATGCAAATATTTACTGTGAAACATCCACTATGGCAGGAGTCATTATTTTGCTCAGGCTGTGTGTCATTTATAGGTGTCAGCGATGCCTAGATAAAGGAAATTCCGGTCGGAGTCATCAGATTTCTGAAATAATCGCACTGAGTCGAATTTAATGTCTTCTGTCCATCATGTATAATGTGTGTGCACAGGAACTGGACCTTAACAATCCAAAGACATTCCGTAACATGTCCAAGCCCATGGGTGCTCAGACGGATGACCGACTGATTCAGTACAAGAAGCGATTCAAAGACTGGGAGGATCCGAACGGTGGGTTCAGATAATGGAAGCGTTTGTTAACTAGAGTGATGTATTTGCTGGGCTCGGTGCTGAAGGTGTCTGACTGATGAATCTTGTGTGTTTTTGTTTAGGTGAGACCCCGGCGTATCATTACGGGACTCATTACTCCTCAGCCATGATCGTGGCATCTTATTTGGTGAGAATGGAGCCATTCACGCAGATCTTCCTCCGTCTGCAGGTGCGTGACAAGCATTTACTTTGTCGTTCAGAGCCTCTCAAGCCTCTTCTAAGAGATCATTAATCATATTAACTCAGATCCTGCATGTTTTGATCAACAAATCACAAAGCTGTGCTGTTAGCCGCAGCGTGAACTGTAGTGCAATATGCAGTGCAAATCACAGGTTTATATTCATGTGCTTCTTCTACAACATTATCCATTCACTAGTACAGCTTCATCATGGGCTTATACAGTGGACCCTCCACATTAATGAATTAAAACAGCTTGTAATCATTGATATGATGAAGAAGAGATATTTATTTAGCATCTTTGTAAGGAGTCTGGTGTGTCAGGGCATTAGAACAGTCAGAGGTGATGTTTTCAGACACAGAAAGATCTTCTGGATTGAGGTAACATGTCAGGGTGCATTTTTGCGTTTTCATAGCTTCAAGAGACTTTATAACTGTTTTAACCTAAGTGATCAGTTCCACTGCATTAATCGTAGCTATAAATGGATAAAAAAGTACAGCATGCCATTCTTTAATGAATAAAAATGGTAATCATTGGAACACCGATGTGGTCTAAGAGCAGCAAAACAATTCAGGATGTCCTTTTATAGAAAAGAGTTAACTTCAGGGTCACACCACGACAGATCGTTGATTGTTTTCCTAGCACAGGACCTCCCAAAGCATTTTATTTTTTCACTGTTCACTGTTATAATCGTGTAGTTTGTATATTTTTAGGTTATTAAACTGCAAAAATGAAACAATTTAACACATCCTGTTGCAATCATTAAGGAAGCTGTAGACTGCACTCTGCAGTCTGTGGCCCTGCAGGTAGTCTTTTTTTTTTTCCCCCTTTACTTATTAAAATTTTTTTTTTGCTCCCATTATCCTCACTCTGCAGTTTCAGGAACAACTATGAGACAAACTGTCTGCAAAATATCAGCATCTTCCTTTCACTCTGGAAATATTTACATTGCATTGATTTTCTCGCAGTCATGTTATTCAGAGAGAGTAAACAGTCATAAATCAGGATGCCTTCAGGCTGCTTGACAAATTTTTATGAACAGAGGGAAGTCTGCATGTGAATTTATTACCAATGGCATGTGTCTGCCCTTTAGTATATTTGTTTTCATTTGTTCCTTATTTCCCCTCCGCAGGGGGGACACTTTGATCTGGCCGACCGGATGTTCCACAGCGTACGGGAAGCTTGGCTCTCTGCCTCCAAACACAACATGGCCGACGTCAAGGAGCTCATCCCGGAGTTCTTCTACCTCCCCGAGTTCCTGCTCAACTCCAATAACTTTGACTTAGGTACCAACCTTGCTCCATCAGTGCTCCTGAGCTCATTCGGATATGCGCAGAGGTTAAATGTGACGTTGTGCCGATTGTTTCTCATTGTGATACAGGAAGTAAACAGAATGGCACTAGACTGGGAGACGTGATTTTGCCTCCATGGGCCAAAGGAGATCCAAGAGAGTTTATCAGGGTTCACAGACAGGTGAAAAACATTCCTTGACTTTCCCTTCATCACAGCACCAACGCTAATATGTGCACATTAGATTGTGCTATAGGTGGTTATAACTAAAGCAGAAACATATACGTTCATGTAATTGGGAAAATCTGCCCAAAATGTCACTTGCTAGTTTCTAAAATGTGTTAGCAACAAACAATGAACTTCACATGAAAACGTTTGTAATGGTATTTTTATTTCTGCTCCTGTGTCTTGCCAGGCATTGGAGTGCGACTATGTGAGCGCCCACCTGCATGAATGGATTGACCTTATATTCGGCTACAAGCAGCAGGGCCCTCCAGCAGTGGAGGCTGTAAATGTCTTCCACCATCTCTTCTACGAGGGCCAAGTGGACATCTACAACATCAACGACCCCCTGAAAGAGACGGCCACCATTGGCTTCATCAACAACTTCGGCCAGATCCCCAAACAGGTCCAGAAAATACCCCATAAACCCTGCTCTGTCTCTTCTTGGGATCTTTAATAGGCCTGCTTTAATACTTTAATTGTAGGTGTTATTTGCATTAATATTCTAATGCGTAATATTCTAGCGGACGCGGCCACAAGGCATGCGTTTTGGTCATGGCAGGTCATTTGCAAAGTTCAAAAATGATAAAAAAAAACAAAAGGAACCATGGAGGAAAGTACTGATGTTAAAAATTTCTTGTTAGGGAGTGAATATGAGGAGCTTAATGTAAACAGTATCTTCGGGTTTGTTTGAATGTCGATCGATGTGAGCTAGCAACAAGACGTGAAAGAGTGATGCTGAAAAGCTTCCTTTATTTTCCTAAAATATCCGATTTTGAATAGTCTCATTAGTTCAGACATGTCACTCAACGCTTATGCAGACTTCACAGATTATTTATACAAAAATAATGACAGGTTTGTCACGGATAATGCGCGTGCCGTCACATATGTTTACGTAAATATGCAACATGTTATCAGTGGCACAGATTCATTATTCATTACATGCACAATGCTGCAATTTCGTAGTTCTAAAGTCTGCACGTCTGGATTTCATTGCAGCTGTTTAAGAAGCCTCATCCCCCTAAGCGCGTGCGCAGCAAGTCGAACGGCGAGATCCCCAGCATGGCCGCCTCCATAAACTCCACTGCAGACAAGATCTTCTTCCATCATCTAGACAACCTGCGGCCTTCCCTCACTCCTGTTAAAGGTACGGTGAGAAGTCCCAACCAGTAATCAACAGGCCTGCAGACTTTATTACAATGAAAATGAAGTTACAGTGACTTGTCTTGCAGTGAATGATAATGAGATAATGAGAAGTTCCTTATCACGTCAAAGAAATATTTAGAATCACCTCAGAGATAAAAAAAAAAAAAAAAATCATTAATACATTCTAGCACAAGAAAAGCCTTGTGCAAGTTAGAGAATTTGTCTATCTCACCCCAGACAGCTGTTTTATGTTTTTTAAATGCAATTTAATCTTGTTTATCAAAAAAAAAAAAAAAAAAAGACATTCATATATTTATATAACAGGCTGTCAGTAATGTGTCTCTCTCTCTCTCTCTTTTTGTGTTGGTGTGTGTGAATTCGTGCATGTGCGTGTGTGTGTTGCAGAGCTGAAGGAGCCTGTGGGTCAGATAGTGTGCACTGATAAGGGTATTCTGGCTGTAGAGCAGAACAAAGTGCTGGTTCCTCCTGCCTGGAATAAGACATTTGCCTGGGGCTATGCAGACCTCAGCTGCCGGCTGGCCAACTACGAGTCTGACAAGGTCAGCAACTTTTCCAGTCTGTAAACCTCAGCCTGCAGTGCACAGCACGTGGAAAATACAGATCTAAAGTTTTGTTTTGGAGAAAAATGGTCAGTAGGAGCAATGTCTCCCAATTACAGATGTGAGCGTGAATCTGCTGTTGTGTATAAGGCGGGAAAAGAATGAAAAATTCACATAGGGATTCGAAACACGATGGGAGAACAATCAAGGATGTGTTGAGGCCAAAGATTTCCATTAACGGGTTGATTTGTTTTCCATTAACAGCATGTCTTTACACGTTAACCAGCACAGTTTGTGAGCACAAATCTCGTTTAGTAAAGAGCGACTAATTAGTTTGTCTGTTTGTTGTTAAGTGTAATGTTTCTTCCTGTTATAAAGTCAGCATTAATTTTGGGACTTGCATCCCAAACACATTTAGGAGTAATGACACCAGTATTATAATGCTAAACTGCGTGGTTTGGGACACAGCCCAACTATTTGTTGCAGTTACTACGTCCCCACCAGATTATAGAACAAACAAAGGGCTTTCCTGTTCAACAAGAAAAACATGATCAAATCCCTTTTCCTTCATTCATATAATATCGGACGAAACACACACAAGAGCAGCTTGGTTACACTTTGCTATTATTAAAAAAACAAAAAAAAAACAAAAAACCACCAGTTCACAAGCTGACCCTAAACTTGATGCCTTGGGTTGAGCCACTACTACTGGCTTCCAAGTATGGAAAAAATGTTATCTATCTATCTATATATATAAATATATATATGTTATGATTCAGTAAATGTGTTCTGCATTTCACTCTAGAGCTACAGTGCCTCCTTGTGTCCATGTGTATTAGTCGACTCATATCAGTGCATGTTGACTCGGTCTTTGTGGGACGTGTTGTGTAACTAATCCGCTTGATTATTTATTTATTTTGCAGGCTGTGATTGTGTACGAGTGTCTGTCCGAATGGGCTCAGATCCTGTGTGCTATCTGTCCAAATCCCAAACTGGTGATTACTGGTGGAACAAGCACAGCTATCTGTGTTTGGGAGACGAGCCCTTCGAAAGAAAAGGCCAAGACCCTCACACTCAAACAGGTGAAGGAATACAAATTATTACAATTAGATTCATTTAATTAAAATTGATGATTAATTGAATCCCATTAGCAACACAATTTGGAAAATTCTTAAAGAACGTTAGACATATTTGGCTTGTTATGAAACTGGTAGAAACAAGGCTTAAAAAAAAAAAAGAAGAGTGAACCATCTTTGTAAATATGAAACCAAAAGATTATTTTATACTGTGTATGTGTGTTTCCTTGAGTAGCTTAAAATGTTGCATTTTTCTCATGTATTGTTTTATATCAGTGTTTCCCAACCTTTTTTGAGCCACGGCGCACTTTTTGTGTCAGGAAAATCCAACGGCACACCGGGGGGTTGGGGGCTCCTGATTACGTAGATACCCGTCACGTGTCTGTCGGACCTTCTGGTCTCAAGTTACACGCGCTCAAAGCATGTCAGTCATGCTGGATGATAATAGGTCGCTTCAGTTTTGATGGACGGTAGCTCCAGCGTATGACAAGTTACAGGGGTGGGACTAAGATATTCTTGTAGCCAACAAGGAGACCTTTCCGACGGTTTATAACACATATGGGTACTGCCTAGGGAATCTTGGGAAATTGAGTGCATAATCGTTGCGCGCACTGAGCAAGGTTAAATGTTGCACGGGGGGGGTGATTTTCACGCGGCACACCTGACGACCTCTCACGGCACACCGGTTGAAAAACACTGGGCTAAGTGTCCGTTCTGCAAGCGCGCTAAAAAAAAATACAGCCCCGGCTCTTTAAATCAGGAAACAAAGTGGCTCCGACCGAGCCACATAACTGTTACCCCAGCCAGTCGCCAACAGGGAGCATATTCCAGCCAATCACAAGAGAGGGGGGAGGGGAGAAGGGAAAATGGGGTATCTGGTGAACGTTGTCACCTTCATGGATTTGCATGCTCAGTTTTTTCAGTGGGCGGGGTTTCTGAAGGATCCCCGAAGGGAGGCGTGTGATCGTTTGGCTGTTGAGTTCAAATATAAACAGAAAGAGTCGTTCTGCAGAATCGCTGACCCTACCTTTAACGGATTATTAAAAGGACACAGACTACATCCAGATTGGTCTCAGTAGTCTTACGCCGTGTGCTACCCTCGGCTTATAGCGAGCACGAGCAGATATTCAGAAATACGGCTTAAGCCTTCGCCGCCTCTCCTGGAGTAAGGTGGCGGTAGTTTCAGTGACTTACTGTCGCAGGAAGTCCACTGCACTCGTTATTCAGATTCCGAGTACGTCGTGAGCCTGCGCTGCAGTCGTCCAAATGCTTCCTGTACACCATGTACTGCGTGTTCTTCCTCCCAGGCTCTGACTGATTCGCTCTGGTCAAAGTGGAGGTCCATTACTGCTTTCCCGCAAGTCTTATAAAAGATTCATGATGCCAAACTGGATGTTTCAGAGCATATTTCTTATTAACAGCCTGCGAGAAACAGGACACCGCGTTCGTACACGTTTAGCGTTTTATACAGCCGCGTTAGCAATCCGAGCGCAGTCCTCAGGGTCCTTCCAGATGGGACGCGGTTCTGCTTCCTCCCACCTCCCTGCACACCTGAACCAATCAATCACGAGCACAAAATACCTGATTCAGGTGTGTAGTGTAGGGAGCAGAACTGCGGACCATCTGGAACAGCCCTGAGGACTGGGCGGGAAGATGCCGGCGAGCTTCCGGAAGATTCCTGCAGCGGGAAAGGTGTCCAGATGGTTCACTGAGTGGCCAAGTCATCAGGAAAACTGGGCGTCGTCAGGTCCTCTGTTTGTTTGGCGTAAGCCTGAGAGTCGTGTTAAAAAAAGCTTGATTTCCGATGGGATTAAAGCTGAACGGGGAGCTGGGGAAGAAAGGCAGGCAAGTGAAGCAATCCGCTTGGAGCAGTTTGATTGCTGATCTGCTTCGCACACACCCTTACTCCTGCAAGCTTTAGCATCGTTCTCAGCTCCAGCATCACTGTTTCCAGGGTTTAGTTGGTCAGATGGAACCCAGGTTCGTTTGGGAACGTGAGATCACATTACCTCATCAGATCTAATCCGGGTCCAGGCATTTCCCGTGTGGTCGAGTGCACTGAGAAAGATTTGACCCATGCACAGGAAGTGAACCAAGCACACCGTGTATTAGGGGTCTCACGCAGCATTTATCTGTTCGTCAGGGCGTCTCATTAGCGCGATGTTTTAGAAGTCTTACAAATCCTACAAATGTTCAACCAGTCTTTCTTATATGGCATCATCACGGGGACCAGCAGATGAACTGCTTAGATTTCGAAATTGATCCAGACAGGCTCAAATGTCTGAAACGGTTCTTCTTTCTTCCCGTTTGTCACACCAAGATGTTGTTTACACCTTCCTGGTCAGGAACTCAAGGCCTTTTATTTTTAATCACAATACATCAGCATGACATCCGTCCATCAGTGCGTCGATCTGAAATTCTCTTTCGCGCGTTTTCAGTCTTCAGAATGAGCGGTTAAATGTTTACAGGGTTTGTATGGAGTCATCATGATACAAGTTTCCAAAATCCATTTTGAATGCATGCAAAAAAAGTCGACGTCACAGCAAGGTTGTAGTTTTTGCTTCAAAAATTTCCTTCATGTTCAGGGTACTTTTTAAGTGTACGCTGGGTGCGGAGGCATCCATCTGTCGGTATGGAGTTTCTTGTTTTGCCTATACAAGCTGTTAAATCACAGTGCTGTAGCTGCAGAAAGGTCATTCATGAGTCCTGGGTATTTGGACCGACACACAAAGGCAGTGTTTTGCTCTGTCTGCATCGAACCCTGAGACGTTTTCCTCCGAGGCGAGGAGTCCGAGCGAGGTGTTCTCAATCCAGTTTCACTGAAACTCGAGTGTGGTTCGGTTTCCGATTCAACCCTGAATCGACCCGTGAGCAGGAAGAGAACCAAACACGCCGTGGGTTCAGGGTTGCCGATGATGTGGGTTTTGTTTCTTTTTCTCTTTTAAAACCGAGAAAGACAGAGCTGTGTGAATGTGATGTGCTCTGGAGATTTGGACAGACAAAAAAAGAAAGGATGTGAAACTGAAATGTTTTTAACTAGTTGTTTCTGCAATGATTTATTAATGTCCCGAGCATAGCTCGGTGTTTTCTGATTTCTACACAATTTGTAAAACGTTCCATTCTTTTTTTATATCCGGTCCCCCTTGTTTTATATCCGTCTAATGACTGGAAGAGATGTCGGCTCATGTTTGTGAAATTATATCTAGTGATGAAACAAAAACGTTCAGTATCCGATTTGGCTCTGATTTGGGCTTCGGGTGAATTCTGAATGTATTATTCATTTAATTATCTAATCGTTTATCCAACACCACAAGTATCTCCTGATGATCTGTGTGTGTGTGTGTGTGTGTGTGTGTGTGTGCGAGAGAGCGAGAGAGACAGACACACACACACACACACACACACACACACACACACACACACACACACACACACACTCACACACTTGGCATGGCTTTGTTTGCCTATGTTCCGCAGCCAAACTCCTGCCTAATAAATGAAAGGCTTTTCATGAGCATGTTCCCGGCCCTACACGCCCGTCACCTTTGTTAAGTTATCATTTGTGCAAAAAGCAACCCGAAAACGAAACGAATCAAATTCAGATTCGAACCAACAGGTGTGAACATGCACACCGAGACATCTTATATACGAAATGACTCCTGGACGTTTATCCGTACTGAGAGGATGAAATCTATAAACTCTCACATTTTTTTCCACATAAAGTCGTGAGATATGGGTTTATAGACTACATCCAGGGTGTATAGTGCAGAGAAATACTGAGAAAGCTCATCCTGAGCCCCTGACCACCCGTACCCCGGGCCCATGTGACTCCTGTACGTCAATCTGTTAGCCAGTTGTTATGCTGTGAAAACACATTTCACTCTTTTAAGGTGCATTTGGTAAGTTTAGGCAAATTTAGATTATTTCTCATTAGATCTTTAAAGTAGACATTCCACGAAAAACCGTTTAATACTTTTTCTTTTTGAAATGCTATAGGTCATTACGAGTTGTATATGCATGCTGCATGTGAAAATGTGTAAATAACACCCATTGCCTGTATTACCCAATAAAAAAATTTAGAGTGTTGCATGCCTTGCCCAAGGAAGAAGAACTGAAGAAGAAATGGCTCGAGTTTATCTTTGGAACACCAGCAGTGAATATGGCTCGTTAGTTGTGTGTTCTAATAATTTCGACCACAGTGACTTTTACAGAACACCCGGTTTATACAGTAGTGGCTTTGCATCAAAGTTGGTGTTAAAACCTGGATTTGTACCGTCACGACGATCGACCACCA
>JAQMCW010000014.1:10104629-10116814 GCA_030068335.1 Chrysichthys cranchii | reverse complement strand
TGCCTAGGGAATCTTGGGAAATTGAGTGCGTAATCGTTGTGCGCTCAGTGCGCTCTCGGTGCGCGCAACTCGAGGTTAAATGTTGCGCAGGGGGGATTTTCACGCGGCACACCTGACGACTTCTCACAGCACACTAGTGT
Organism: Chrysichthys cranchii; assembly: GCA_030068335.1. Lineage (NCBI taxonomy): Eukaryota > Metazoa > Chordata > Actinopteri > Siluriformes > Claroteidae > Chrysichthys > Chrysichthys cranchii. The sequence continues at coordinate 10,116,674 of JAQMCW010000014.1, read as the reverse complement.
GCCGCGGCACACCGGTTGAAAAACACTGTTTTATATAATAGATAGATTATATTATAACTCATGAATGTACGCCTGAATTCAGTGATAGTTGTCAACGTTAGCATTTCTTAATATTTACCGTTCAGACACACATACACTGTATCGTCAAAAGTATGTGGACATCTGACCTTCACAAAAACGTGTTTTGGTTTTTTTGTTGTTGTTTGTTTGTTTTGGTTTTTTTCGAACACCACATTCAAAAGCCGTGGGCGTTATTATGAAGTTGTAACAACCTCTACTGTTCTGGGAAGATTTTGGATCATCATTGTGGGGATTAGTGCTGAGCCACAAGATCATTAGTGAGGTCAAGGACTGATGTTGGGTGAGGAGGCTCCCAGCTCATCTCAAAGGTGTTTAGTGTGCTTGACGTTAGCGCTCTGTGCAGGCCACTTGAGATCTTCTTCCACACCATCTCTTGCAAACTATGTATTCATGGAGCTCACATTGTGCACGAACGTATTCTCATGCTGGAACAGGTTTGGACCCCTTAGGTCCAGTGAAGGAAAACCGTAATGCTACAGCATACAAACACATCCTATACAGTTATGTGCTTCCAACTTTGTGGCACCACTTTGGGAAAGGAACACACATGGGTATGATGGTCGGGTCTCCCGAAACGTTTGCCCATATAGTGTGTGTGTGTGTGTATATATATATATATATATACAGTGAATTGACTGAGACTTGTTTATTCCAGGCTCTGCTGGGACACACAGACGCCGTGACATGTTTGACGGCATCCTCTGCCTATCACATTGTCGTGAGTGGCTCTCGGGACCGAACCTGCATCATCTGGGACCTGAATAAACTGTCGTTTGTCACACAGCTGAGAGGACACCGTGCTCCAGTGTCTGCGCTGTGTATAAATGAGCTCACTGTAAGTCTGATCCAACACTCAGAACAGTGTAGGAAGAGCTGGTCTACCGTCTGTACTAGCCATCTATTGAAAGATCACATTCATTGATTGGTTCCTACACAAAATGTATTCTAACTGGGGATTAATTACACCAAGCATAAAGATGTATGACCCTACACATGTTTATTTTTATTGTTTATATTCATTACACAGGGAGATATAGTGTCCTGTGCCGGAACATACATCCACGTATGGAGCATTAACGGGAACCCCATCGCTAGTGCTAACACGTTCACCGGGCGCAGCCAGCAGATCCTGTGCTGCTGTGTGTCTGAGATGAACGAATGGGACACGCAGAACGTCATCATCACAGGCCACTCGGACGGCGTTGTCAGGGTAACCACCTCCTGTCATCCCATTATTAAGTGCTTTGCTGTTATTCATCCACTTAACTCCATTTACGTGCATTTGTCTAGAGTAGTTTGTGAAGATAATGTGAGACTTTATTAAATGGGTTTGTTTTGTAGTTCTGGAGAATGGAGTTCCTGCAAGTCCCAGAAACCCCTGCTCCCGAGCCCATCGAGCCTCCAGATGCTCCAGACTGCTGCGCAGAGGAGAAAATCGGTAACACAACTACTATCCACCACTGTCCAATACACTTTGGTAGATTTTGTTAGATTTTATTCGGGCTTGGTAATATGACAGTGTGGTTAATTAATTCGCAAGACATTTCAGCTGTGTCATCAGTGTTTTTTATGATAAATCGTATATAAAATATTATGAAGTGTCATGTCGTGCTCTCCTAGATTTTAGAATTCTATTTATCAAGATATAAAAATGAGGCCGTACCTAAAGCATAGCAAAGCTCACTGCTAGAGCAAATGACATAAATGTGTAAAGAAAATGGCTGCTATTTATGTGAATGATAATGTCGAGCAAAGTAGTGAAATAACAAAAATAGTGCTCTTATCTGGGATGAGCACAGGACAGTCTTTATGATTACACCAATGGTTAATGGGTACAAATCCAGCTGAGCCTATCCTCGAACAAAGTTGGGGGTCTTCTGATAACGCATCACAGCAAGAAGGTCCTGGGTTCGATCCCCGGGGTCAACCTGGACACCTTTCTGTGTGGAGTTTGCATGTTCTCCCCATGTTCGTGTGGGTTTCCTCCAGGTACTCCAGTTTCCTCCCAGAGTCCAAAGACAATCACAGATGTGATTAGGATAATTGACTACTTTAAACTGCCCGTAGGTGTGAATGTGGGTATGAATGGTTGTCTGTCTGTGTGTCGCCCTCCGGTGGATTGGTGACCTGCCCAGGGTGTACCCCACCTCTCGCCCGAAGTCAGCTGGGATTGGCTCCAGCTTCCCCCCGTGACCCTGAACAGGATTAAGTGGCAGAAGATGAGTGAGTGATATCCTGATTACCAGCTTTCTTTACTTTACCACTGATTACCAGGTGTCCTTTTCTTTATTCGTATGTCTTCCAGATGGGCGTGAAGCTGCAGACGAGGACAGCAGCGAATCAGAAGCCGAGGAGGCCAGCATGAGTCAGGAGTGTAAAACGCAGTCAGCGAGCAGTGAGCCTGGGAGTGGCTCTCACAGGCCCAAGCCCCCACGCACTAGCTTGGAGGACTCGGGTCGTTGGTCCGACTCACTCAGTGTCGACGAGAAGGATGGGTTCGTGTTCGTCAACTACTCCGAGAGCCAAGCCAGGCCCGCCAACCCGCCCACTAACCCCCACGCCAACTCGCAATCCGTGCCCCAGCCCCTGCAGCCCGGCAACATGGAGCCACGGCCCTACAACAAACTCAGAACAGGTATGGGAATGCATTTCACATTAAAAGGGTACTCCAGGATTTTTATCTTTTTATCCTATACACTGAATACAGAGTGATAACCATGAGGAAGAATGGGACGCATTTACCTGTCCTGAAGGGAAAAAAACCACTAGTGAAGCTTTGCACGCAAAACCTGCTGCATAGGATTTAATGAAGTGCTGTAGTGTATATCATTAGCACTGTCGGTTTCACATATGGTTTGCTTTACATAAAAGAATTCCCCCAAGTACTAAACCTAAGATGTTCAAGGATAAATAAATGGTACAATATGGTCTCGCACGCAGAAGCCTCATTCCTTTCAGACATGCACCATGCACCATTTTTTTTCATCCAGCTACTTTCAGATTGGCATATAGTATTACAGAGGAATGCAGACAGATTTCATTCTTTGTGGACGTAGCTTGTCTTACCCCTAATGGTCATGGGTGTGAGGCTGGCAGATCTCATAGCTGAGCTCTTGTTGCTGTTTGTGTGGGTTTCTTTTTTCCCCCCGTGCAGGCTACAGATGGGAGAGACAGCTGGTGTTCCGGAGTAAACTCACCATGCACACAGCTTTTGACCGCAAGGACAATGCTCAGCCAGCTGAAATCACAGCTCTTGCCATCTCAAAGTAAGCTCTGTTTGTTTCTGAATGTGTTAAAGGTCGTATGGATATATCATAGAAAAGACACTTGGGAAGATCTTGGAAAACGGTTTACTCTGTCGCTTCGGAGCAACAACTAATTAAACAAGTATAGTGGAACCTTGGGTTGCGAGTAAATCGGTCTGCGAGTGTTTTGCAAGACGAGCAATAATTTTTAATAATTTGGACTTGGTTAACAAGCAATGTTTTCCAATACGAGTAGTATTCGTCTGATGAGCCTCACGTGATCACAACAACTCTCTCTCACTCGCTGCAGGATTGTGGCTTCCACTCAAGCATATACTATTAGTGTGTGTGTCGCTCATCTGTTTAATGACAATACAATGTCGCATTTCTGCGAAATCCTCAAAAGGAGGCAAAAGCAGCCATCATTGGATAGTTTCCTTGTTAAAATCAGACGGAAAAAAAAAAAGATCCCAGTGAACCGACAGACTGCGGTGATTCCATGAGTTGTATTGAAAGTAACACACAATAATCCTTCTGCTGTCTCCTGCCCTCTGTCATGGATCTGCCCGCGCGGAGCACGTGTGCAGAACGCCCGTTTTTTTTCGGGCACTCCCAATAGCGGTGCATGCCAGAGGACTCACGCCATGCTCGCGTGTCACGTGGGTTACTACAGGTGTTCATCAGGACTAATTATATAGACAATAAATTGACTGACTCATGAACACTAAGTTTGCAAAGCATTAGTTTGTGTTTCCCCGCGCTATTGCCAAGCCATGTTCTAGTGTATACCTTGCTCATGTTTGACTCTTGTTTGTACTCTAGTTTCCGTGTTTTTGTTGTAGCCTTTGATATTCCTGACACTCTCTTGTCTCCCTCACACCAGCCACGATTCTTTTCAAAGCTAAAGTGCAGGTTCTTTTGTTTTATGTATTTTTACTTTATATTTTGTATTAATCATTTTTATATAAATATTTGCGGGTTGTGGAACGAATTATTTGAGATTCCATTATTTCTTATGGGGAAACCCGCTTTGATATACGAGTGATTTGGATTATAAGCACGTCTCCGGAATGAATTATGCTCGCAAACCAAGGTTCCACTGTATACTAGTGATGCCACCTATAATTAACAGCAAGATTGACATTTTGCCACATTACAGCAGTTAGAATGTCCTTTAAATGTTTTTTTTTTTTTTTTTTTTTTTTTTTGTATTTGACTAAAATATATCCAGGCAAACACAGAATAGGGAACATTGCTAGGCCCGGCATAAACAGTAGATCTGTGATGGAATACTGTTCTTACATTCGAGCACCAACTTCATTTGAGCACCAAGGTCATGGTGCCATCATGTGATCTGCAGTTCAGGTTCAGGCAGTTTGTTTAGGAGAACAAAAGATAACTAAATCATTAACTAATGCGATGCTTTACCTGATTCAAATCACCTGAACCAGAACCGTTCAGACAGGTAGTCATGACAACACTTCATAAACGCACATCATCAGTGATGCTCATGACCACCGTAAGTCCACTCAAAGGATAAGCTCTTGGAAGAAAGAGTTCCTCAGTGGTTGTTTGGCAGATCTGCGTTTTAAATAACAGAAATAACGTGTGTAACTGAAAACACTGATGGACCTATTCCTACACAGAAGTTTGTGCAACTATAAGGACTGCTATAAAGCAACCACCAACTAATGAAGCTCCTAGTGTGTTTTTACAAAGATGAATCTAGACAGACTCCGCACATTTTTTTTTTTTTTTTTTTTTTTTTTTTTTTTTGCTGTTGTGATGGACGATGTGATTATGTAACATTCTTGTGCTATTCTCAGGGACCACAGTAAGGTGGTGGTGGGCGATGGGCGTGGTCGCGTCTTCAGCTGGTCAGTGAGTGAACAGCCGGGACGCTCGGCCGCCGACCACTGGGTGAAAGACGAGCAGGTGGAGGGCTGTTCAGCATGCGCTGTGCGCTTCTCGCTCACCGAGAGACGCCACCATTGCAGGAACTGCGGCCAGCTCTTCTGCCAGAAGTAAGATACAACACTTCAGCTTGGGTTGCTGCTCCCTTTTGTAGATAATAACTAGGGGAAACATAAAATCAGATAAGGGTTAAGATCAGGTTAGCAAAAATAAGTATTTATGCACAAGGTTCATTATATAATGTTAAAAATGTCAATAACAAGGATTTTTTTTTTTTTTTCTGAATCAATATTAAATATGTTATCCAAATACAATATAAATATGTCCTAAAAGCTACAAGTTTCTGAACTAGAAGTAATGTTGGCTCGTTTTAAATTCTGGTCATGCCCAAAAACAATTAAAAAATAGCATTTAAAGATTCCATCTCTCGCATTTCTCTGAGTATTTCCACAGCATTTTGGTTAGCAGTTTTTTTTTTTTTTTTTTTTTTTTTTTTTTTTTTTTTTTTTATAATCTATGTATATACACACTTTATTGCAGTAATTAATTAATAATAAAAATGTAAAAAATAAATAAATTAATTAAAAAAAACTTCTAAAATACCTTTATTTTGAAATCCTGTTTGGAGGTACAGCTAGCGAGTCACAGGGAGTTGAATTTTGAAACCCATTTGGCGCTACGTCGAGAGAGCCACAGGGACACTGATTTCCAAATTGCACTGAGGCCACAGTGAGCTCGTCGCACTGAGTGAGCCACCATGAGAGAGTCTCCCATTCTCCCGCCGTATACTTTTGCGCAGCTTACAGATATGTAGCCTTTGTGTGTTTGACAATATACATTTTTAATATAGGGTTATCATGGAACTGATCAGCCAAGCCAAAATCATTTCTTTATGGGTGTGCAGTACTTGGCATTTTGGACTCGTTTCTAAATTAGAATCGAGTTTCACTTCCGAACCCTAATCCCCAGTGGATGTGGTATGTACATAAACGTGTCTAGACTGTGTTACTCTGCAGCATGATATAACGCCCTCTCTTCGACCCTTGTAGGTGCAGTCGCTTCCAGTCCGAGATCAAGCGTTTGAAGATATCCTCTCCTGTTCGTGTGTGTCAGAACTGTTACTTCAACCTGCAGCATGAGCGGGCCTCAGAGGAAGGGTCCAAAAACTAAAACCATCACCCGTCTCTCAAACCCTCCCACTGACCTGTACCTTCATTTCTCTACCACAAATCATGGACAAAGGCTAAAATCAAATCACTAATATTCCTTATTTCAGCTCACTGGTACTCATTTTTCACGTTAGAGTTTTCCATAAACTGCTAAACATTTTAGATTTTAGGAACACAAACTTGTGCAAAACAAGATAAAGTCTGTTAATATTGTAAATAACAAAATGACCTTTTTAACTAGAAGAGTCATTATGAAGAGAGGAAAAAGAAAACATTTGCCTGTAACATAGCATTATAACATACCACTCCTGACTTTAAAACTACTAAAAAAAAAAAACAAAAGCGGTCGTGTGTAGTCGGTGTCATGAGGCACAGCATCCCGGCGGGTATAATATCGGGGACTATGAATGTTAATAATAAATGTTTGTGGGTTGGCATTATTACCGTGTCTAGTTATGCAAAATAATTTTGTTTACAATGTGTTAACGTCAGTGTGTTGCCCACAGTATCAAAGCCGTTGCCAGTTGTTCATAGAAAGTGTTTTTCTTTTCTTTTTTTTCTTTTTTTTGCTGTCGTTGCCAAATTGCCTTTAAGAATTTTTAACATATTTATGAACAAACGTTACATTTTGTTATATAATTTTTTTAATCCCACACATGCCTTCTTTAGCATTCCCAGATATGTAATGTAATCTTAATTTCATAACATATCATGATATGATTATGTGAAATGCACATCTGGACCTTTCCTCTATTTCTTTCTTTTTTTTCTTTTCTTTTTTTTTTTTTTGAAGGCTAACAGGGGGATTTTTACGTTTAACATTACTGTCTAATGTTCACTACTAAACGTGATATGAACTAGCTTTAATATTTCTCTCCAACACTAATGCAAGTCTGAGAAAATCAAGTTTGAGAACGACATTTTAAATATCAGTGTCCCCGACGACGACGTCTTTTTCTTTTTAAATACGCCGGAGGAACTCTAAATATTCCGTTTGCTTGAGGTGTTTGAGGAATAACTCGTGTGCCTCGGTCTTGGAGCGTTTCAAGAAAGACTGTACCAAGAATTCAGTGTTTTATTGTCAGAAAGGGATTTGACATTTTGATGTTTAAAAAAAAATAACTGGAATCATGATTTCGTAATACATGAAATGATGACGTGATACTTTGTTGTTGTTGTTGGGGTTGTTTTTTTTTATTAATATCTGTTGTGTTTCTTCAGTGGTACTGTGGGCAATACTGCATTTGAAAGTGCTGCTTTGATAATTGGGAAGAGATGTATTTTCTTTTACTTTTAAACATTAGAAACAAATCACTTTAAAAGCAAGAAATATTACATGTGCACATGTCATTTCTTCATATTCCCCATATCCCCCTTACATTGCCATACAGGTGATTCTGCACTCATTATGCTAAGAATTATGATTACTGTAAATTAGTGTGCAATCGTAACATCACAACTCAAAGGCCAGATGGCTATATCAATTATTTTCGCACCTTTACATGTACAAAACAAAAATCTTAACGATTACGGTTTTATCGAATGCATTTTTATGTTGTATGCTGTCATTTTAAAGTGGTTTGTTCCTTTTCAGCAAGATGAACTGTACAAAGTATTTATGCAATTATAATGTTTCCTTTTTTATGATTGATTATTGTACATTTTTCAGCAAGTTGAGTTACTTGTTGCATGTCTAACACAGCTGACTTTCTGTGTCAGTGCATTGTACATGTTTGGCATTATTACTTCTTTTTTTTCATAATTTCTATGGCATTATTAAATGATTTGATTATTATAAAGCCCTTAGAGATGTGTATAGAGTAGACTGATATGCTGAAACACTCTGGGTTGACTTTTGTACTCCATGTATGAAAATTTAAGGCCTGATCTCTGAGAAAAAAAAAAAAATCAAAAACAAAACACACACAAACACACACAAAAAAAGACAAATGAGTTCCTTTTTTGGTGGTCTTGTGTTAGACTGCATTACTACAGTATCTGGTGTGCAATCTGTGGTAGTTGAATGTTCATTGTGCATTTGTGTTCAAGTACAACTACATGCCCCCTTCCTTCCTTGTAGAGTAACCCTGAACTGTACTGTTACTATAATGCAATAGATCTGGTACTCATATTTTTAATTTAATTTCAATTAAATCCTCACTGTTTACCACCAGGAGTGTTTTAATGTATTTTCAGTCATTTGTGGAATGCAATATTTTCCCCAGCTTTGACAGTCCCTTCAGAACACATATCATGAGTGATGAGCGCAACTTGGCAGTTCATCTTTGTTTGCTGTATGCTTGAAGGATGCACTCTTGAAAGAAAGAGTTCCTCAAGGGTTGTTTGGGTACCGATGGGGTTTTCAGCATTCAAAAGTGGTTCTATGTTGAAACTTCAGTTGTAGAGTTCAACACGCTTTAAGTTCCTCTAGAGAGACAATCCCAGAACTTTTTAGAATAACACATGATACCTTTTACTTTTTTGTCTGACCAAGTGTGTTTTGGAAGAAATGGAGAGGAATGTAAATCAAGTCTGCACTGATGGGCAGACTGGGCTTTACCTGACCCACCTGAACCAGAACCAGTTTTCTGGCAAGACCAGATGAGTAGCCATGAATACACATCAAGAGAACACGTCATCAGTAATCACTAAAACCTGGCGGTTGACTGTAGGCAGTTGACACTCTTGGATGAAAGAGTTCCTTGAGGGTTGTTTGGGTAGTCATGGGGTTTTCAGCATTCGAAAGTGGTTCTATGTTGAAACCTCGGTTGTAGAGTTCAACATGCTTTAAGTTCCTCTAGAGGGACGAGCCCAGAACTTTTTAGAATGACCTGTGGTACCCTTTTCTTTTTTGTCTGACCCAGTTTGTTTTGGAAGAAATGGAAAGGAATGTAAATCAAGTCTGTACCGATGGGTAGACTGTGCTTTACCTGACCCACCAGAACCAGAACCACTCAGTTGACTGTAGGCAGTTGACACTCTTGGATGAAAGAGTGTCAAAAGGGTTATTTGGCTGCTTAAAGGTAATTAGCTTTCTAAAGATGTCCCACTTAGAACCCACAATGAATGTTCCCCCTTTCCAATCCCAATTCAGTGCTGACATCTTCAGGTTCTGGCAGTTTGTTTAGGAGATCCAAGGATAACTAAATCAAACTGGCAGATTATTATTAACTAATGCGATGCTTTACCTGACTCAAATCACCAGAACCATTTTTGTCCCACAGTAGTCATGACACTTCATAAAAGCACATCATCCCTGATGGCCGTGACCACCCTAACGCCACTCAAAGGATACGTTCTTGGAAGAAAGAGTTCCTCAGTGGTTGTTTGGGTGGTTACAGGTTCATAGCTTTCAAAAGAGTCACAGGAGCTGTAGGGATTTACACGCTTTAAAGGTTCCCCCAAAATGAGAATTCCAAAAGGATGCCAAATGCTACATGTTTCTGGTCAGAGCAATTCAGGGTTGACTAGTTCAAGCCAAAAGAATTTGTATGGGACAACCGGAGAAGACAGTGTTTCAGTGTAACAAACACTCATGAACCAGAGGTCTGCTTTAGCTGACCCAAATCATCTACAACAGAACGATCTATAATGTAAATGCTGAATGTGAATTTGGACACTGTAGAGCTTTTACTTGTCACAGGTAGACATGAGATTTCAGTAATGTCAACAAACCAAGCCAGTCACGACATAAAATAACAAACAAAACTTTTTCCAGTAATATTAAATACATTGAACTTGCATTTTCACAGAAAAATACAAATGAGATTTGAGTATAGTTGTGGGGGGAATGGGTCTTTCATGGGACTTCAGTTTCAGGTACATTCTGTCTAGGTCATTATCATTTCTAATAACTTGCACAGGAACTAGTATGGTAGACATTCTAAAATAAACTAAGAGTAAAAATAAAAAAAAATGTAATCCTTTATTAGCAAAGGAAAAAATGTGATTATTGCCATGGTTGGGTTTTCTGTAAGGTGCTCATTTTACATTTATGGAGTGTTTTGTAACAGTCTGCATGTTTTCCACCATGGTCAAGTCTTCAGGACAGAGGACTTCACACTTCTTGGTTTCTCATTAACTTCAAGAAAGAGAGGAAGAGAAGTTATTACAATAGATTACTGTCTATAGCTGTTTTGATGAAAGTGATAACAGGAACTAAGAGACGGTCTTACCCGTGCGATGTTCCTCAACATGAAATGTAACTGAATGGCTAAAATGTGTGCTCATTAATATATTAAAAATTGTGATGTGTTGTAAATTGCTGTGATCCATCCATCCATTATCTACTCTGTTCCTCCATTAAGGGTTGTGGGGAAGCTGGAGCTAATTCCAACTGACTTCAGGAGAGAGGTAGAGTAAACCCTGGGCAGGTCGCCAATCTATTGCAAGGGCTAACACAGAGAGGAGAACAACCATTCTCAATCACTTTCATGCCTACAGGGAATTTAGTGTAGTCAGTTGACCTAATCTGCATGTCTTTTGGTGGAAACCGCAACACGTGGAAGTATCCCATACAGGCATCAGGAGAACCAGTTAAACAGTAGATTTGAACCTAGAACCTTCTTGTGCTGAGGTGACAGTGCACCAAAAAAGTTCTGATATAAGAGGAATGCTCCCTCTGCCCAGGTTAATCTGGTCAAACTGGTAGACCATTTTTCCCAGGTGGTAAATCTTTCTGCCTTCCTTACTAGTGGACCAAACAACTCAATAAATCTTTGAGTTTATTTTCCTTACTTGTTTACTTTTGGTATAAGAATTTGCTTCTGGTGTAAGAAGGTCCTGGGTTCGATCCCCGGGGTCGACCTGGGCGCCTTTCTGTGTGGAGTTTGCATGTTCTCCCCGTGTCCGTGTGGGTTTCCTCCGAGATTAATGAGACCTAGAGGTGTTTCGGTTTCTTCATTCTTCATATAATCACACAGACAATAAGACAACTGGTCTTAGATCAGTAGATCTGCTTCTAAAGCTCTATGGTAATATAAGTGGTACCACCTTTTTTGCTGACTTTGGTTTTCGTTGATTTTTTCCGTGAAAAATTGGTCTCGTTTTTTGTCGGTTGCCTCGGATTTCATCGGATCTCGCTGCTGATTTTGCAAAACAACTAATAAACAAAGGGCGACCCATGCGTTCTCCCGCTCAGTGTGGCGTTGTTCCTCGTCGTGTGAGCATCACCCCGCGCGTCTAGCCAAACAATTCCATTGCTTTCCAGTGTTTTGGTGCTTTTTTATTTATACATTGCGAGCGCTGATACTACAATTACATGTAAGTGATTACTGCGTATACAGTACATATTTGGTGTAATGTGTTTATTTTGTGTTTATTTTGGTATGTATTTTGGGGTATCTCGAACGAATTAATTGGATTTACAGTGATTGATTCATATGGAAATAACTGCCTCGGTTTTCGTCGTATCAGATTTTCGCCGACTGTTTTCGGATGGATCACCGACGAAAACCGAGGTTCCACTGTAAATGGTGGTGTATATTTACACTCAATGCTATTTTGTAAATTAATTTCTGCCCTCAGGTAGCATGGTGGTGTGGTTGTTAGTCCTGTCACCTCACAGCAAGAAGGTCCTGGGTTCGATCCCCGGGGTCGACCTGGGCGCCTTTCTGTGTGGAGTTTGCGTGTTCTCC